>PVIR01000299.1:7366-200479 GCA_004026965.1 Petromus typicus
AAATAAATAAATAAATAAATAAATAAATGAACTCTTAGAAGAACTTGAAATTCAGACCAGGGTGATTATTTAGGGTCTTTTAGGAAAATTGCATCAACTCTCTCCTGTGTTTGTTTTTTTCTCTTTCAAGCCAACTCAAACAAGAAATAGCAAAACATTAATGTATTTGAACTTTTAATGTCATTACAATGTGGTTGTTGGATGTATTCATTCTTTATGGCCAGTACGGCAAGATGTATGTGTAATGTACAAGTATACTGTAATTATACCTCATACAGCTGGGACATACTTTTATTATTTTAAAGTACTCCAGAGTTTACAGTTAGCCTATAAGTCATTTCCTGCATGGCTGCTACAGTCACTTGGTCATTACTCCCCTTCTCCCAACAATGTAGAAATCATGAGTCATTTTTAAATTTATTTTTAAAACAGTGTAGAGTGCATTGAGCACTACAGATCATGTATTTAAAATAAAATCAGACCTTGGAACTGTTCTGGAGGTTATATTAATTATTTGACACAATGGATCACGATGTAGAACATTTTTTTTTTTTTTTTAAGGTTTTTTTGAGGCAGGGTCTTGCTTTGTGGTTCAGGCTGGCCCCGAGCTCAGCCTCAAACTCACATCACAGCAATCCTCCTGCCTCTGCCTCCCGAGTGCTGGGATTACAGGAGTAAGCCACCACGCCCGGCACTGTGGTATGTGGTACTGGTTGCTGCTGGGTGAGTCTCCACGCCCAGTATTGTTATGTGGTTACCGAGGATCGAACCTGGGTCCCTGCGCTTGCAAGACAGGCACCGGAACCACTGAGCTATATCCCCGGCCCTAGAACATTTATTGATGTACCAGTAATTATTAATAAAAAAATGAGCTTTTCTCCTTTTAATGGTGGTTTATTAATATAATTAATGTTATTTTTCATTTTGCTTTATATATTAGCTTCGTTTGTAATAAATTCTGCAAACTGATCTATCAGTTTGGATCAGTAATATATCAAAACAAATAATGTAGTATGATTTTTGTATTGTATTAAATGGTCGTTCTGTTGTTTGGATAAATAACCGTGGCATTTAATAATTATAGATCTTCCCTGGCTATTCACTTTTAATGTGAAGTTTTATCCTCCTGATCCTTCTCAACTGACTGAAGACATCACCAGGTACTTTATATTTATGTTTAAAAGTGAATCTTTAATTATATCTCATTTATATCTGTGCCCAAGGAGCATGGTGGTAATTTCAGGACTGAAAAACGAAATCATTTATCAGTCAACTTTTCTGTATTTCTTTGGACAGGGTACTCTCTCAAGTAGTTTGAAATGTTGCCAGTTTCAAAGTTTTATTCACTGTTTTTCCCTTTATTTGAACAATAGAATGTTTTAAAATATAATATTGCTGACAACTTTGTTTCCTGTGTTTGACTTTTAAAATGGATTCCTATTTAGTATTTCAGATTTTAGTAGCGAGGTGGTTTTATTGTATAAACCATAGTGCTTGTGTATCGGTCTCATGTTAACAAGATGGTACAAGTATAAATGAAAAAAATCACAAAACTGAAAAGATAGATTGTCTTAGAATCAATAGCTGTTTCATTTTTATCTTCTCTGAGATTTATGATTATAAGAACATGTGCTTAAGTTGCAAACAAAAGGCTCAGTTTAGAAGCAGGAATGCATTTAGTGACCCTGAGAGGGACTAAGGAAATGCTGACCAGGGACAGGGGGCCAGCACGTGCCTGGGCATCTTAGCCTTGGTAGCTGGCTAAGTGAGATGGTATCTTAGCTTTGTTAAGAACAAGTGGAAAGAGTGGTCGTTATTCCCCAGGCCAGGGAGAACTGTGTGCAGGCTCTGTCCTTGCAGAAATCGAGGGGCCTGATGAAGACTGTGCCTGCCTGTCATTCCTGCGCCTGTGATACTCTTCAGCTGGGCTGGTTTTATTGTTCGACATGAAGTTAAATGCTGAAAAAAGTGTAATATCCATATGAGATGAATATGGGAGATTTCTTTCCAGGACTACAAAAATAGCGATCTGTTTTTCATTTTTTATTTCTTTTCCTTCTTCCCTTCTTGCTTGTTAGTGCATAGAAGTGTACTACAGTGCTAATTAATTACTGCTGACATACTCATTAACTCTCACTGAATTAACTTCAGCTAGTAAATAACAAGTAGCTTTTGAAACTGTACAGCATTCTGCTTAGAGCTTATAAACTGCAGGTCAGCCACCCAAGACACAGAGCTTCACCTCTGGGGCCCTTTTCACGCAGCGGTACCCAGAGGGGCTTTGTGACCTCATGTATTCTCTACATATATGCTTCTCTTTGCAGTAGTTTATTTGGGGGAGTATCTTAGTTACTTTTTTTGTTGCCAGGACAAAATATCCGACAGCCACAAATTAAAGGAGGAAAATTTTATTTCAGTTCACAGTTTGTAGACATTTCAGTCCATAATGAACTTGCAGGGTGGCATGGCAGAGGGGCTTCATGGGGGAGAAACAGTTCATGGCAGGCAGGCAGGAGACAGGATGTGCAGCAGCACATCTGCCTTCCTTGTATTCCATTATATTCATACCACAGTCCTGTGGACTGGTGCCACCCATACACAGGGTCAGGCCCTTGGCCCCAATATCACACCCTTAATTCACATTCACACACCCTAGTCCAGCTGCCTTTGAAATTCTCCACCTAAGAGCATGTGAGCCTTTGGGGAAATATCTGGACACATGACATAACTGGCATGACAGTCCTTTTGTGATTGCAACTGTGTTGCTTTGATAAGACCTTTGGTTTTCCTTATACAGAGGACTTAAATAATCTTCCTTGTTAACCTGGTCCACCCTTAAAATTGTAATATTCTGGAAGGCAGGAGGATCATAAGTTCCAGCCCTGCCAGACAACTTAATGATGTCTTGTCCCATTTTACGAAAAAGAAAAAGAGAAAGCAGGTGAAGCTGTAGGTATAGCTGAACACGAAGGCCCTGAATTCAGGATGGAAATCTTCAGCTTGAGTTGAGCGAACATTTAGAGGGTGGCTTAGGCTTTTGAGGAGATCCAGAGCATTACTCAGAGCAGTGTTTGTAGAATACTTTCTCATGTTGTGTGAAGTAGAAGCTCTACTTGGGTTTTGTAAGTTTTTAGGACTTAGGCTTTGAAAATAGAGAAAGGAAGATAGTGATGCAAAAAAGAAGCAACAAGATGGAATTTGTCTAGGTTCTCGAAGTGCCACAAAGTGTGGGAAACTAACACAATCACTGGCTAGAGAATTTATATTTTTAGAATCATAGTTTAAAATTTAGTTTTCTAAAGTAAGTAAAGTTCTGCTCATGTTATACTAGGGGTCAAGAAAAGATAAGTGCCCTTCTGAGAGCTCCTGCAATGCAAAAAAACTACCCGGACTATAGTACAAGAGAGAAGCCTTTATTAAACTCAGGAAAGGGTTGCACACTGGTCGATGCCCCTGTCTGAGGCACTGTGATTGTGCTAACCAGAGTCCCTGCCTCTCAAATGGAAACTCAGGGCGACTGAACTAGACTTGATTCACTAACGATGAGGCCTGGAGCTTGTTGTCAGAGAGCAGGAGGAGGATTGGGCCTTAAAACCCAGGAAAGGAAAAAATGTCTCCAAGAAGAAGGTGGCCAGTAGAAATTTTAGTCTTTAAGAAAATCTTCAAACATGAGGGTTCTACCATTTTTTTCAGAAAGATTAGTGGATGCCTTACCAAGTAGTGAAATTTGAGAGTAGAAATCTGTCACCAAAAGGAATAAATGGTAGGGGTGAAGAGAAACAAGAAATTTCTGTAAGACATAAATCTTGTTTCTGCATGTTAGTTTAGTGGAAAACAAAACACTTTTATGTCTACAGAATCAGCTGCTTGGATCACTGAGAAATAGCTATTATTATTCTAGCTACTAGCCATGGATTCCTGGGTATTTTATTTATATTGTCTTTTACTCTGACCTTGAAGGAAAGTAGAAGGGGTCGGGGACTTGGCTCAGTGGGACCACCCCTTCCCAGCAAGCTCCCGCTCCTGAGTTTGATCCCTGGTGTCTCCCCCGAAACAAAACAGAACAAAACAAAACAAAAACGAAGGGATAGTTATTCCCTTTCTAATGGCAGCAGTTTAGCATCAGGCCTGTAAGTTAACTTGCTCACGTCCACAGAGTCAGTTCTTCCTGACTTTAGGGCTCTTTCTACAAAAGGGAACCTACAACCTCTTCAGACAAATAAGTAGGCAAGCAAGAGCCTCAGAGTACATTTCATGAAACTTATTGATAAGGCATTCCAGGAAAGGAAGAAATTGCAAATGATTAAAACTGCAATGACTTTTGTATTTCATTGGTAGTTAAAAATTTTAAGAGATGCACAGATATTTCACCTTTTAATTAAAAAAGACAGTTGAAATATTTACATCAGTCAGAGGATTTGATTCTAGTATTAATCACAAATTAAATAATACCAGGATAATAATTCTTGATTTCAATTTTTTATTTAGCCTTCTGAATGTCATTTCTATAAAAAAGTCACAGGTTTAGGAGTTCAAGAAGCAAGCTGGGGCATCTTAGTAGAGAACACTGTTTTTGTTGAGCCATAAAGAATGGTTTTTTTTTTTTTTTTTTTTTTTTTTTTTTGAGACAGGGTCTCGCTTTGTGGTTCAGGCTGGCCCTGAGCTCAGCCTCAAACTCACATCACAATCCTCCTGCCTCTGCCTCCCGAGTGCTGGGATTACAGGCGTGAGCTGCACTGTGGTATGTGGTACTGGTTGCTGCTGGGTGTGAGTCTCCACACCCAGTATTGTTATGTGGTTACCGGGGAATCGAACCTGGGTCCTTGCGCTTGCAAGACAGGCGCCGGAACCACTGAGCTAACTCCCCGGCCCCATAAAGAATGTTTTTAATATGTGTTCCTGAAGGAGTATTCGAATGTGGGAATCGAGTGATGGTGACGTGATGGCGACTCCTGTTCTCTTCTGACCTTTTCTCTCTGCTCGCCACAGATACTTCTTGTGCCTTCAGCTCAGGCAGGACATCGCCTCTGGCCGCCTGCCTTGCTCCTTTGTGACTCATGCTCTTCTGGGATCCTACACGCTGCAGGCTGAACTTGGAGACTATGACCTGGAAGAACATGGAAGTGTTGACCTCAGTGACTTCCAGTTTGCTCCCACCCAGACTAAGGAGCTGGAAGAGAAGGTGGCCGAGCTGCATAAAACACATAGGTCTGTCAACCTGCTCCCTGGAGAGAGCCTGGGAGATGTAAATAGTCTGTTCCACTTAAGGTGGAGTGTGTCACCCAGCGCTGCTCAGACAGCCTGCAGCTCTCAGTTAGCCTTCCAGTGTTTTTATGATAGGAAAGTAAATGTCTCTTCTTTTTGGAAAAAAAAAAATGTAGTTTTTCATGTGACATTGTCTTCTCCCTGTCCCCAGTTCCATTCTGTGTGACACGTGTACAGGAACCAAGTATCCCTACATACTTGTTTTGGCATTTACATTTCTTCTACCTCTTATTATCACTGTGCTTGATAAGAAAGCCAGGAAGACAAGGGTGGGCGGTGGTGGATGGGACACTAACAGAATAAGCAGCTGAGTTCAGTGAGCACGGGGGATGCCCTTGTGTAGGTGAGAATAACACAAGTTACTTGGATGCCGTAGACACTTTGTATACTTTTATATTTGTGGGAAAATGGATGTTTTCTTTCCATTCTTAGAATGCTAGCTACAAAGTTATACTTTGTTGTCTTGCAAAATTGTAGTTTTATAAAATAGTGACTAAAATGATTTGGAACTAAGAGATTCAGAGTTTGAAAGAGGCCAACTTGATTGCCTTTAAAATACAGTAAATACAGTATTTGACCCTTAAATATTTTTCTCATTTTCTTTGTGCAAATTCTTCTGAATGAGTATTTTATAATTATAGTTTGAAATGTCAGGTGCTGAAATGGCTTGGAGAATGAAGACTAATGAGACATAATCTTGCCCCTTAGAAGAGTAATACGTATTTAGTTGGGGGACATAGAATAGAACAGAAATAAATGTGGAATGGACAGGATATGCCTTATGTTGCTGTCATAGGTATAGAGTTAAATAGAAATAATTTTGACCTTTATTATGATCAACCCTAGCAAAATAAAAGGATATGAATCTGTCTTGTCTCAGAAAGAGGAAATTACTGTTGTTTTCCTAGTTCTGTTCTACCTGTTATTTTCAGGGCTTTTCTCCAGTAGAATAATCTACAGAAACCTTTTTAAATAAAAAGGGTAAGGGAGAGAGGTGTGTCTCCTCAGAATGGCAGGTTAAATTTAGAGGATCTTCAGAAAAGTTCTAGAGGTGGAGAGTAACCCACCTTTCTGCATTTAGCTGGGTTATTTTCTGTGCCTCGAACTCTCTAACCTCACATTTCCCTCATTTTCAGCAAATTTGCTTTGCATTCACACCATTATGACAATATTGTTTCCTTTGACTTTTCAGGGGCTTATCCCCAGCACAGGCGGATTCTCAGTTCTTAGAAAATGCAAAGCGGCTTTCCATGTACGGAGTGGACCTGCACCATGCCAAGGTACTGTAAGTGCAGTAGGAAGTAGCACTGTTCGAGTCTGCTGACTGAAGGCTGGAGAGGCTGTTCTATGTGAGGGTCTCTATGATGTTTCTTTTAATCTTTTTCAATTAAAAAGTATTTATAACAGTAAAAGATTCATTGCCATTAATCCATCTCAAAATACTCTCCTTACTTTGAATATACATAGCTCATTGTTGTTGCCACTTTCTGAAGCTGCTCTGGAAGTCCTCTTGTGTGACAATCCTTAGTTGTGCAAACATTTACCTTTCGTGGTCATTTTGACTTTGGGGAAGAGCCAGGAGTCACATGTTCAGGGTCTGGAGAGTAAGGTGGACGAGGACACCTTGTAGTGTGTTTTATAAGCCTGCCTTTTCATTGGGTGGCCCTCAGCAGCAGCATTCACTACATTTTAAACAGGTTTTATTACTACATATTTGTGATACATAAAGAATACATTTACTATGAAGGGTTACACCTTTTTAGCCCTTTTTAGTTTTGTTTCTGCTCTTTTCCCTTAACCTCTATCCATTCCTAGATCCCCTTTCTATCTTCAAAAGATCTTTTTGTTCCTATCATCTTTTATTTTGCCCTTCACATTACTTATATCTTGGGTTTCTCATACTATAAAACCATGTGAAATTTAACCTTCTGTATCTTATTTATTTCACTTAGCATTATGTCCTCAAGGTGCATGTGTTTTTGCACAAATAATGCAAATTTATCCTTCTTTATGACTGAGTGGTACTGCAGGATGTGTATATACATTTTCTTTACCCACTTGTCTGTTCATGGATATAAGACCTGCTTCCAGTATGTAGCTGTTCTGAGTTGTGCTGGCGTCTGTTGTATGGTGTTCACTGAATCCTGTCACTGCATTATTTTTCCAGCACTGATACTTTTTCCCTATTATGTTTACTCCTCCAGTTAGATGCCCATTTTCTCCTGGGTTCTTTGGTGCCATTGGACTCAATGTCTCTGACTGCCTTTAAGTGTTCTCTGTGACACTGTTTAGGGGCCGTCTGTTTTTTTTAGGATTTCTTTTTTTATGGGATGTCTTTGTCAGATTTGAAGCTGATTTTGTAGGATATGGATGAGAAGTCTGAATTACCAGTTGTTTTCTTTTAGGGTTTGGACAATTGCGTATAAGCTGTCTTATCTTTTAAGTGTTCTGCTCAGAAATCTGCCATTTTGCTGATAGGCTTGTCTTTATCTGTGTAGGTTTCTGCTGTTTTTCTCTTAACAGCTTAGTGTTCACTCCTTTGAATTTCTGGAAGTTTGATTATGATGTATCTTGGAGAGGTTCTTTTCTGGTCATGGCTTCTGGGTTTTTATATGTCTCTTGTACGTGGATATTGAATTCTTACACTAGATTTGCAAACTTTCCTGCGATGATTTCAGTGAGTAACTTGCTGTACTTTTGAGTTACCCGATTTTCCCGTGTTCCTGCAGTGTGAGGTAGTGTGCAGCTCCACTCTGTCTTTGTGCCTCGGAGTCGGTTTCGCCTGCATCCCAGGGTAGCTGCAGCTCCGTGCCGCCTTCAGTGGGACCTCAGCCGAGTACAGGAGGAGCCACCGGAGGGCTGCTTTCCCGGCTCTCAGACCGTCAGTGGCTTTTAGTGGAAGGGGTCCCCCATGTGCAAACTTGTGGCATCTGGGAAGCCAAAGGGCAGGTGGTGGCGTCTGAGTTGTAGGGACGCATGACACTGCTTCTCTCTCTGTCTCCACTCCAGCTCTCAGATTACAGCTACTGAGTCCTTGTCCAGATCCAAACCCCGATTTCTTTCTGTCCCAAGCACTCGCAGTCCTGACTGGATTATTGTCCTGTGAATGATCTGGCTTCTCTAGGGCTGTAATCCGAGAGGCCTCTACCTTGGGCTTCCCTACCCATCTCTCTGGCGAAGGGTGCCGGGTGAGTGTGCTTTGGGTGGCAGGTTGCGGCTTCCTAGCTGTGGCCGGCTGGTGCCTGGGCTCATTCCCTTCCCTTGAGGTGGCTGTCCGCTGCCTTCCGGGCTGCCCTCTGGGCCATCTGGGTTCGGATCTCCATCCCGTCAGCCTGGCTTGCTGCAGCGGATTTAGGAACGCAGGCCGTGGTTTCCTGAGCGGGGCTCCTCCTTTTCCTCATTCTCCCCTCTGGAGACACATACCTTCCCCAAATGGTGTATTCACCGGAGGTAAACTGTCAGCCACTTGGAGTCTGTCTGAGACAAGACCCTGCTTTTCCTCTAGACACACCTCAGGCTGAGCCTGGTCTGGTGGTTTTTAACATTTCCTTTCCATGCTGGGTTTCCCCTCCGCCCCTATTTCTGAGTCCCTGCAGGTGCTGTCATGCAGCTTCCAGACTGAGTGTGACTGCGGCCAGCTCTCGTTGCCACCCCGCTCTCCTTGACAGTGTTTCCCAGTGACCAGTGATGTTCGCGGTTGTGGGAAGGTCATTTATTCTTCCCATACTTTGTCTCTTCCCAGGTGTTTGTTAGTACTTTTCCATAGATACTTGTCATTAGATTCATCTGGGCCGCCATTTTACTCTTATCCTTTTACTGGTTTATTCTGCATCCCAGCTTCTGCGACTCCCCAGCTCCCTCTCACTTCTGTTTTGGGAGAAGACCGGATCTTAGCAAGTAGAGCCAGGTGAAAGTAGCACAGGGAGATGGCCAGAGAGGGCCGGCTTGAGAGAATCCACTATCGCAGGGACCAGGGACGCAGCCCCAGGGCCAGCCCCAGCCGGGGACATGGCTGTTAGATCGCTCGGCCCCCTCCCTTGTCCTCTCCATCTCCTGCTGGGCCTTTGGTGTGCTGAATCCACAGTTCCTCTTGGGGTCTGTAGGCAGCTTCCTGAGGGCTGGCCAGCCCCAGTGAGAGGGGGCTCCTTTCCCTCAGTGGCGTCAGTCAGACCTGGGGCCCACAGAGTGCTCTTCTCCCTGTGGAGCACACGCTTGTCTGTAATTACTGTTCTCACAAGCACTGATACCTGTAGAGCCACTCCTGTGGGGGAGGCAACCCAGACCAACCAGTTTCCTTGAATCCCATTGTTCCTTATTTGTAAATCAGATAAAATAGCTTCTTTGCCCTGCCTGAATATCGCCTCAAATCTGAGATTCCCTGTTCATTATCTCCACTGTGCTGCCTTGTCAGTTGTGGCGGGAACGTGCTGTCTTGGGCCATCTCCCACCTTGTCCCGCTGGCCATGGGAATAATGTTCTTGGCAAATGCACCCATTGGCTGTGGTGCCAGGTTGTGGGGCACCTCGGCCTGATCTCAGACTGGCTTTCTGCATTGTCCATACAGACTTACAGCTGCCAGAGTAAGGGCAAGTAAAGCATCTTATAAAGTAGTTTTTCTTTTTCTTTCTTTCTTTTTATTTTTTTTGAGACAGGGTCTCACTTTGTAGTTCAGGCTGGCCCTGAGCTCAGCCTCCAACTCACATCATAGCAATCCTCCTGCCTCTGCCTCCCGAGTGCTGGGATTACAGGCGTGAGCCACCACGCCCGGCACTGTGGTATGTGGTACTGGTTGCTGCTGGGCGTGAGTCTCCACACCCAGTATTGTAGTGGTTAACTGGGGATCTAACCCGGGTCCTTGCGCTTGCAAGACAGGCGCCTGAACCACTGATCCAAATCCCTGGCCCCATAAAGTAGTTTTTCAGCCTGCTCAGTTTGCTGGAGTATAATTTTGTTTGTATAGTTGTATATGAATTCTTTAAGAATCATAGCAGAAAAAGAAAATATCTTCTCTCTGGTACTATAATGAATGTAAATTGAGTTAAATTATGCTTAATAATGTGCATAATAAATTATGTTTAAAAATGCTGTGCTTTTACTATGTTGGGATTTAGATTAAACATGGTATTCCAGCATTTTGGGGTGAGAATTTGTCCCATGGTAATGATTTTTGAAATGTGAATGTCAGAATAGTTCTCTTCAAATTTACATGAAGGAGATACACATTTCTCCTCTGAAAGGTAGTGATTTGTGTATTTTGAGTAACATTTAATTTAGGTATTCAGTTACTGTTTGAAAATATAGGAGATAAGGGTTTGGGATGTAGCTTAGCGTCATCACACCTGCCTGGCAAGTGCAAGGTCCTTAGTTTGATCCTCAGTAACCCACTCCTCCAATTAGGAAATAGTTTTCATTTTTATGTGCAAATTACTTAGTTTAAAAATCTTTCAGATTCATGATTATTCTAGATTGTCATCTGTTCCAAATTAAAGCTTGGGGGAAAATTGTTAACTTCAAAAATGATCTGCAGCAGCCCTTTGAAATATGCCAATCCAATGAATGCTGAATGAGAAATGGACATCAGCACTCTTAAGTTGCTGAAAAATTGCTCGAAAGAATTATGAGATTTCAACACTATAGGCCTAGAAGGCAAATTCTCTGTGAGGATTGTTTTGCAAAACATAGGCATAATTTTAACAGGTATCACTTAGCATAAACCATCTGAGATAAATTTGTGTGGAGCAGAATGGTTGAATACACTTCAGAGTGGACCTGCAGAGTGTCCCTGAGGGCTGGAATCGCCTCCAGGAAAACATATTAGTCTTCATAGATATCTAAAGCTAATTCTGTCCTTCTTCCCTGCTAAGTTCTTCACAGGGGTCGAGAGCAAACTGTGTCTTCTGAAAAGTGCTGTGTCCTGTAGTCATGTTGCAATAATTGTTTGACTAGTCAAATTCATCCACAAGGGTGTGTGTGTGTCTGTGCCTGAGTGTGTGTTTTACTAGTGCCATTAAGTTGTGTAATCTCACGAAAAATTAAATAAAGCCTTTTGGCATTCTGAATGTAATGTTATAACTAGTTAGCTCCCTAATCTGTGTAACTTGAATACTTCTAACTGTGGTCAAATGGATTTTGTTTGGCAGGACTCAGAAGGCGTGGACATCAAGCTGGGTGTATGTGCTAATGGGCTTCTCATTTATAAAGACAGACTGAGAATCAATCGTTTTGCTTGGCCGAAAATCCTGAAAATTTCCTACAAGCGAAGTAACTTCTACATTAAAGTTAGGCCGGCAGAGGTAAGCCATGTGCCCTCAGTGTATCTTATTGGTTGTCAGTGCTGTCCTTCACACAGGGAGAGCTGAGTGAAATCCTTTTCACTGAAGTCTTAAGAAAATGAACCATTCTATACCTTTCTTTGATAAAAAGATAAAGGTTCTTAATAATAAACCTGCGTATGCAAATTCCTATTACTGAAAATCCATAATACTACCACAGCTTGCATGAAAAAAAGCCTAGTACGTGGTTTGTGCTGTTTTTTTTTCTGGTTGAATCAGTTCAGAGGTGGAAGTTAGGAGAAGGACACTTGGAATTCAGGCAGGCAGTGAAGAGTGATTGGTTCCTGTGAGTAGTTAACACCTGCTTTGCATGGGCAGATACAGGTACTAATGGTTACCCTGCTGAAGAAGAATTGCTTCTTACAGAAACAATGGGCAGATGTTTATTGGTAGTTTCTCATCAGAGCCTAAGGAAATCTGTTCACTGGTTTTATGAATCTATTGCAGCTGGAACAGTTCGAGAGCACCATTGGGTTCAAACTGCCAAACCATCGGGCAGCGAAAAGGCTATGGAAGGTGTGCGTGGAGCATCATACTTTCTACAGGTAACATTCACTGGATGCCCTGGCTGTGCCTTGGCCTCTGTGTGGATCTGAACCCCGGCTTCAGGCACCCACTCTTGCTGCTGCATCTCCTCTGTTGCCTGCAGCCTGCTATTGTGTCCTCCTCTGTTGGCTAAGGCTCTGAGGTGACCTGCCTGTTGCTGTCCAGAGCTCTGCTGTCTGTGTCGCTGCCTTTGCTTCACCCCCATCATGTGGCTCCTCACCTGCTGTCCCTCGTCACCTGTCTGAGTTTGGACTGAGGTAGATAGTCTTACCAGCTCCCTTCGGGCTTCTTGTTGGCCACACTAGCCTGCACCCTGTGGTCTGTCCCTCAAGAGTACTCAGACCCCCATGTTCTTTTCCTCTTTGTACCTGCCTTCCAGTCTGCGGGTGCTGACCTGCTGTTCCTTGCTGTCGAGTGCTACAGTAGGTCGAGTGGCTGTGACTCCAGCAGGGGCTCCTTATGGTGGGCGGTCGGTCAGTGCTTCCAGTCAGCATCCACCTCTCGCTCACCTGCCACTGCGCTGCATAGTGCACCCCTCGTGGGAGCTCTAGGTCAGAGGGTCCTTCCTCATGAAGCACCTCTTTCTTCTCCCTGTTCTTTCCCTCCCCTCCTGCTCTAGTTTCTGCTCTGCTACGAGCCTCACAGAAGGATTCTGCTTCGTAAATTGCTCACTTCCTCTGGGGTGCCTTTCACTTCTTTGGCAGTGAATACACTTTTCTCCCTTCACCCAGAAAATCTCCTTTGACCCCACCCCCAGCTAATCATCTTTAGTTTGCATCCTTTCTCTTTTTCTGCCTTTTTCGGGGTCATATTCTGTACAATCAGTTTGGCTACCATCATTTCCTGTTGCACTGTAAAGAGCTGTGTATCTGGACCTTTCATTTTTAAGGTTTTGACTTGGGTTTGGGATCTAATGCTGTTCTGTCGTACTATCTGTGTAACTTGCCTGTGATCCCTACATGTGATCCTAAGATTGTAATGTCCACTGTAGGATTATTTTGAAAAGTAAATGAGATTTTATGTATGAGACAAACTTAAAACCATTTCTAGTATGCAGTAAATGTTTATATCATCGCTATCACTATCATTATTTTTAATTTGGTTCCAGAATGTGTGATGATTTAGAGCAAATTGTTACCTGGTACTAGTGACTCCTCCTTAGCATTAAATTGAACAGATCTATTTTCAAAAGTGATAAACTCATTTTAGAAGAGAAATAGAATTCATAAAATATACCTGATTCCATCCAACTCAGTCAACTGATCTCAGAAATCCTTGAAAAGTCCACAATTTCTCTTGGTAGCCATGTCAGATTTCTCAAGCCCACATGGACCAGCCTCATCTAAACTGGCTGATAGTGTTTGGGATATAGGGCTAGCTGGGCAGCAGCAGACTTCCCTGTCAAATAGTGATAATAAAAGCAGTAATCATTTAGAAGCAGGAAGTACTGCTGTCCACTGAGCCTTATGACTGCCTACAGAATTGATTGCTTTGCATTTCGGTAGCTCCTCTGTTCTTGCCATAGCAGAGGAGGCTGATGCTCAGAGGTGAGGTAGCCAAGCAGTGGAGCAGAGGTGGTGTTAGGGTTAGATACAAAGTGTCCTCCCAAAGTCTCAGATGTTTGGACGGTGAAGCTTTGAAAGGTGATTGGCCTATGGGGTGCTGTGCGCATTGATTGATTAACCCCTGAAGGGTTCAGAGTGGGATGTGCTGGTGGGAGGTGGGACACGGTAAAGGCAGCTCCTGGCGTGCGACTTGAAGGGGTGTGTTTCTGTCTCCAGCTCGTCCCTTCTTTCTCTGCTTCCTGATTGTCCTGGGGAGGGGGGGAAGCTGAGCCCACTAGTACTGTTCCACCATGTTGTTTTCACCTTAGGGCCAGCCAGATGTGGAATGAACCCTAAAAAGAGTGGGCTAAGAGGCACCTCTCCTCCTTGAACGTTTTGTCCCAGTCAGTGGAAGGTGACTCGGACAGGCGACGGTGTGGCACTTGAACTCTGCGGTCCTCACTCTTCGCTCTCATGCTGTCCTCATCCTCAGCTTCTCTTGGAGGTTCTGAGGGGTGTTAGCTCTGCCTCAAGCCCTTCCCTCTCTAATATATCTTGAACTCCAATTTAAAAGTAAACTGCTTGCTCCTGAGGACTTTTGAGATAATGGTTAACAAGAGTACTTTATATTTGTGAATAAAAGTGCTTCTGAAGCTTTATGAAACTGTCTCTAGCACAGAGGGCAGATTAACATGTCTGAGTGCTTTAACTCAAATCAATGGATTTATCACCAAATGTGCAAATGGCTTTTCTTCTCTTTTGCGGTATTGATTGAATATTAGTCTTGTGCATATTAGGCAGGTGCTGTATTACTGAGCTGTATTTCCAGCCCCTTTTCTTTGGACAATAGACAAGGTCTCACCAAGTTCCCCAGGTTGGCCTTGAACTTGTGGTCTTCCTGTCACAGCCTACTAAGTGGTGAGGATTACAGGTGTGTTCCACAGCACCCATCCAGGTGTCGGTTGATGCTACCAAAAAAACAAAAATTATACATGAATGTAATAATATGCTACATGTACCTGAGCATGTCTTGCCCCCAATTCTGAGTGCTGTATAGGGATTAATTCTTTTGATCTTTATAAAGCATCGATAGGACAAGATGCTGTCATCTTTCATACACAGAGGAGCTGAAGAACAGAGAAGTCAAGCAGCATGCCCCGGCCATGCAGCTCATAGCTGATGGAGTTGGAATTCACATTGAGCAGTGTAACCAGGAGCTCAAAGTGAGCGCTGTGCATCTGCCTCTGTGTGTCTCCTTGTGGCCCATCCCCTTGAACCTAGAGCCCACTGTTTTTCTTATAGGTTCATAAATAAGACATAAACATAAGACTCCCCCAGCTCCAGAATAAGCTGTCAGGTAAACTTGGAATCAGGGTGACCTCAGGGTCTTAGTGTCGTGGGCTGTGTTACACAGTTGGCTTCGTGGAAACTTGTGTCCTGGCTGTGATTAACTCTAGTCATTGATGTGTGTGGGTTTTTTAGAATGTCCTTTTATTTTTTATAGATAAACAGTAATACTTTGTAATAGGATTTTGTAAAATTAAAATGTTTGTATACTGCTTAAGCAGTAAAATATGTAAAGAATTCTTTTTATCAACTGTTACTTAGATCACCTTACTCCAAGCCTTTCATACTCTGTAAAAGTTTTTTCTTTTTTTCTAGTTTTTAAATTCTCAAAAAATGGTAGATGTCTTATCTTGGTTTTCATGTTATTGTTAGATAGCGTCACATTTTAGGTCTTGATGTGGAAAATCAAAGTATTATCAAAAGGAAATAAGAGATCTTGAAGTAATAAGATCGAAATATTTTGTTACTTGGCCTACATTTTCTTAGACAATTTATCTGTATCACCTCTGATTTAAGTAATCAAAAAAATTCTTAATAAAAATCTATTGTTCTAAAAAGGAGAGAGGGGCCAGGAATGTAGTGCAGTGATACTCTGCTTGCCTGGCAAGTGCAGATTCTGGGTTTGATCCATGGTACTGAAAAAAATAGAAGTCTAGTGTTCTGTTCTTTTTTGTTTTGTTTCCGTATAATTGTCACTCAGTTACTTAAGAATTTCTTTGTTATTGGGAAATTATATGTAAGATAATAATTTTTATATGAGGTCATTAGTGTCAAGTAGACCAGAAATATTACAAACCAACCTAAAGTAAAAATCCATGTACTTTATGACTTCTCTTCTTTTGCATTGTGATGTGTATTTGACTTTTAAATATTTTCCTTGTATTTTTGTTATTTTGTAAAGTATCTTCTTTTTTCTTTTTTCTTTTTTTTTTTTTGAGACAGGGTCTCACTTTTGTAGTTCAGGCTGGCCCTCAGTCATAAAGTATCTTCTACAAAATAAATTGATCAATAATTACCTTGATATGCATTTAAATGGCAGTCAGCTACTGATCATCACCTTAACACAAATAAATCGGAATAAAAAAATGGTAGTATAAAACTCTTATATGGTTACTTAGCTACTGGATTGGTTAATTGTATATTTTAGTCTCTATAGGTGGGAGATTACCTTCAGATTTGGGGGAAAATCCACAACAAAACCAGCAATTCTATTTAATAAAATTTCTTATTTTGTGCCACTAAATTAAGACAAGTATTTTGCAGTAATTTTTGCAGTGTGCATGTGTCATAAATTGCAAAGTTTAAGTTCTTCAGGGAAGAAAACACTGAATAGCTGTTCACAGTGCTGTGTGCTCGTAGTGACAGTTGTAGGGGCGTGGGTGGTGGTGATGGTGTCGTCATTGTTATCAAGGGCTCCCCAGTTTGAGACCAGTCTAGGCAGTGTGGCAGGACCTTGTCTCTGAGAGAGGAGAGAGTGGAGACAAGGTGAGAGGACAGAAGAGTAAGAGTGACCACATGTTGTCTTTGGATGGTCTGGATACTTCAGTTCAAGTGTTCTCACATGGTAAAAGGTAAGAATAGACAATAGGGTCCTCCTTTGTATTTATTAAGTACCTGATATGTGAAGTCCTAGCACAGATAGCCGAAGTTACATAAAATAAGAGTAATTAAGGCTGGGGATTTAGCTCAGTGGTTCCCACACCTGCTTTGCAAGCTCAAGGTCCCTAGTTAAATCCCCAGTAACCACATATAACAATGCCGGTGTGGTGCCTCAGGCCTGTAATCCCAACACTCAAGAGGCAGAGGCAGGAGAATTGCTGTGAGTTTGAGACTTACCTAGGCCACATAGTACCCCAGGGCCAGCCTGAACTACAAAATGAGACCCTGTCTTTAAAAAAAAAAAAAAAAAAAAGTAGTTAGTAAGTTGGGAAATTCTAATGGAAGTTTTCTTATATTTTTTTACAGTTTGTGAAACATGACATATTTTCTGGTATTTTTAAAAATTCACTTCATTTTGTAAAAAAGGAAAGTCATTTTTTAACAGATAACTTTTTTTAAAAAATTTAAATCTTTATTGGTACATTATGAATACACATCATCATTGCATTCAACATTGAAAGTTTGTACCAGAATATGACATGACTTGATTCTCATTTTTTCCCCTTTCCCCTGCCCTGCGACCCCCAACCCCCTATATACATAATCTTTGTTTCCTTTTTTCTTTATTATTATCACATTCTTTTTCCCCTTGTTATTTATGCCCTACACCCTCTTTCCTTTTAAATATTTTCTATTTCACAATGTCAACTATATAACTACAACTCATTTACAACTTCATTTTCTCATACCAGAGTAAAGGTACAATATTTACACATCTGTGACCTATTTATTTCACTTATGAGGATGTCCTTAATGTACATCCAATTGAGAATGAATGACTCAATCTTAACATTTTTAATGGCAGAGTAGTAATATTCCATTCTATAAAAGAATCACATCTTCTTTATGCAGTCTCCAGTTGATGGACATTTGGGTTGTTTCCAAGATTTAGCAGTTACAATCTGAGCTGCTATAAACATGGGTGCACATATGTTGCTGCGATATGAATCTTTTAATTCTTTTGTGTATATACCTAGCAGAGCGATGGCTGGGTCAAGTGGGACCTCCAATCCTAGCTTTTTGAGGAATCTCCGTACTGATCTCCACAGAGGTTGTACGAGTCTACAGTCCCACCAACAGTGGAGAAGGGTTCCTTCTTCTCCGCAGTCTCGCCAACATTTGCTGCTGGCTAATTCTGACATGGCAGCCATTCTTTGTGGAGTGAGATGAAATCTCAGTGTTGTTTTCATCTGCGTCTCTCGAATGACCAATGATTTTGAGCATTTCTTCATATACTTCTTAGCTGCTCTTACATCTTCCTCTGAAAAGTATCGGTTCATTTCAGATGCCCATTTTTGAATTGGGTCAGATAACATTTTATATACATATTCTTTAAAAAAGCTTACTATTCTAAAAAACAGACATGCTGTTTCATGTTTTAAATTTTGTTTCTCTATTTCTTCAAAAAATTCTCATTTCTTTTAGTTGCTCACTCATTAACTTCAGAGTGTAGTTTAGGAACAGCAAGTATATATATATATATATATATATGTGTGTGTGTGTGTGTGTGTGTGTGTGTGTGTGTATGTGTGTATATATATATGTGTGTATATATGTACATATATATATATATATATATTTTTTTTTTTTTTTTTAAATTTTGAGACAGGGTTTCACTTTGTAGATCAGGCTGATCTTGAACTCAGTAGTTAGCCCAGACTAGTCTTGAACTCTCAGCAGTCCTCCCGCCTCTGCTTCCTGAGTGCTGAGATTACAGGTGTGAGCCACTGAGTCTTGGCATTGTGACCTGTGATAACTGGGATTTAATTTGGGACCTTGCGTTTCCCAGACAGATATCGGAAGCACTGAGCCAAATCCCCAGCCCGCAGTGTATTTATCCATTGCTGCACTGATGAGCTCGTCAGAGGCTCCCCTCTGTTGTAGATCACTGCATTTCTACACAGCATTCTTAGATCCTCATTAGCTGGGTTGCTGGTGGGGGCCATATTAAACCATCAGGAGACAGTACCAGGTAAATGACCACATTTCTCATCTTGCCTGTTACTCATGATCATAATGCTGCACCTTTCTCTGTGCCTCATTCCTCATCTGGTAGAGAAAAAGAGAATTCAGAGCATGGATTGAGTGTTCTTTTTTAGTTCCAAATTTCTACTATTCTGACAGTCTAATTTACACTTGTGCAACTTTTACCAGAGTGCAGCTGAGTCTCTGGGCACTGTAACATTGCAGTTTCTCCGCGGCATCATCTGTGTCTCCTTTGAAAATCTTTTGGCAAGAAGTGGCATTTTCAAGAAATACTTCATCTTTTCTTCATGAATAGGTTCGAACCAAGAAAGCCAGAAGTCTATTAGTTCTTTTAATGCTTTAATTCAGACCTTGTTTTTTGGGTGAATACTGATTTGAGAATCTTGAGTCGAAGAAGAATTGCTTCAGATTTATCATGTCTGGCTTTACTTTAATGTGGATCTCTGGGTTAGTCCAAGCAGAATGAAATTTCTTTTAAAAAAATGTTCAGAGGTCTAGAAATACTTGAAATGATACAGAATTTTTAAAAGAATTTACTTCCTTGGAAAAGTTTTGATAATAGTTCTCCATGTTCTTGAATTGTCAGCTGAAGTTATAATAAATGGTACAAGAGCTCTAAAATTATCTTGGTGTGGCCGGGGATTTAGCTCAGTGGTTCCGGCGCCTGTCTTGCAAGCGCAATGACCCGGGTTCGATTCACGGGTAACCACATACAGTACTCGGTATGGAGACTCACTCCCAGCAGCAACCAGTACTACATACCACAGTACTGGGCGTGGTGGCTCACGCCTGTAATCCCAGCACTCGGGAGGCAGAGGCAGGAGGATTGCTGTGATGTGAGTTTGAGGCTGAGCTCAGGGCCAGCCTGAACTACAAAGCGAGACCCTGTCTCCAAAAAAAAAAAACTTGGTGTTAAGATCTTTATCAACTCTTAAAAAACAGCGAAAATAAGTTTTATTTGTATTCCAAAGAAGATTGGCTTATTTACAGAAAAATGTGTTCTTGCATAAGTTTGCAATTGTTTGATGGGAAGAAAGTTTGATTCGTTATGAATCCAGGGCCTGCACAGAAGTGTGCTGGCAAGAAAGAATGCTAGTCATCTGTGTGCATCCTCTCTGTGTTCTGCTCTTCATGGGAAAGATCACTTGAAGGAACAGATTCTTGACTTAGATGTTTTTGTTCCCAGGAGAAATAGGCATAAATATTAAGAATTTCTAATGGGAATGGATTGCTCCTTGGCACTTAGAGCTAGGAGCATGAATTTAGACATATGTGTTTATATAAATGGTTTAAGCTGTTACAAATAAATAACCCTTGATGCACACTGAGAACAGCTGCTGTTGTCCTCAGGTTGAGAAAAACATTATTCATGAATACATGAATATAAATTTACACATCACCATCATAAAACTACATGCATAGAGAGTTTTATACACAGTGTTCTTTTTACTATAAAGTTTAAGTGACATTATTTTTGAGTAGTCACACTTAAATGAGATATGAAAATAGGAAGTTTTAACTTTTAAAATAATAAGGTCTAATTGTGTTTACCCCCTTTTTATCCCTGTAGGCTTGTGTCTCCAGAGCAGCCACCAAAGGCCAAGTTCTTGACCTTAGGGTCCAAATTCCGCTATAGTGGCCGCACCCAAGCACAGACCCGTCAGGCGAGCACCCTCATAGATAGGCCAGCACCCCATTTCGATCGGACTTCTAGTAAACGGGCCTCCAGGAGCTTAGACGGAGGTAAGCACTATGGGTTGCTTTTGTCTTTCTCTAGTCCAGTGAGGTCAGAAAAGTTGATCTAATGACTAAGGCCACCAGAAATACTCCAAGCAGTGTGGCAAACCTATGGCATGTGTGTTATTTTTCTTTTAAGTCAAAAGAGGCTGGTGTATGAGTTGTTTTTTCTAAACTAAAACCTCACTGTTCAGGCTTAGTTGCAATAGTGGCACTTTGTGATAAATGAGTAGATGCTGGGTTGCAGTCCGGGCACTCATCTCTACAAGGTTTGCCGTCATTGCTCTAGAGTTATGGCTGTTTATTTCTTTATACAATGAAATGCTATCATGTGCAGAATAAAATAACTTTGTAGTCTTTCCAGGTTGTATTTCAAGTATATATTTTTCTTTATACAAGATTTTGTTTGTGTTTATGAGATGTCAGAATAGCATATTGTTATTGGTTTGACTTGATTGTGATGTGTTTTATATACTTTTTAAATCTTGTTAATGACAAAGTTCAGTTTTAAGGATTGTTTATGATAAAATACGAACTTTATTCACCTGCGTGTAAACATTCCTAGCATTATCAAAATTTTCAGTTTTGAACCCTAAAAAGCTACCTACTTGCAGTTTTTTGTTGTTGGCATCCTTGTGATACATAATAATTATGTTAATCTTGGAAAGTTGGTATGTACACATACCATTTTTTGATCATCTTTCCTTCCCCTCCCACAACTTTGCTTTGTCTTTCTTCCCAGATCTCCTTCCCATCTGCTCAGAGTCTGTACTATCTCTTTTATTTTGATCTTTAAATTATTTCTGTTAGGTTTCTTATATAAGAAACGATTCGATATTTATCCTTCTATGTTTATCTGATGTACTTTACTAGCATTGTTTTTGAGTTCCATCCATTTACTTACAAATGTACCTGTCTTTTTTTTTTGAGGCAGAGTTATGTAGTTTAGACTGGCCCTGAGCTCACTATGTAGCCTAAGCTAGCCTGGAACTCACAGCATAGCAATCCTCCTGCCTCTGCCTCCCAAGTGCTAGCATTACAGGTATGAACCACCACGCCTGGCATTGTGGTATGTGTGACCAGGGATCAAACTCAGAATGCAGGGCAGATGCCAGAACCACTAAGCTAAGTCCCTGGCCCCAAGTATACCCTTCTTTATGAGTAATACGTGTGTTCACGTGTGTGTCCGTGATCTGTTGTGGACATTGTACACTGCTTCCATAATTTAGCTATGTGAATTGTGCTGCTGGTAATATAGGTACGCACGTTATCATGACAATGTAATATCTTTAGCTCTTTTAGGAAGGTACCCATAAGAAGAATAACTAGTCAAATGGAATCTCGATTTTCCGTTTTCTGAGGAATCGCCATACTGATTTCCATAGTGGTTATAATGACTTATCTATGTACTTCTGCTTATTAACAGTTGAACACTTTTCCAAGAGAATCTTAAAAATGTGTCAGGCCGTGTAAATATTTCTCAAACCTTACCATAGAGAATTTATACAGTGTCAAACAAATGAATCACTGTTTTTTGTGCCACAAGAGAAATCATTACTCTTTCCAGAACATTGTTTTCAGCCTTTGTTTTATGCTGTATAACTCTAATATTACAAGTTTTAGAGCTTAAAAAAAATCAATAAACCAGAACATTTTCTCAGAAGTATATAAACTCTGTGTGGGGAAACCCATCATCTTGTTTGGGTGGTTAGTGCAGAAGGTTGGTTATTGGAGTCTGTATTGGAAAACAATGATCTTTACAAGTAACAGCAACAGACATGGCACAGTAATACATTATTTTTCCCTTTGTGTTTTGGGTACTGTAATTCATTGGATGGGCAAGTCATCAAAAGGAGTATTGTGGTATTGGGAAAAATAGGAGGCTTTTCATGCCAATATATGAGCAGACAGAAAGTGAACTCTTTGGGGCTTATGTTCTTTTTATCCCCCAAAAGCAAAGCTGGTATTTAATCTGGTATTGAGCTTTATTTTCTCTATAATTCTTTATCAGGATATCAATTTTGTTGCTATTGAGGTCTTATTTTTACTTTTTAAAGTTAGTTTAGAATAATTTAGTCATATAAATAGTCCTCACTTTAAAGTTTGGGAAATAAATCTTCCATTGATTACATACAGTGTACAAATGAGTTTGATTTCTAAGAGCCAGGTATCAGAATAAAAGCCAGCCTAGAATATGAGTTCTTTTTAAACAGTGAAGCTCCTCTGAAATTAGGAAATTATTACTGAAAAGGAGACAGTCAGTCATGATAGAGGACTAACACCAAGGTGTATTTGGTAGTAGAGAAGCCAGTCATTTTCGAAAGTGGAAAGTATAATACACAGGGAATCCAGTTGCGGGGAGCTGCAGGGAATTTGCCTGTCTCAGAAAGAACCGGCCCAGGTGACACGTGAAGTGTGGGGGAGGCAGCCGTGCGAGCACATGAGGAGTAACGGTCCCAGGCGGCAGAAGTGACGGGGCTGAAAGTAGCAGGTGAGGGAGAGCTCCCTACATCCGGGAAACAGAGAGAGGGCAGCCTGAGAAAGGCGTTAGCAATGAGCAAAGGGAGAGGGTGGCTGGGGGGCCTCGCAGCGCAGGTCCTGTGAAGAGTGGGCTTTCCCTGTGCTGTAGAAAGCCATGGCAGGGGGAGCCATGTTCCAAGAGCACACAGTGCGAGGTGTTTTGGGCTTAAAAAAGCATTTGAGGCAAGAGGCCAGTTGGACAGGATTGGGACAGAAAGCAGGTACAGCCCAGGCGCACTGATGGTGGTAGCAGCTGATGGTGGCAGCAACCTGCTGGCACTGTGGGCTCTGTCCAGTGTCCGTCCTGCCAGCTTCTCAGGGACAGGAGCTCCTACAGGTCTGGACCCTGCAGACAGATGAAGGGAGAATTTGGGGCCAGGTTTGCCGGGGCAAGAGTGGCTTGTTGTCTTACTGTAGGTCAGGTTGGGACACGCAGGAGTGGAGAAAATGAAACTTAAACATAAGCCAGGGAAATCCTTAAAATCTAGTCTTTGGTATTCAGAGTTTCTTTGTGCATGACTTCTTAAATTTTACTGAAGCAAATTCTTTCAGTAGTTAGATAATTGTTTGTCTAATTTCCCCTGGTTTATGGGGAAATCACGTAAATCCAAGTGAGTTCCAGGTAAATCCAAGCAGAATCAAAGAAATCTAGGATGGAAAGTATTAAAGAAACTGATTCTGAGTTCTGCTCTCACTGTGGTTGCGCGGGTGTTAGAGCTCCTCCTGCCGACCAGTTTCATGATTGCAGTATATCCTTCAAGAATCTTATTGTAGTTCACTGGGGTAAAAATTCAATATACTATTAAAGTTTGGTAAAAGTCTAAAAACGAGTAGTTTATTTTACATATTGATCCGTTCAGAACTTAATCAGTGTTCTCACTGTTATTTTTGCACTATGTTTATATGTTTAACAGAGAAACAATCCATAAGCCTTTAACCATTTACACATCCTTCGAGTAATTGAAAATTATTCTTCACCAGCTCCAATCGGTGTCGGGGACCAAACCCCTCTGAAGAATTTCCCTGGAGCTGCAGGGGAGGTCTCCACGTGTGGCCCTGGAGTCAGCGGCACTGCCAGCATCCAGGATGTCAGGAGCCCAACCCGAGCCCCGTACTCACAGCTCTCTGAAGGAAAGGTATGGTGGGCCCACATTCCATGCTTCTAAGCTGGCCTCACGCCAGAAGTTGGCTGTTGCATTTTCTCTTTCAGACATGAAATATTTATAATTTACCAGTATATGTTCTGTGCTGGTGTAACTTCCCAATTTTCAAATGTGTGTAGACTCTTGCTGGACTGTAATCTCTAGTTGTTATTCAGAGCAAAATATTTCGACATAGATTACATTAATGCAAGTAAGTCATTGACCTTTTTATCTTTATAATCATGATAAACCCACATGGTGATTTAGAATTTATATTTAGTTTGTTACAAGTACATTTTAAAGTTTATTTAAATTATGTTGACTTGAAATTTTTGAAATAAACAGAGGTGATCTTTATGAAACATTTTTTTCTTTAATTACCTGTAACTGATAAATAAATTTATAACACAGAGAGTAATTGTTTTGGGACTAATGAGTGAGAACTTGGTGTGTTGCTTTGGCTCTGATTTGTTTATTTCCCATAGCAAATAGAGAAGTCACCCATGATGTGTCCTCCAGTTTGTCAGTTATGCTCCCTTGGGCAGGAGTCTCTTCAGGGTGGAATAACCTTTGAGTTGTCCAGATCTCCCTGCCTTATCTGTACAAAGCAACATTTTATGAGCACCATTGAAAATAAGTGCAAATATGTGTGCATGCACACGTCAAACAGAACAACAAAAGTTGATAGTTTTCCTTTTCATATTTTAAAGGCATACAAAGTTAATTTATAAAGAGGCTGCTAGCTGAAAGAGTACCAATATCTTAAGAATCCCTGTAGTTAAAACAGCAAATGGCTACGGTGGAGTCCTTAGGTTTCTTATGGGCTTTTTCTTGTGCCACTAGGACAGTAACAGGTGGCATAATATCATTTATATTCTATTGTTAAAAAATTATGACTATTGTCTTAAAAATTACACAGCCCAAGTGTGGTGGAACATGCCTCTAATGCCAGGACTCTGGGAGGCTGAGGCAGGAGGATTGCGAGGTCAGGCCCAACCTGGAAACTTAGGGACTTAGTGAGATGCCTCTCTTCCTTTGTTGCCATCAAAGGCAGGCCTTGGTGCAGAGGCCCTGGGTGTAGTCCCCAGCACCGTACCAGCACTGCAGAGCTAACAAACATAAAATCTGCTTAAGAAGATACCCTTCAACTGCTGAGTAATTGTAGAGTTGTTATTAAAATTAATTATGCTAACAAGGCATGCAGGAAAGTGACTGCTCCTGAAACAAGAACACAGTATTTCAGAATGTTGCTGTTCCATTTTCCGTGTTGAATTTGACATGTATAGTTGTTTTATTTTCTTTTCTAAAACAAGAAAATGTTCTTATCTTTAAAATTCAAAAAGAATCTGGTCTTTAGCAAATGACTAATTGTGCTAGTATTTTTATTAATGCTTTGAATGTTTATCAGCATCCAGCTTTCAGAGTAAATGCTAGGTGAGTTTCATAGGATGCATGTGGAACCAGTTTGAAAATAATGATTAAATCAGTATGTATAAGTTGTAGGTAATGAAAGTAGTCCAGTTTTTCTCTTTAAGGATCATAGGACTTGTTTTCTAACTGCACTCTTAATGCAAAACTTATTTGCGAGTAAGTTTTCACTAACTCCCCATTTCTTCTTTTCTCCTTTTTCCCTGAACACGTCTGTTGTGTGACTCACGTACCACCATGGGTTTGCCCCGGAAGCAGACTGTGTGCATGTGCCCGCCCTCCCCCCTCCTCCACTGTTCCTCGCCATTTTCTCCACACCTCCTGCCAGTCCCTGAAGTGGACTTGCTGTCAGACATTTCAGAGGAGGACCCTTTTGGGGAGGCTGAGCAGCTCACCCTAGACAACTCAGAGCTCCTTTCCACAGGGGAAGCTTCAGAGCAGGGGGACCCCGAGGAGGCCTCGCTGGCCTCTGTCTCAGATCCTGCCGAAAGCCCTGCTCAGCCCGACTGTCCTTGTCCCGTCCAAGAGAGGATGCTCGCTGCGGCTGACCAGGAGGGCTCTGAGTTTGCTTATTTCTTTGGCTTCCCTTCTCTTCTGGATGAGGATGGGTATCTCGCTTTCCCCAGCCTCCCCAAGCTCTGGGTCTCTTTCCTTCCCCCTGACATTCAGCACTGTGTTCCTGTCACCTCCCCATCGTTCCTTCCTTCCCTCATCCTCATCTTTGGGCTACTTCTCTCTGCTTCTCAGTCCGTTCCTTTTTCTCTCACCTTTTCCTTTCCTCTGGCGCTGGCCCTTTGCTATCTAGAAGCTAAAGCCACTGCCTTTAATGTTTCTTGTGACTGTGACTTGAATGATAAAACAGAAGAGGAGGAAGTAGTCGCTGGCACTCCTCTATAAGCTTCGTTCGTGAAGTCAACCCAACATACTATACTTCGTCCTGTTCTCTTCCTAATATAGAGTGTAAACATGCGCATCAACTTCACTGGTGACCCTCAAGATAATACGATCTGCACATTTTCATATGCATGCTCTAGTGCATGCCAGACAAGAGCAGATGCTCCTGTATTGATGTCCTTTGACCAGGTCCATACACTCCAAACCAGGAGCAAAATGATAAGATTATTTTAAAAATCCTTATATTATGTTAGATCTTTACAAAATGGGAATAAGGGAGAGGGAACCTATATTGTCCTTAACCCAATATTGATTGTTTTGTAGACACATGGTAATCTCTTTATTTAGGATAGAAACTTTATGTTTGAAACAGAACTTATAATTCAGTGGATGTAACAATAACAGATGTGTATTAGAAGCCCTTAGTGTTATTTCTCCTGGTGACAACCACGTTTGTTCTTGCATTTATGAGGCTATATCTGTGTAAGTCTAATCTCAGAAACTCCTTGTCTCCTATCATTAAACAATGAAACATGACATTTTGAAAACTTAGAGACACAACACTAACATTGAGCCTTTATTTTTATTTTTTTTAGGTTTTTTTGAGACAGGGTCTCATTTTGTGGTTCAGGCTGGCTCTGAGCTCAGCCTCCAACTCACATCACAGCAATCCTCCTGCCTCTGCCTCCTGAGTGCTGGGATTATAGGCATGAGCCACCATGCCCGGCACTGTGGTATGTGGTACTGGTTGCTGCTGGGCATGAGTCCACGCCCAGTATTGTATGTGGTTACCGGGGATCGAACCCAGGCCCTTGCGCTTGCAAGACAGGCGCCGGAACCACTGAGCTAAATCCCCGGCCCAGCCTTTATTTTTATTGAAAATGAGGTTTAAGTTTAACCCTGTATAAGCACTTATTAAAAAGTCAGTGCAAACATATGCAATATGCTTTCTAATTCTGCTAAGTAGGGTCTGGTGATTCAGTGTATGAGAGCTTAGGATTATTGTCAGTGCATAGAAAAAACCCACAAAATTCAGAGTAGAGATAAAGAAAATGTGAAGAAACGAGTATACGTTATACAACAAACTACAGTTCAAAAGTTTACCTGAGAAATACCAAAGATCAACATTTATGTAATGAAGTATTGACTAAAGAATCGAGAGATGATTCTTAACAGATTGTTGAGTAGCTATGTGTTATTTTTCATTTCTGATAAACTTTGCTCTTCCTGCTTATCTCACAAAGCACTATGGCACTTTGAACTCTCAGATTTGAGACCAGCAAAGAAACAAAAGAATATATACTGTGAATTAGCCTACATTAGTCACTTTTTTCTTTGACATCAGAATCAATATTTTTCTTTCTCCTGTGTCAAAATTCATTTAGTACTTAAACTTCAAGTTCATGTTTTTGGATCATTAGTCAAGTTTATGTTTTTGGATCATTAGCTGTTGAGGAAAGTTCGAATATGAAAAACTGTTCTTGTTAAAACACTATATGAAAGTATTTCAAACATTATTTTAAATAAATACCTACCATTTCAATATGAACATAGCCAATTTTTCTCCCAAGAAAATAAATCCATGTTAAAAAACTAGTGATGGGGTAAAGTATAATGATGTGAATTCTGTAACCTTCATAAAGCTGAAAACAAACTTCGTATCATTATCTCTGGCCTATCACTAGTTAACTTGAACATTTCAAAATAGATTAAATTATGCCATATTTGCACTCTCATATTTTCACTCCTGGGTTAAAAAGTACTCAAAAGCAGAGCACAGTCCAGGGACTGAGAAGGAGTGAAGGTTCCATTCTCCATTCCACCTTTGCAAGGACCATTTCCATCGTGTTGTCAGCACTGTAGGTGAAGAAAGACCAAATGGCTTAATAGTCTGCATCTCCTGAGGGCCAGACAACAAAGGCTGGCAACACGGGTCATCGCGTAAGTTCCCAAACAGCTTCTCTGCTCGCAGTAGAGGTCTATCAGCGTCTCCTTCTTTTTGGCAAATGCTGTGCAGCTTCCCAGGTACAGATAGAAGAGGACACACAGCTGCAGAAGAGGCTGTTTTCCCCCTAAGTTAAATGTCTGGTAGCTGTTGGCTGCCATTATTGTTGAGGGGTGGTAGTGGAACGTACCTCCAGGGTTTATTTGTGAGATTTATTTGATATGCCTTTAAGTTCTTACAATATTTATCCTCTAATATTTTAAAGTCGTAGACTTTCAAACTATAGGTCATTTCTGGTGCTTGCTGATTGATACACTTATGTTTATTTGCCTTTTTCTCCCTGTGTGTGATTTAATTTCACAGAAAAATTCCTTGAGAGTAGAAGGGGATAATATTTATGTCAGACATAGCAATTTAATGTTGGAGGTTTGTATAATCTGAGAACACCACTCTGTCCTGATGGCTGCCAAGCTGCTGTGGACGGGAGGTCACGCACAGGCTTGCTGGCCGCTTTCCTCAAGCACAGTGCATGAAGCGCATGGGGAGATGGAGTGGGCTGCATGTTACAGGCCTGCTTGGTTCCTGTCCAGGGGCACAGGGAGGAATAGACCCGCTCCCTTCTCAGAGTGACAGCTGGGAAAAAGCCGTGTGGAACCCAGTGGATAAAGTGTACCCTCTAGTCTTAAAGTTGTGCTATCAGTAAATCTGTTTTCCTAATGGGGCGTCTCTAGGGCGTAGAATCTGAATAAACAAATCCCATCTTTGATACATATTAAGTAGAACATATTTATGTGACATCAAGTCATTTGTCTATTATCTATGCCCACGTTCCTATCCCCTAAATTCTATGTCAGTAGGAATGTGATCCACATAAAATATTGTTTGTGAATATGTATATTAATTAATGGGATTGTTTTGATTCAGAAGGAGAGTAAGATAGGGAAAGAGGGGAGAGGAAGCACTTGTGCGCGTGTGTGAGAGAGAGGATACTAGTCATCCATGTCACGCGAGAGTAGTTGTTCCTTCTCCTGCTAGGCCAGGTGGTTTGTATGTGGCAGCGTATTTAGTGAAAACTGCAGCTCTCAATAATCTGACTAATCTGGTTGCTTTTGGCAGCTTTTGGTAACTGTTGAAAATGTATGTTTGCTTAACTTACTAAAACACCGTACGATGTAATAAGTAACATTGCTTTGAATAAATGCAAGAAATGTGCCTGATCTCAAGCCACAATCATTTTCCCTTGCCATGCAAAGATTTTTAGATTTTCATGAGTTTTTGCAAATGGCTATAGAAGCTCACAGATGAGCTACTATGCTTGTGCATGAATACGAGTTATCTAATTTTATCAGATGCATGACCTGTTCCTTTGGGAGTGGGACAAAAGCTATTATCTACAGGTGGCCCCTTGATTTTGAAGCATCACAAAATATTTCAAATTCAGTTGAAATACTTTCTTAAGCATTAATTACCACATGTGACATGTATTAGAGCCGGTCTGAAAAATCCCATTAATACTGCTTGTCAGGACCTCCTTCAGTGAAAACCATCCTCGCCTCTTCGTTTAAGAAATATTTAATGTGTGCAGTAGCAGAGCCCCATTTTTGTGCTTGGTGCTCTGAGACAGTATGTGATTCCTTATTTTATAGCAAGACCAAGCAGAAGCAGCCTCAGGAGGCATGCTTGTTGGTATTATTTTTTTTAAGAGTTAAAACTCCCACTAGAATTTCCTGACACGTGTCAGGCTTAGCCTTTTCCTTTTGTGCAGGGTGGTCGTGCACGGCTTTCCCCTCAGGCCCAGTGTACTTCTGAGTGTGCCTCTCTGTTTTTACTTGGTTTGTATGTTCATGTAATATACGCTTAGAAGTAGCCTCAATCAGAAAGGTAACTGTAAGAACAAAGTCAGGCTGCCATTTTATCTTCCAGAAGAAAAGAATTACTAACCATTTTGATGGCTTCCTTCCAGTAATATAAATTATTGTTCTTTTGAAAATTCTACACAGAGAAATTAAAAACCCCTTACAACACGAGTAATAAAAAGTACACATTGGCTTTATTTTCATTTAAAGCAAAAATACATATGGCTTTTGAGACTTGGCATTTTTCTTGCTTTATTATGTTTTTTTTAATCATAAGTTGGCTTTGTGTTATTTTTTATTTTTGTCCTACTGGGTTTTTTCCTTTTGGATTTTTCCCCCTTACATTACGTATTGCTAGGACCTGGACAAAGCCCAGGAGGACATACTGAGACATCAGGCTAGCATTAGTGAACTCAAGCGCAATTTTATGGAGTCCACCCCCGAGCCGCGCCCTAACGAGTGGGAAAAACGACGTCTCACACCTCTGTCCCTGCAGACGCAAGGGGTATGTTGCTAGCTCTTCGTGCCGTGTGTCTCACTCCAGCTGTTCAGTAAAACTCAAGCTGTTAGTCTTGTGTGTTGATTCTCAGAAGTAAGAAAATATTCTCATTTTTTTTTTGTAATTGCTAACAACTTTTAAAATACTAAATATTAACAGTGTAGTATTTATTGGCCTGATTCTTAGGTAAATTATGTGAGTTTCAAAATATTTTTGAAATATTTTCAGAGTAATTTCACTATTTTATTTAGCACACTTATGAGTTATTGAATTTACTCCTAGGACAATTAAAAAACTTGCATAATGTTTTATTTGTCTTTAATAAACTTTTTAATTACTGCCTTCTAAAATAAGGACATTTATTTTAGTAAATAAAATTTAAAGGAATATAGATCATATTTTAGAATGATTTAAGGCTATTACTGTGAGAATCAGTTAAAATTTTACTTTTAAGGACTGATAAGACCTGTTGAAAACTTATAAAATGATATATAGAATACAACTTTACATCAAAATTGGTAGTAATAGTATATAGAATAATGTTTGGAAAATGCTTTTAAACAATGTCTCTCCAAACTCAGTTTTTTTTCCATAGTTTACTTCTCCCTAGCATAAGTATTGCCTTAGAATATGTCCTCAGGATATCTCTCCATCCATTCCCGTTGTGTCTGTTCCTCGCTGATGTTCCTGGATCCCTTCTCTGGTTGACCACGATCCTCCATGGACTCATCCTTCCTGTGCTGTGTTTTCCCTACAGTGTAAAAAAATCAGACAAAAATCTTACACAATTTCATCTTTGTCCTTGCAGTGTTTAGTATGGCTTGAAAGTTGCCAGATTGAACACATTTAATTTAAATTCTGTGATATTTTTGTTTACCTTTGCTTGAAGGCAAAGCTGTTGCTTTGAGTTTCTTTTGTGACACTGAAAGGAACATAGTGCTTTAAGAATAGATAAGCAAACATAATCACTGAACTGAAAAGCAAAACTTAGACATTGTGAGTAGTAGGGTCTTGCGAAGTTCGATACTATTTAGATCTATAATTAAGTTTCTGAAGGCTATGGTGATATCAGCAATCTGCTGTAAAGTATTTCTGGGGAAACTGATGATACGCTAAGGTTTTTGCCTTCATGTGCCTCTCCATGAGGCTGGTTCCACCATTCCCCTCTAGGTGTTTTGCATGTGTGTTTCTGTAGGTGTAACGTATGTGTCTTTTTGTTGTTGTTGTTGTTGATTGTGTCTGTTGTTTGGAACACTAGAGAAAAGGCGACCATCTTCTCAAGGGTGTTTTACCCACGAAGGAGAAGTGCCTGGCGGCAGCCACGCAAACAGTGAGAGAAGAAGCCCAGAAGGCGGACAAGGTGTTCACCTCGCACCCTTGGATCTGCTTCTGCTTTTTCCCCTTGCCATTCACTTCTATCCTTTTTTCTTATGTGTCAATCTGAAATTTTTTGAAATCATTTTTTGAATGTTTAAAAAACTAAGTCCCCATATATTGAAGCATAGACTCATTGGGCAGAAACACCACATTGCACAGACACGTTGCCTGACAACTGCATTCTGAAATGTGGATGTATAGGGATAAGGGTCTTAACTTGAGGTGTGTGGCTGACAGTTGGGAAACGATGATTCATATGGAAATGCACTTTGCACACGTATTCATACTGCAGCACTGTTTAGATAACATTATATGTACTTTAGGTTACTATCCTAATAATTTTAAGATTCCTAATAGAAGAATAAAAAAGACTTTGATGCATCATAGCTGCTTCTCATTCCTATCTCTGCTTCTGTATATGAAATACTGGCATTAGTGAGAAAGTTAGCTTTCTGTCACTTTTAGGTTCTTATTTTTCTGGTTTCTACTGTTTCTACTGATTTTGCTTAGCCAGCTGGTCAGCCTGAAAAGCTTAGTGTCTGGTGGGAGAGAAACAGTAATTAGTAGTTAGAAAATTTTAGGTCCTGAGAGTTAAGTGTTCAGAAAATGATGTACACCGTTATGTTAGAAGGGTGGGGAGGCTGCTTTGCCACCACAGTTGGGAGGAGAGAGCTTTTGGGATGAGACTTTAAGTGATGCCAAAGAGAGTATCTGTTAGCTTCCCTGTTGCTAAACAACACACTTGATGACGGCCACTTAAAGGAGTAGAGGTTTGTTTTGCATTGTGGTTTCAGAGGGTTCATTCTGTGGTTGGCTGGAGTGGATGTTGGATGCTAGCGGGCACAGCGGAGGAAAGCTGCTCAAGTCATGGCAGCCGGAGCAGGGACACAGAGAAGGGCAGAGTGAAAGAGGTGCCCTCCAGAAGCGCCTCCCCAGTGGCCCTCTGTCGGACGCCATGTCCTCATCGCAGTCAGCTGTCCGCTTGGCAGGGGATGAGCACAGCCTCCCCACGATTCAATCATCTTCTGAAAGCCGCGTCTCTGAACACGGGAGACCTAGAGTATCATTAAGTACATAGACATTGAAAGATTTTCCACGTGCAATGAAGAGCAGATGCAGCAGAGCAAGGCAAGGACCAGTTTAAAGAGCTGAAGACCAAATGACAATAGCTTAGTGACCATGAAGGAAGAAAAGGTCCAAGAGGTCAGACCCCAGGTGATACCATGTTCCTGAAGATCGTGTTACTAGTTTAGGGTGGTATCACCCTGGTGGTTTTTAAGATGATCAGCGATATGATCCTGCATGGAAGGATGGAAGGATTGTAAAGGGTGTGAATGTGAGCAAAGATAATCGTGAGGAATATTTCACTGCACAAAGTAGCTTTTGTTAATTGGGAGAGGGTATTTATCAGAAATGACAGTGAGGTGGAGGAAGAGGCAGAATGCATGGAAATTCCCTCAAGGACATTGAGGTCCAGTTGAGATGAAGTGTTTCCAGAACACTGCAGTGACAGACCTGATGTCATAAAGCTGTAGCAGATGGTAGACTTACATACATTAAAGGTTGGTTTGCCATCCAAAGCCAATTAGACTGTATATAATAAGGATTTTAATATCCTATGCTTTGAAATAGTATTTTTAGAAATCCATCTTCCAAAAGCTAACTCAGTGGCATAATTTAATCAAATTTAAAGTAATGTCGTTGGACTTTCTGCAGATGATTGAAATCATTTTTCTGGATCTCGTGTTTTAGGAATGTACAATATAAATTTTTTTATAGAAATCATGATAAAGTACTTTGTTAGTGAACTTTCTGTTGCTTTGATTGATACCTGACACAATTTGAAGGAAGAAAGATTTCTTGGGCTTATGCCATTTCAGACCATAGGCAGCCCATCCCCTTGCTGTGGGTGAGGTGAGGTGAATTGTCATGGCCGAGTATGGCAGCCAAGGAGGGCCAGTATAGCCCCCAGACCCACCCACTTTCATTAGGTCACCTCCACAGTTCTCAAGGGCTCCCAGGAATCTCACCAGTAAGTCAGTCGTCTGGTGAGATTAGAGCCTGTGTCAGAGGTCCACCTTGGATCAATGAGATTCTGAAGCTGACTCGAACAGGGTGGGTATCATTTCAGTTTCTGCCTTTACATTTTCCTTTTGCTACCTTTTCATCTTTGAATTGTAATCTTTGTTGAAGTACAGAATTTTAAATTATGTGTAAATAATTTGACCAAAATTTCCAAATTTTCATCACACAGCTTTTATAGATATAAAAAAGCGATAATAGTTTTTTGATTAAAAAATGAATATGTTGAATTTATTTATTTTTGAGACAAGGTCTCACTTATGTAGCTCAGGCTGGCCTTGAACACACCGTGTGGCTGAGCAGGCCTCACACTTGAGTGGTCCTCTTGGCTCAGTCTCCTGAGGGCTGGGATTACAGGTGTGCGCCACCACACCCAGCCCAAAGCAGTGAACCCTGAAGTTTCACTTGGAAGATGAGTGATACTGAAAGTAGAGCAGAACCTCAGAAAGCATCCTGTGCACCCTCCAGTACCTTGTGGGAATCATGACAACCTTACACTTGTATGTTCTGTCGTGAGTCTGGTAGAGGTTCCTCAGCTGTAGTTTAAAGATATTTCTGAGGGTTCCCATAATGCCCCACTGGTCACTGTCTGTGAAAGGACTCCTTTCTCCTCTGGCCCTTGGCAAGGTGTGACAATACGGATTGTAACTGAGCTTCATCCAGAAGCTGCTTACCCGCCTTCCCCTCCTCACCCTGGCTAGCTTGCTGTCTGGAAGGGCATGGGGTTTATTAGGAATTATTTTCACATGCTCTGACATGAGGACAACAATCATAGTGAGTCTTTAGTGGTATTCCAAGTTTCTGAACACAGTCCCGAGCTTTCTTTTTGTCCCCTCAGGTGAGCACCATTGTTTAAGGGCTACTGGTGCAAAAGTTGAGCCAGAGACAAATGGATAGAAGTGTTGCAGGTAGGAGCCATGGAGAGGCCCCTGTGTGAGGAAGAGGCCACAGGGTCCGGTCAGGAGTGTGCGAACTTGTGTTCAGTGGGCAGGTGGGTCGTGCTTAATTTGTGGTAAAGCATCAGGGATAAACTGGGCAGTGTGAGCTGGTTTCTGGAGGTTACAACTATCAGAGATTTTCAGGTAGGATGGAAAACCCTGGCATTCAGACAAACTTCCACATAAGTCGGCTGTAAAATCTCCAAAATTCTTACCTTTTCTTTCATTTTATGCTGTTCTGTTGTCTTTCTGGTGTAATCTCCCCTTTCTTTCAGTAGGTCACTGCTGTCTTTCTGATGTATTAATTCTTTACTCTTCCTTTTCTGACCTTTCTAGAGCCTAGAAGAGGAGATAACATCAATTTTGTTTAGTGGAAAGGGCTTTTCTGATAGCGTCAAAGCCACTTTCCCTTCAGCCACCACTTGGACAGCAGAGGGTGCTGTTGTGAACTCTAGTGTGCCTTCTAGAGAAAAGCTTTCCTCCTCGTGGCCCTTCTCACATTCGCCTGAGGTGCATTTTACTTTGTTTCCCCTGTTACTAAAAGCCACACAATACAGTGATTTTCCACTTTTGGAATATTCAGATACCTTTCTCTCCAGTGCTTTCACTGGTGAAATTAACCGTCCCTGGGAGAAACATTCAAGAACCAATGACCGAATTTGGTCATGAGGAAAAGAAACAGATTGGATGTTTCTCCTGCTTCTTTTAGTCAAAAAACCAAGACTGCCTAAATTCAGAGAATCATTGAAACTGTTCCAGCTCAGAGCCCAAGCAGAAGGAAAGCCTCAAAGAAGTAGAAGTTCAGTATGCTTTGCACAGTTCAACTTTTCAAAACCCACATTTCAGGCATCTTCTGATTTATTTTTTAAATTGTTTATGTGGGAAGAGTGAAATACTAGCATACTCAATGAAATAAATATTTTTGAATGACACTGAGGGATTCCCTGAACTTGGGCAGAACCTATTAAGCCATTTGAGGTTGAGTAATAATAGTAATGATAACTCACTGACCTGTAATAAACATGAAATGTGTGCTTTAGAAATGTTCTGATCATCCAGTATCTTTATTTACAAAAGAGTTTATAAGTAGTTTGCTGCTTCTCAAAATAGATTCAGTTTTTCCTTGTAATATCTGAAACCCCTGGGTTATCCATGAAACCGGAAGGTCGATTCTCCTGCTCTGTTGGTCACAAGGTTACATATTGTGGACTCTGAGCAGCTTACACGTGCTGTCCACACGCATTTCAGAACAGCTCAGCTGGCCAGGGTCTGTGAGCACCTGCTGACAGGTGCTGCCTGGAAATGTGCGCATCAGCATCCGTATCACTGCGTGGTGCTGCTGCGGGCAGGTGAATGTGAAGCCCTGCTTCTGCTGTATAGGACACAGATCAGCACAGTTAGTACATTGGCAGCGTCATCATCGCGGTACCCAGAGAGCACTGAGGCAGAGTGCCTCTCTCCGTTCAGCATTGAGACGCCCGCCATCTTTGATGAATAGACCTGCCTTCTCACTGAATTATTTCTCTTTAGATTACTGGTCGAGGTGCCACCTGAATGTTAGTCATTACACTTATTTGTAGCAATGTAAAATAACCTCTCTTATGAGTGCCAAGAAATTCCAAGCTTTAGAGACAAACTTGTGCAAAAAAGCGTTTCTACCCTACCAATAATACCATAGCATAGTAGTATATATAGCTAATGCAGTCAGTCAACAGGAATTTCTTGAAGCTTCAGCTCCTGTATTACTCAAATAGAATACATTAATTTACTCCCAAGAAGTAAAGACCTACAGGGAATAAAAATGAGCATCTTTAGTAGTAAACTTTTTCTACCTGAGATTTTAAAGAGGCTCAGGAAGGAGTTAGAGTCTCATGAGGAGACACTGGGAATACCCGTGACTAATATGTGATATCCTTTCTGCTGATCATACTAGATTGCAATAACAATAACCAGTTCTGAAATGAGCATTTTTATGTTAATACCTGTCAGAGACCAACTGCAATTTTGCCAGTCAAAGCTGTTTTTAAAATTTTTATTTGAAATTTTTTAGCCATAGGGTCTCAAGCCTGGCCTTGAGCTCCCAGTTCTTCCTCACAGCCTGTCATGCAGCTGGGCTTGACATAAGTGGAGCTTATAGGTATCACTCCATAGTGAAACCGTTTTATTTCTCTGTGAGGATGCTGGCTGTTTTTGTTCTTTTCACAAACTTTTTGGCATTTGTCTGGATTGTCCCCTGTGTGACCTTGAGCTGAGGTTTTTGTAGCTGCTGATTGTTGCTGTCCTGTCTTTGCAGTGTCTGATGTCTGTCCGGTGGTGTTGAGGTAAAACCGTATTGACTCTGTGTCCCTGGTTGCTTTTTGTTCCGCAGACACGTGCTCCCGCGTCAGAAGGGCCTTGCACTGGAGCCAGGGATGCTGTTAAGGTTCTGCCCTTTCCATGTTCACACCGTTGCCCGCCGTCTTCCATCCCCTCACATTTGCCCGCTTCCCTTCCAGTCAGCCATCATAATCATCTTTGTTTTCTCCATGACATGAACCTGCCATCCGTTGATTTGGGTTTGCGTTGCTTTTATTTATTCATGTATTTTTGTTTTCCCTCCTCCATCTTTTTTTCGTACAGAGTTCACATGAGACTCTGAATGTAGTGGAGGAGAAGCAGCGGGCAGAGGTTGGGAAAGATGAAAGAGTAATCGCAGAAGAAGTGAATGGTAAAGAGCTATCACCTGGGAGTGGTCCTGGGGAGATGCGTAAGGTGGAGCCTGTGGCACACAAAGACTCCACCTCCCTGTCTTCTGAGAGCAGCAGCAGCAGTGAGAGTGATGAGGAAGACATGGGCGAGTTCCAGCCCCAGCAGCACGTGACCGAGGGCACCATCAGGGAGGAGCAGGAGGAGTGTGACGAAGAGGCGGTGGAAGCGCCTGGCGGCCCAGCCCAGGTAGTGGAGAGGGAGGAAGCAATGCTCGAAGCCAGCCCAGACAGACACACAGGGCGTGGTGTGAGCCCCGTAGACACTGAGGCCCAGGACCGTGTAGGTGCCCCCAAGGGATCTGGAGAGAAGAGTGTAAACGAAGGCGCTCTTAAGCAAGACGGGAGCGAAGAGACCGAGGAGGAGCAGCAGAAAGTTAACGGAGAGGTGTCCCATGTTGACATTGATGTTTTGCCACAGATTATTTGTTGTTCAGAGGTAAATGGGAGACTGGAGCGGGAGCTGAACGCTAGCATCTCTTCTCCGATGGGGAAACCTGCCTTCTCCTCCGCCTGTCCTCCCGATGCTCCTGCAGCTTTTTCAGCAAGAAATCTGACTTTTCTCTCTCCTGGGAAGAAGGGCAAGGCACTGCTCTGATTTTCTGCCAGCTCGGTTCAGGGTTTCTGGCTTCTTTACTGCAGCAGAATCACCTGTAGGGTAAACTTTCCTACAACCACCACATCATTTGTTCTGCCCATTTCCCAGTTAAAGTTTTTTTGCATGTTTTCAATGCTTCCAACTGTTCTGTCTTTTGTTGCACTGCTTCCTCACACTGAGCCCTGTTCACTGGTCTCATAGAAAAATGTGTATGTGTATCAGGCGGGTTGGTGCGAGTGTGTGTGCTCCTGCTGTGACTGGATTTGACCTCGTTCTCGCTCCGGCGGCGACTGGAGTGTTTGTTGCTTCCTGAGTGCTGCTATGATTTCTGATTCTGGATGCCCGAGATGGGGTGGCTCGTTTAGAACCTTTTTCTTCCTTCTGGACAGCCATGGCTACATGTTCCCTTTTCATTCTGTCTTTACATCAGCTCTGGATTTTTAAAAATGTCAGTTCTGGATTTTATTTTGTTTTGTGGATTATCGACATTGGATATAAGGCTTTTCCTTTGCACTTCAAGAAAGAGAACTATCCAGAGTCGTCTCAGATGAGGTCTTGGTCACTAGGTGCACTGTCCATCCTTTGCATGAGTCAGGGCTGGGGACGTTTCTTGACCCTGAAATGCTCACAGCGGAGGGGTGCGTCCATACTTGCTCTCTCTGAGGAGCTGACGGATCTCAGAGTGACTTTGACTCCAAATATTTAATGAGCTTTTACCACGCCGCCTTTAAATGTTGTGTTTCACTTCAGAGAAGATATCTCAGAAGTTTTTAAACATTTCAAGTTATTATTTTTTGCATTTAATACAAAATTATTCTCTTTCAATAATTATACCTGTTGGGAATTTTCTGAAGAAAATTCTGTAGTATTTTTGTAATTATATTGACCATGCACAGCAGATTATGCTGTTAACAGGCTGTGAAACTCTCCTTCTTTACTTTAAATGTTCAGAGCCTTCATGCAACACCCATGGAGTAACTGTGGATAAAACATTGTCACACAGAAGAAACATTGCAAGTTTTAGAGCACTGTTGTGAAAAATGACCATAGTTGATACCCTTTCTAAAATTAGCGCCTTTTGAGGGAGAAAAACAAATCTTAGCCTACCTAGCTTGTGTGCCAGTTAAAAGCCATGTGTCCTTTGAACTGTAGTAAATTAGAAATGTATCATTTAGCATACATAGTTCATTCTGCTTTCTTTTCAGTGTTGTTAATTACTTTCCAAAAAGTAAAATGTGTGCATGGATCAGTGTAGTAAATTTGAGGCATCAAATTTGGAGGGCAACATAGTTTAGGGAATCACTGTGCCAGCTTGTATTTCATATGAATGCATATACATGTATGCACATAGTACCTGTATATATGTCCATGTATGACATTTGGTGAAAGTTTTCTTTCATATCTTTGTTTTAAATTATTTGGTTTTATTCTTACGTGCATGAGTGTGTGTTTGGGTATGTTCCTTACAATTATATTTGAAGGTTCCTTTACGCACGTCTGCTTCGTTACCTCTCGAATTTATTTTTCCCTTCCTTTTCCACTTTAGCCACCAGTGGTAAAAACAGAGATGGTAACAATTTCTGATGCCTCACAAAGGACAGAAATCTCCACCAAGGAAGTCCCCATTGTCCAAACTGAGACCAAAACCATCACTTATGAGTCTCCACAGGTACAGAGCGCAAGGCGGACCTGCTTGCGGTCGTTCACTCAGCATGTCTGCCTCTTTTCTGTTGTCTTCTCCCAGTTTACATGTTTCTGCCTCTGACGTAGCTTCTCCCATCTCCGTCTTATAAGCAGGCACCACCAGCAGTGTAACCTGGTGTGCTGCTGTCTCACATCGAGACAGAAAGCAGTAGTAAGGTTTGTGACACAGTCACTCAGTGTACGAGGACCTTACCTATGGCTCCTCAGGATAAATAATGTTATTTGTGTCCTGATCACTGTAAACCATTTCTGGCCTGATATATCCAAAATATTCATATATACTTGGCAGAAAGGACTGTTTTGTAAAATTTACTGAATATGATATCCTTTTTTGTTGTTGTTGTTGTTGTTTTGAGACAGGGTCTCACCTTGTAGTTCAGGCTGGCCCTGAGCTCAGCCTCAAACTCACATCACAGCAATCCTCCTGCCTCTGCCTCCCGAGTGCTGGGATTATAGGCGTGAGCCACCATGCCCGGCACTTGATATGTGGTACTGGTTGCTGCTGGGCAGGAGTGGCATGAGTCTCCCCACCCAGTATTTTATATGGTTACTGGGGATCGAACAGGCGCAAGACAGGCGCCGGAACCACTGAGCTAAATCCCCAGCCCATGAGTATGACATTCTTTTTGATTAGTAGTGTATAGGCTTTTGTCCCTGGTCTAGCTCACTTAAAGTAGACCCAGTTAACTAAGACTTTTCCTGTAGTAACACGCATGCACACACAGACTTCTCTACATTACAGTGGGTCATTTTCTTTGGTCATGTAGTCACTTGTGTGTCACTTGTGATTCTGTGTGTCTAAGTAATTGTGAGATTTGTGTTTTAAGTCTTCAGACACTGGCTTTGTAAAGCTTTGAAGTATCAAAATGTCTAATTTAAGGAGCAGTGAGAAAGGGAAAGTGTTCATTCATAAATGGAACTCTTAAAAAATATATTATCAGTATTTTCTCCTCTGAGCAGTTTAACCTTCTGTGGTAGGCTTATATTGTGGGGGAGTTTGGTGAGTTAGTGCCCTCTCAGATAAGTTTGAAGGACCGAGCATGTCGCTCAGTGGTGCTACTTCCTCCTTTGCAAACGTAAGGTTATAAATTTGATCCCTGGTACTGCAAAAGAAGAAAAATCAAAATAAGTTACAAAAAAAAAACTGTATATGTGAGAAACATTTCTCACAAGTATTTCGGGCACAGTTTAATTAGGGTGTGTTTAATACCACATAAACACACAGTTTCTAATGAATGTGTCTGCGTTGAAAGGGGTAATACTCGTGTGTCTGTGCTGTGCTCAGTCTTCGTAAAGCAATCCAGATTCGTGAGCCAGATTTGAGAGAAGTTTCCTCCTAATTTACAGATATGCCTTAGCCATTCAAGTTACTTTGTTTTGTCAGTGCCAAAACACATGACAAATGTGTTTGGTAATCTTATATTGTGAGGCTATTAATTTGTTTCATTGTTTGCCTTGGTAAACTCCAGAAACTTCTGCCTATTCTGTTATCAAGGCATATTAAAAACTTTTGATATATGGATAGGTTTATATATAATAATAGCACACATGCACATGAACGGTATTAAAATATGTGTACCCATGTATATACTTTTGTAATACAGAAGTCCTTACAGGAACAATGTAGTTTTAAAAAGACTACTAGAGATAACCAAATAAATGATGCAGGCTCAGTCTATCCTAGTCAAGCTCTGTTGCTTAGTAATCCAAGAAAATGTTATCTGTGTTTTACTCACTTGGGCTAGGCAACAGTAACAAACTCAGCACTGCTGTTCACTGTGGAGACTCCTCTGCCTGGCTCTAGTTTCTTTTTCTAGCTTCTTCAGAGTTCATCAAATCATCTTGACTCCAGTGTCTCTTCCAGGCCCACTTTCTCCTCTGGTCCTCACCCACTCTACCCGCAGGGCTGCTTCTCCATGTGCCATTTAGCCTTTTGCCTGTCCTCTGTGAAATGCCAGCCACTGTGCGGGTCTGTGAATCACCACCACAGGCACACAGAGTCTAAGCAAATCACATCTGCTGCCAACCGCGTACATTTTAGAACATGCATGTTTGAAGGGTGGGGTCTTCTTTGACTTGGTAGAAGTTAAGCATCGCTCTGTATTTTTCTTCCATCTATTCAAAGATTGATGGCGGGGCTGCTGGCGATTCAGGCACGTTACTGAGCGCGCAAACTATCACATCTGAGTCCATGTCGACAACAACCACCACACACATCACCAAGGTAAAGGAGCCCCAGGGGAGCAAGGGAGAGATGCATTGCAAAAGAATTGTTTCTTTGTTCCCAGACGGACTTCCAAGTAATAGTGAATTGAAAATTATGCCTCATTGACAAATGTTTGTAAACCAGATTGCAATTTTGTGAAGTCGAGAGGGTAAAAATGTTACAAATAGCCACACTTAAGAAAGCTACAAGGGCAGAGATATTTTAATAAGATTATAATCTGTACAGTTTCTAAAAACAAAAAAATTGATAAAAATGAACCTGTGCTTCTACTTTTGTTAGACTGACGTTCTCCCTAAAACAAGTTAATGAAAGCCATCATTCAAAACTTTGAATAAGCTTTTCCAATAATATAAAATTTATTTAATTTACTTAGGAGAGTAGTACCTTGACGTGGGGCATTTTCCTAGATCCTTCTCTAACTGTTTAATGCCAGACGCTTAGTGCCTTGCTGCGGCAGCCTCACCAAAGGGCTTAGATGTTTATAAATGCTCTGGCCTGCCCAGATCTGCACAAGCTTCCAGGGGACTCTGGTCGTGGAAAGGTCACCTAAATATTGGGGAACTTTGTGAATTAGAAATTGCCACATAATCCAGGGTGCTGTTGATGCTCACTGAACGCACCATCATGCACTGAAGCCAGGGACGTGCTTTGTGTCTTGGTGCAGTGCCATCACCCGAGTCGCAGGGCGCCACTGCGTGAGGGCTGTGCACGCGTGTTCTTGCAGGACCACGTGGTGTTTGCTGTGTCTGTTGAGAAAGTCACGGTGGGGCCGCCCCAGGCAGCCTTTCGCTTTGAAGCAGTTTTTCCCCTCCCTCCGGCCTCTCCACACAGCTTTTGTGTAGCCGCAGGTGGCTTCACCTGCCATGCCTTTCTTTAGCCAAATCTAGGTCCTGTTTTTAATCACACCAAACGAGATAAATGGAATTGCCAAATGAATTTGTGTGACTAATTGTCAGAGCACACAGCAGTTTCTTTAACCTAAATAGTCAAACTGTTAGAATTGCTTATAATTATAGTTACCAAACAATTATTCTTCTTTCTCCTCTCCTTTTCAAAAATTGGCCAGCACCAAGTGAAGAAACTTAGAAAATTGTGACAGAATATTCCAGTAGAACTACTTGTAATAAATGGCACTTGTCTCTTTGTAATCTTACCTAAAGCTTGATAAGTAGCAATAGGGTTGCTTTCTAGTCTAATCTAGCAATGGGACTCTGTTGATCTTGGCAGTACAGCAGTTCCCAGACATCAGTGTCACCCATTCAGTGTGCATGGCTCCCTAATGGTCAGGAGGGCAGCAAGGGCCCCATCTTCTTTTCCTGGGTGTGTGAGCATGTGTTAGTGATTACTGTTTCTCTTTTTTTATAACCTTCAGACTGTAAAGGGTGGAATATCTGAAACGAGAATTGAGAAGCGTATTGTGATCACAGGAGATGCAGACATCGACCATGATCAGGTAAAGCCCGCAGGTTCTGGTTCTGGGAGTGAGCGTGTCTACTTGCTGGGGTCTGTGTCTCTTGTCACAGCACATCCCTGTGTAAGCCCTTCCCAGGACTCCGGGAGATCCTGCTCCGAAGCAGGGCTTGAAGATGTTTCCACATGTGGGTGCATCAGTCTTCCTGGCCCAGCATCGAGCAGAGATTGCCGTTTTTTTCCCACTGCACTTCAGGGTCAAAGTAATCTGGAGGATTTCTGGCCACCATGGAGTATTCACATGGGGGTGATTTAGAGACAGGTCATCAGATATTGAAAAGTGAATTGCAGCTCAATAACACTGGCTTCTAAAAACTGAATGAGCCACTGAACTTTCTTTATGCTTATTTTTTGGGAAGTTTTCAATGTTTTTTTTATAACATAAGGGAACTAGCAAATAGCCAGTAACTGCCAGTTGTTGCTATTATTGTGGAGAGGAATGGAGGAAGAAATAACCTGTGTCTTAGGAAGTGAAAACGTGGGTGAAGTTGGAGAAGCTTTTTTCTGTTTAATGCTGGGGGCTGTAAGCAGGGTGTGGAGCTGCTGGAGCCACAGGGGCAGCCGTTCCAAGTGGTCATGCGAGTTTATTATTTTCTGAATGATTATAAAAGGAGACCAAACCATTTTCTTTTCACAGCACTAAGAAAGGAAGAGTTCAGTGGATCTTCTGCCCTAGGGAGGAGGAGCACATGATCATTACCTGTCTTGGAACACAGCTCTGAGCTCAGGAAAGCTAGTTTGCAAAGTTTTTTGCTTAAGAAAGAATCTGTAGATAGCCAGAAAAAAATGGATTTTATTCATACCTAAAAAAAGGTTATCCCTCATTTTGTGACTTCTGTAAGCATGGTTTTATTTGCATATTTCGTTATGTATTTTAAAATGTCTTAAAGGTGATTAGATACTAGATAGTTTGCTCTGACTCTGAGTTTTAACTTATATGAGTAGGAGGACGAGGAGAACACTTAGCCGCCACCACGGAAAGAATTACCCATGTGGATTAGAAATTTGTTTTAATAAAATAATTTTTCAGTTTGGTGTTGTGGAGTGACAGTTTGCTCACGGTCCTTATTGTTCCCGTAATTCATACCTTACAGTATCGAGTTCTAGTGCTCTTCTCATGGAGTGAAAGGAACTACGGTGAACTGATTGAAAATGTGAAGATTTTCATGGCAGTTTTTAGTTTTCTCTACTTTTTTTTTTTTTTATAACTTTACCTTTTCTGTTTTTTAAATGGAATTGGCTCAGGGTTTTGCTGGCAAAACTTACAACTAACAGAAATGCAAACAAGAAATGCAGTTACCCTCTTAGGCAGGTGGCAGAAGAGAAGGGGAGGAAAATTATGCTGCCTTTGTCTTTTTTCTTTTCTCTCTGTGCATAGTTTCTTCATGAGAGCAGGTGTGCTCAGTCCTCGGAGAGCTTTTTCTTTCAGACTCCCCCTAGGTTTGGTAGTTGCATGGCATTTTTTTTCTTTTACTCCTTCTTACAAATAAAATTATCAGCAAGAAAAGCAGATTTCCTCTTCGACAGAGTGTGATCCTTCCACATTGCTGTGGTGCTTTTATATAGCTTACTTTCTGATGAAAACACAGAAACTCACCTTTTTACCGCCTCAGCCAGGACAAGACCACAGATCCTGGCCTTGCTTGGCCGGTCTCTTGGCCAATGCTTCTAAGTGTATATGGTGTACCATATACTGCTCCTTTAGTTCTGCATTCAGAAGTTCAGGTTTTTCTCCTGCATTTTAGTTAAGGAAACATTTTAGTTCTGGCAGCTGCTGCAAGCTGAGAGCAGAGATGAGGCCTGGTTCTGGGTCTGGGTGTCTGTGGCATTTGGGTGACAGCTGATGTTCCTGGAGTATGTAGATCCAGCCTTGTGCTGGCTGGTAACATTTCTTCAGTTCGTACAGTGAATCTCAATAACTTTGGCGACAGTCTTGGGTTTTGATAACAGTGCTAAGCTCAGAGGAGAGCTGCTTTCTCTAGATCTCACTATTAGTAGGAGCCTGGGATCTCAAACCAACATATTTCTCCTGTGTGTAGCTTTATGTGAAAGTGGCCAGAGGAAAGGGAAGTCTGGGAGAACGAGAAGTGTTCTTGTACTGAACTGGGGTGCCAACTTGAATCTTTCTGCTTCCGTTATAAAGCAGTAGGGCCATTGTCGCCTGGCTGAGGACCGTTTGATGGGTGTGCAGGAGTTTCCTGTCCTGAGGTGGAGCCTGACCCCGGTTCTCGGCTATTCCTGTTCCATTCCCGCAGGCTCTGGCTCAGGCCATCCGGGAAGCCCGTGAGCAGCACCCTGACATGTCGGTCACCAGAGTCGTTGTGCACAAGGAGACAGAGTTGGCAGAGGAGGGGGAAGAGTAACCAAGGTAAGAGGCCCTGCCGTAGCCTTCCTCGTGGCTCTTTTGCAATTCTGTGAAAGGGAACTTGTTTCCTAGTATTGGGATTATTCTAGGCATTTTTGGTCATCAGGTACATCTGCTTAGGTACACATAACTATGAAACTGTGGCCTGCTGGGTATATCTTGTGGATAACTGGGATTTCTTTGGGGACTGCTAACAGTAAATATTTATGTTTTACATTAGTGTATATTTATCAAGTTAGTGTAAGTTGCATCAGTCACCTTTTGAGAAAGGTGCTCTTACCTTCATTTTAAGTAGGAACTTGCCTTTTCTGTTTGAAAAAGAGTGATTCATTTGTTTCCTTTAAAGTAGGCAGGGTTCCAGCTCGGTTATTGGAGACATGAGTTTTGAAGTTTATGTTCCTGGGTACTGGCTGTTATGAGATTTCTTAATAAATGGATTCAGGAAATGAGAGTATAAACATACATAAGCCAAGCAAGTGGGTGTATTTGACAGGTTTATTAATCTACTAAAAAATACTTATCAAATACCCATGCACCTCTGAGAAGGTAGACAAAGTAAACAACACGCACGTCCCTGAGGAGAGTGACAGGGCGGGCGGTGTGAGCGGTAACAGAGTGCACTGCAGCTTCCTGAATGCGGGGTGGGGGTGGGGCACCTGCACCAGCCCAAGTGTGACCTGTCGCTGAGGCCCATGCCCGAGCGTGAAGCTGAAGGGTGAGAGCAGTGGCAGCTTCCGGGACTGTCAGCTCGGCGGTGTCTTTCTCCTGCTCTGAGGCCGGGATCTGGCGGCAGCCGGCGGGCTGAGGCAGAGAGCAGCCGGCAGTGTCGAGTCAGTGCAGAGAGGAACTGGTCATGCTGCGTCTGCTGCTCCCTCTGGACCTGGCTGGGCCCTTGGGAGGAGCTCGGAGCTCTAGATCAAACGCTGACAGGGGAGGTGCCGGGGCAGACAGAGTGGTCAGTGAGCGGCCTGCGGGGGGCAGGGGCAACCTGCCTTTCTTTGTCAGCTGGTGTGGGCAGCTGTGAGGTGGCCAGGAGCCTAATGCAGCCGATTTTTGTTCATACATCGTTATTGCATACTGTTGAAATAATAATTTGGACACATTGGATTAAACAAACTCCATTAAAACTAAATACACTTTTTTCCTTTTTAAAAATATGGTGTCTAGAAAATTTTAGATGCATATGTATTCTTCATTAGTGGCTTCCAGTACATTTCTCTGGATGGGGAGGAAGGAGGGAGGGAAAAAGAAAGTCAGTCAACCTGGGCATAGAGTAGCGATTTATTGAGAGTAACTGTCTTTAACTTTGAGAAAAGCGATTTCTCCCATACCTCCTCAGATAATAAAAAAATTGAGTCTAGAAATGAGTTATTTTAATTTCCCATTGACCTAATTAAGAAAAAGGAAGTCAAAAACTTGAATTCTGTTTATCTGTGTTTCAGAGATATTCTCCTAAAAATTGTTACTATATTTTAAGCTTTTATTTGATGCCACAAAGTAGTATTTTCTTCCCCACTAAGTATCTTAAACCTAAGATTACAAAAGTTTGGCTAGAGTGCAGTGTGGAATGTGACCTTGCCTAGTCCATTTGTTATTTAAGAGAAGCTTAAGATTTTGTAGAGTGTTTACATACTGAGTTCCCACAAGATCTGACCCAGCAGAGTGAAGCCCAAGACCGTCCTAGCTCTGAGGTCTAATACTGACCAGTCTTAGGAATCTTTGTCAAGGATTCAGAGGTTTGGCAGAATCGGTGTTTGAAAAGAAGCATCCTCCGGGGATATCACAAATATAGAGGATCAGAAGAGAACAGAGAAGGATCTCGGTGCTACTCCACTTAACAGGAACACTGGAAGGTGACAGTGATGCTGAGATGGTGACGAAGCGCAGTTCTGTTGGGGCTTTTCCCTCCCCGAGCCCTTGTTCCTCAGTCTTACCCTATGTCTTGGTCCCTGTAAATTTCACTCTGGGGTTCATAAATACATATTGTGTATAAGAAACATGCCTACGGATGAATCTGAGGTAAAAGATAGTATGTTTGAAGAGAAGGCTAGATAAGGACTGTGACAGGTAAGAGGAGAAACTGAATTGTCCAGACAGTGGCGGGAGGGAAAGCCTAGTGGGCCGTGGGGAGGTGACTCTGCGACCTCACTCTCTCGGCCCCAGCCGAAACCCGTTTCTTCAACGACCTTGTCACCGACAGTAGACCATACTTGGTTTAGGTTGTTATAAACTCTTTTAACAGTTGACTGTTTCCTACATTAACCGAACAGAAATTTAGCGCACTTAACATTTGGGGCTCTAGGATTCTTAAAATATAGACAACTGAAATTTAAAATCAGACATGCAAACTGAAAACAAAAGGAGAATAAAATGAAACCTCAGCATTAAAAATAACTGCTTTCCAAGATTTCTGGTTACATTACTGCTCTGTGATATTTTGTCATTCATTTAAAAAAAATTTTTTTTCCCTAAAGTGTTATTTGATTACCTTCTTGCATTATTTTAGATAAAATTCACAGTTTTACATTTTAATTGAGACATCTCTCTCAATGAGTACTTTGCCACTTAAAGGCAGCATTTTTAGTGGCTTCTAAACGCTTCTTAAAATCAGTTTACTGAACCGATTTCTGGAATAAAGAACTCTCCAGATTGAGATCCATATGTGAGGCCTGGTTTCTGGAAACTGGGGTTGTGCTTTTCAGAGGAGATCGCAGCATTTCCACATGGAGACGTCACTGTCCCTACGTGTGCTAGGTGCCCTGCATTGAGTAAAAACTCCCGGGCGCCTCTGCAAGGGCCTGGGGCAGAGAGTGCGATCAGCATTAGCCCTTCAGGAGTTGGGATGTAAAACCACATCCCAGCTATGACTAGAGGAAACTCAGCCACATTGACCTCTTCTCACATTGGTCCAAAAGGGGGGGCACAGGGTAAGGGAGTAGGACCAACAGGCAGAATGTTTACTGACTCTCTGTAGTCCAGGGTAGTTTTGTTTAGTCAACACAATTCTTATATATGAAGAATACACTTAATAGCTGAGAATTTGTGCAAAGTCAGAGCAAATCTTTGGAAGCTGTACAAGTGAAAGCACATTGAATTAATACTTGTAATTTATGCCTGTTAGTATATATTGACAAATAAAGTTGTCCAGACATCTGCAAGTCTGAGGTAGAATTCATTCTGAAAAGAGGAAAGAACAAAAGAAAAGAAACAGTTCTTGAAACTTTTTTTAGCTCTTATGTGAAGATACAGTGCCTAGCTTTCAGTTTGGTTGGATCAGTTATTTAGATCCAAAATCTAGTCTAAAAAAACCATTAAAATACTAAGTTTCTTATAGGTACTTGGTAAAGGACGGGAAAGTTTTAAAGTTTTAAACATGTAATTCTGTGTACCAATGACAATAGTGATTCCGCCTTTGTCTTTTCTCTCCCCAGTGCAAGAGCTGTGTTTAGTACTTAGGAACACGTTTCTGTGACTAAGTGTAAGAAGTGTCAAAAAAAAAAAAACAAAACACGGGTTTGTCCCTGGGAAACCTCACGCTCCCTGTTCTCCGGAGCAGTAAGAAATCCAGGTGTTCTGACTTAGAGTTACACTCAATTCACTGCTTTTTAAAGAATGAAAAAATAAGTACATTTAACATTAAAATTAACACAATTTTCTTTGCTTCTGCAAGCTGCTTGGAATCCCAGAACACAAGTTTATTGTTGCTAGTATTCCTAGAAAAAATGAGTATGTACATTGTACTTCCTGGTGATTGTTATGAATAAGTAGAAATAGTGCCATTTGAATTTATGTGGGTAGTTGCATCTTTTTCTCTATATCTGTGTTAGTAAATTTTGAGGATTTTTTTTCAGAACAAGATCTACAATTCTGACATACTCTTAGTTTCCTATCATTGCTTTGAAACAAGTTTAATTATAGCTTTCTGTTACAATTCTATGCCTTATACAAAGTAAAATACGTATTTTGATGGAAATATATTCAGAGGGAGTGTGGATTTAGCTCAGTGGTTCTGGCATCTACCTTGCAAGTGTAAGGTCTTGAGTGTGATCCCCGGTAACCACATACCACAGTGCCAGGTGTGGTGACTCACACCCACCAGCTGTCAGCACCACTCACCACAGTGCTGGGCATGATAGTGCATGCCTGTAATCCCAGGACTCATGAGGCTGAGCCAGGAGGATTGCTGTGAGTTCGAGGCTTGCCAGGGCTACATAGTAAGCTCAGGGCCAGCCTGAACTATAAAAGTGAGACCTTGTCTCAAAACAACAACAACAACAACAACAACAAAACCTCACATACTTAAAGTAATGTAACACAGAATCTAGATAAAATGGTGACTAATTACAACCCAGTACCTTGTTCTCATAGCAGATTTTTCAAGCACTGCTGACACAGGAACCCCCCCACCCCGTTTGTTTGTTTGTGTGTTTGTTTATTTATTTAGTATGTGTTCACAGTAGGGAGGAGGTCTATATCTCTAACACAGATTGATTCTTTTTATGTTCCTTCCCTCCCAACCCACCTGTTACCCTTTGTCTCTAGGTCCTCTTTCCTCATTTTCATTATTATTTATTTATTTCTTAGTTCATATTTGCAACATACAATCATTATATTTACCGTGGGTATTTGATATGTGTAAATGACATATTGTAAATCTTTAATATAGTTTATTTAACCTAATGTTTATCAAAAATATTATTTCAAAAGCTCAAGGAGCTCATCTTCTAATGTAATCTAAGCAGAATGGTAGCTATGTTCAACAAGGGATGCATAGTTCCTTAGCAGAGCGGACAGCGGTTCTTGAAGGACAGCAGGCAGCATGACTGAAGGCCTCGCATGGCCTCTCGCTGGGAGACCAGGTCCTGAGGCAACAGGGAATTGAACGACTCCTCACTGCTTGGTCCTCAGTTCTTTGTACCCTTGATGAAAAATTCAGTCAAGACACATGGGCCAGGTGAAGAAGGAATATGCAGTGTCATTAAGATCTGGTGCACTGGGGGTCTCTTTGTGTCTGAGACCTAGCATGTAATTATAATCTGATGTATATTCATGTCTCAGTTCTTTTACTGGCATGGAATGCTATTTTGGACCTCACCTTATATTTCTCCTTTGAGCCTGCTAAGATCCAACTGGATTGAAAACTTTGAGTTTCTCTATACTTTGCCCACATTTTTATCATTATTACTAACATACAGAAAGACTGATTTTTCCCTGCCTACAGTTGAGCAGAAGTGCTAATGAGTAATGAAATAGCCTGGAGCAGACAACAGGGTGCAAAACATAACTTGATTAATCAATCTCTTGAATAATGAAGATGTTACAATATTATCTGTGATACATCTGAATAACTGGGACTTCTTTTCCTTAAAAGAAGACTTAATTTTACCTAACAAAAAGATTGTACATTCTAAATAACTTTGGGATCGGTGTCTTGGGAAAGGACATTAATTGCCACTCTCCTCTGTCCGCTGTTAGTACTGATTGCCAAAATTTCCAACCGACCTGGAATAGCAGATGAAGCACATGCCTTTGTAAATGTGCACTGGGACAGTGCACCGCTGCTGTTTTTAATCCTTTCTCCTACTTATGTATTTTTGACTGTAGGCTTCTCCTTATGCTCAGGGACTTGGTCTGGCTGTTGGCTTCACTCAGATCCTTCCACGCTGACTGCCCAGTTCTTATAGCCCTAGTCCAAAACCCATTTGCCCTCCCTCTCTTCGTATTAGTATATATCTTTGCATACATAATATATTCCTTTTTGGGAATGTGGCGTGTATATGTATCGCATCTTGTTGGCTTTGTTTTTTTAAAGCCCCAGACTCTAACCCTTATAATCTGTTGATCCATCCTTCTCAGTCACCCACCGATGGCTCCTTTCCTTTTCTTCAGTGCTGCCTCTCAGATTTCCCTCTTGACCCAGCTCACTTCCCTCCGGTCTGGCCCTCCCCATCTGGTGATAGTACCTGCCTTGGCCATCGTACACAGCCCCGATCCCTGCAGGCGCTCCTGACCAGTGTTCCTGACTCTACTGCTCTCTGCCCTCAGCCTGTTCACACAGAAGCCACAGTGACATCTTTAAAAATGGTCTGACTGTGCCAAACCCTTCCTTACAACCCAAGGAGAAACAAGTCAACCCCCTTTCTTGAGCTTGTCACCTGTTTGCTTAAAGGAAATGGTGTATGGCTTTCCTTCACCATATGTGAATTCCCAGCATCATTACTCTTGTGCTTTGGGTCCAGTATTGAGGAAGAAAGGGGTTACGTGGCACCAGTTGCTGTGACAGGCATCCTGGTAACAGCATAGTTGCTAAGAGACCAGTGAGCAGGCAGCGTGTGCAGAGTGGATCCTCTGGACACAGGCGATTCCTGACCTGGGCGCGATGGGGTGAGATTTCATACTGCTCCTCAGAATGTGCTCAGTGGAAAACTGGGCAGGTGTTTATTTCTGGAATTCCTCGTGTAATATTCTTGGACTGCAGTTGACCGTGAGTAACTAGAACTGTGGAAAGGAAGCTGTGGGCTAGAGGGACTCAGCAGTACCACACAGTTTGTCTGCTTCGCGTTAATTAAATCTTGTGCATTGCAGTTTCGTTTGCCAGTTAAGTGCATTAATCGATTCTCTGGAAACTTTAAGGCCTCCAAGTTTGAAGCAACCTCTCATATCATGTTTTCTGGTGAATATCTGTACCTAGACCTTGGCAGATAATTGATTACTTCATTGAAAATGTTGATTGTTTATCATTTTTTCCAGGTCTGTTTTTGAAATATTTAAGGCTTCTCTCCTTTTTTCTCTCCTAGAAAGTCATTTTTAAAGCAACATTCAACTTCGTGAACCTGCAAAATTTTGACTATGTCAAGACTTAATGCCACACCACTACTCCAGCAGATTTGTGCTACGACTGGTAACAATGACCAGGGCCTGAAGAATAAAAATGCCAACACCAAACCTTACCTTAACAGCTCTGGTCTACACTGTTTCTACATGTTTTTAATATGTTACTTCATTTTATAACCACTTCTAAATATTCTCGGTTCTTTCTTTTTTCCCCAATTAAGGGGTTTTGTTTTTTATTTACTCTGTGTACAACTACCTGCTTTTTGTGACTCATTTGCTCATATGACAGTGAACAAAGCCAGCCTGGGCTGGTGAGGTGCTGCTCACTTGAACAGGTGCTGTTGTGTGGAAAGGAAACTCTGTGACTAATTTCGATAGTGGTTTTCCTTCTTCCAGATTCTTTCCATTGAGTTCTTACAGTAAGATTTACAGAGTTTTCAGATTGCAGTAAACATAATCTCTGAGAAATATTAATACCAATTAAAAGCATTTCTTACATCTTGAAAATTTTCTAATGTTTGAGAATTTCATTAAAATGTTTTTTATATTGAACCCTTTTGACTTTCCAGTCCTGTGACTTTTTACTTTTTGTAGAAAGTCAGAGACTCTCCAGACTGGAGAATTATGAAGTTCACTGACCATGCACTGTGTTCAGAGCCCCTTTGGCTTCGTAGTGCCAGTGCATTTCAGACACACACTCTTCAACTGCATTCCAGAGCAGGAGGAAGGAGAGAGAAAGCTGTGTCTTCCTTTCTGCTGAAAGAGCCAGGCAGCTTAAAACCGTAGTGCTTTCTTTCTTAACATTTCCAAATTCTGGTTCTCTCCATTATCTGAACACATGGATAGCACCCTTACTTTTTATTAAATCTCCTGTGTGTATGTGAAACTGCCCGTTGTTTTTGAGCAGGTACATCTCTCTCCAATAGCTTGATGACTCGTACAGGTTTGAGGATGCTGAGGAGAGGAGTAGGGCCTTGGTGGTCTTTCAGTTGGTTGTAAGAAAGCTAAATCATTTAAAGCTGACACCAGAGACCTGATAGGGACTTATTAACGTCTTGAACATTTTCCCTTTGCTTTTGGCCCTATGTATAGTTACAATGCCAGATTAGATTTATAGCAGCTTCAAGTTGTATTAAATGATATTTTGCTTTCTGTAATACTGTTATAAAATAAAGTTTGTTTATTCTCTAAACTTGTCACTTCTCCTTTTATAACAATCCTGAAAAATCAACTGGCATGACGTTTCCCATCAGAAGTCCTAGTGTTTTGTGGAGTGTGGCATTCTGCTATTCAGTTTTCAGCTCTGTTTTGTAATTTGATGATGTTGCCAACAGCACTGATCTGAAATGGTGAAAGCAGTGTGGAAAGTGTGTGCATTGATATGCAGCGCCAGATTCTGCCTACTTTGACAATACACCCTGGCTCTTGTACGTTCTCCAAAGGATATTTTGGCTTGTGTTCTCTGTGTATTTTTTGTTTTGTTTTGAGGAAATACTGTAGCTTTCTCGTCTGAGTCCTGTCCCATGTGTCTACTGTGCCTTAACGTGTCGGGCACTCCAGACTTCAGTGAGGGCATGGCCAAGCACAGTTGGGATGCTTCTCTGTGAAGCCTTTGCCAAGGCACTTCAGATTATGGGCTTAGTTTTCTTTTAAACTATATAGTGAATGGCCAACAGGATATGTTTCATTTTATGCACTATAGAAATGATCCCTGGAAGTATGGCCTTTATGTTTAATTTCAAATGTTACATAGAATTTCTGTCTGTAGCCATTCAAAGTGAGTGTTAAATATAATTTGCATAACTGTCATTTTTGAGGTCTGTTCCCACTGAATTATCCTGCAACTTGTGAAAGGCCTTTCTCACGTTCACTATAATTGTTACAAAAACAACTCTCAGGAGAAGTCTATCTCTGAGCCAAGCTTTGGAAATATTGTGGAACCAAATGTGAATCTGCAAATATATTTCTTACCATAGAGCTTGTAGATATAACAGTCATATGTAAATCCAGGATCTTCCCAGGGGTTTGAGAACCATGTTTCCTGTACATCTAATAATGACAGCCTGACAGTTTGTCTGGAGTATCATGGACTGGGAAGTGCCATGTACTCTGGCTCAGTGTCATCTAGCAGATATGGCAGGGACGTCCTGTGTCCTGGGGGCAGAGTGTGTCTGTGGACTGAGACCAGAGAACCACTCAGAGCAATGTCTGTAATTATTCCTGCCTGTGACATCAGCATAGCTGTCTGTTCTAACATTTTATATCTCTGGATGTCATCATCTCACCTGGCGAACTAAACTTTCAAAGCCCCAAGTGATAAGTAGGAAAGTAGATCAACAAGGTATTGAGATACAGATTTGAAAAGTTTTAAAAGGGAAAGGCTGTTTTCAAATTCCTAGTCTACCTGATGGAAATTATATTAAAATGTTTGAGTACCTATTTTCTCCTCCATGCTGTCACTTGCAAGCTAAGGTAAGCCATCGTGTGCATTCTGATCAAAACTCAGAGGCCTTATGATGAGCATCTTGCATGTCTTTGGCAGACTATCCTTGACCACATCAAGATGTCCAACTGCCAACAGTCAACAGCACAAATGGAAAATGTGGCAGCATTGGGGTAGCTCTGGAAAGTGTTTATGGGTAAATTTCCACTGTTTAGTAAATAATGTCATTGTGACAGAACTCAAGCATCCTCTGAAGCATTTTAGTAAAAATTTCAGATGGGGTGTACCTTACCTCTAGTGGAGAGTTTTTTCAGTTACTAGAAAGTTAGAAATCAGATTCAGAACTGTTGGGTTGAGGCCATTGCAGGTGGTGAGCGGGTTTGTGATCCCTGTTGGTAAGTTTTAGAGCATAGGATGGTAGGATATGGTAGGGAGACTGGCCAGGTCCAAGTGCAGATAGCTCTATTGGCAGAAGCAGTGAAAATGACAGATTCAAGGCAACCTACAAGCAGGTGAAGCGGAAGCCTGACCGCCCCCCCACTTGGCTGTGCCCAGTACACACCAGGTGTCTGCAAGCAACGCCTTTCAGGCATGGAAATGAGATCTTGGGACTTACTTTGCCACGGGAAGTGTGAGTGGTTCTATACATTAAAAACTCACAAATCTGATCACTTCATTGGATGCTCGACGCTTGCTTTATCCAATGGCAATTAAAGAGACAGGGCTTGCTTTAAACAGCTTGGTTGTGCTTTTTGCAGGGAACACGTGATTAGGCCTCATCTGTCAGCAGCGTGGCTGAGACAGTGGGTGGGCAGCCACCAGAGCCAGAACTTGGGTTTCCGAAGGACGATGCAGCAAACCCTGTTGACTGAGCCCCAAATCTGCCTGGTAGTGCCTGTGGTGGAATGTGAGGAGTCCTTTCACACCTTCTGTTAAAGCATTTTTACACAAGCTTGATTCCACCTGGGGCTAAAATGAGATCCCTCCCCAAACTGAAAGAAGCGTGTTATTCCTTCCATATGGCATGAACGCTGTTAAAATTACCTCCGTCTGAAAGTCCCAGCAGGCATCTGCATTGTAATTAAACACTACCGAGGTGAAGTGCCTTCAGTTGGACAATGAATCACATGATACAAAGTACAAACAGACCGTTCACAACACATGAAGAGTTCAGGGTAGGGCTGAAGGGAAAAACAATAAATACTGGTGCTCTTTTGCATGACTATCTCACTACCAAAATGGGTCCATTTTTCATAGGTGGCTAGATTTGTAAAGGAATGGCTAATACCCTGGTAGAGTATATGAGAAAATTGAAATAGAGCCAGATTTAGGTAGTGTTGAACATCTTTAGTTCCTGTAAATAAATAGAAATTGATTTACTTTTGTGGAACTAGGAATCAAACTCAGAACCTTGCCCTTTTCTGGCAGAGGTCAGCACCACTGAGGTACATTCCCGGCCCAGTTCCTGTTTACTAGAAAAATGAGAAAACAATAACTATAATCCATTTGAACTACTAGCTTGAGTTATATTTTTCTTTTCAATTATGTATATTGACTTTTTAGGTATGGCTCCCACTGAAAGAATTCTACTAGAGAAATGTTGACTTTCTGTATCCAGGGATAGCCCCCTGTGCTTTGGGGGCAAAACTTTGCATTAGTCTCCTCGGGAATTATATGAACATTCTATTTTTCTTTTCCCAGCCCCAAATTGTCAGTATTTCCAGGTCACATGCTGAGAGTTACATCGGTCAGTGGTCTAGGCTTCATACTGGGAGAATTTTGTCGCAGTGATTTGTGAATGCACTGTAAGTGAAGGCAAGCCCAAGTCCGGAAATGCTGTCTTCCCCTGGGGTTGTGTAAATGTTGCTAAGCTGTCAGAGGAATGAGCGGACGCCTCTTGCCTAGGTCATCCCCGGAGTTCTTGCCAAGGCACTCACCTTTAGCTATTTCAGTTCATCTCTGCCAGTTTCCTTATCTCTGATTTCAAAATGTGTTCAGTCCATTGAGCATGTCCAGGAAAGTTTCATGTACTCAGCACTTCCTGAAGAGTTGTCATTAAAGCTGAGTCTCACAGAAGTTCTGTTGGGTAAAGAGTATCTGGCACTCACTGTGGCTCCAGACAGCCAGTTTAGTGTTATTTCCTTTTCCTGCTGCCATTTTAGTTTTGTGGCCATTGGTCTGTGGTCAGAAGGTCACTGTGCTTTAGCCATTATCAGTCCCAGCAGTCACCTCTGTTTCATTCTCCGGGACAGGGAGGAGCAGCCCTTGCACTCGCACTTGGATTGACCATCAGGAGTCTGAGACAGCTCTTCTGCTGAACGGAAAAGTACCAATTAATAATTTAGGGACAGCCAAGTGCCACTGGTCCTTGACAGCTCGAAAGGGGCAGCTGGCCGTGGTGTCACTAATGGCCCTGGGGATTTGTAGAAGCCCCAGTCTTCAGAGCAAGTTCAGCTGCTTCTGAAGAATGGGCATACTTAGAGTGACAATTGCCCACTGTCATGAACATCGCCATATGCTAAGTATAGTGTATCTTACATCCAGCTTTTGTTGATTAAGACCTTTACATTCAGTAAGCCTCTTAAAATTGTGTATAGAAAGTGGGGGTTTAGTTCAGTGGTGCCACCACCTGCCTGACAGAGAAGGTGGTGAGTTCCATCCCGGTACTTAAAAAATAAATTATTTATATATACATATATATGTATATGCCAGGAATTGGGAGTATGGAAATGAGTAAAACAGGAGCTGGACAAAACAGATTAGTCTCCTCTCTCAGCTTTTACTGACAACGTGTTCACTTTTTCTCAATCTACACATTCATTAACCTCTTATAATGTAGTGCCAGTTAAAGCTGTTCTACTAAAATATTAAAGCTCATTGATGTCATCTTAATTACTACTATTTACAAAATCCAGTGACACTGTTAATTCTCCATATGTCTGTGTAGCATTTGACACAAGGTCCTTTTCTGCCCTTCACCCACCCTTTGTTATGTACCATCTTTCTGTGAACTCATCCACTTCTGTAGCTTCAAGTAGTAGCGCTGAAGTAGCTAAATTAGCCCTGCGATCTCTTAGGGTCACAGCCTATTCTTTAGGATGTTCCTGCTGCATCAAAAACGTCTACCTTCCTGGCTGCCACCAAGATGCACCAAACACCCTGTATTCAAAACTTTTATTTTCAGAATTACAATTAGTCAAATTGAGCCAGAGGCCAGGACTTTATAGTTGCATGGATGTTACTGAACACACTGATAGAATCAAACCTGAGACACTGTCTTTGACTCCCACATAAAATCCATACAATGTGTCCTGGCCAGACACTTGACACACTTCCTGGCCTCCCTTCTGACCTTTGATGCTGACTGTACTCAGGGGAGAGTGCATGTGCTACGTGAGCGTCGGGATTTGCTAGCCGGGATCTGTCCAGCACTTGCTGTGGGCCAGACACAATGTGGAGGACTTTGCTTGAGTTATGCCTTTTTTTTTTTACTAAAGAGACCAGTGTTCTTTTGTCCCCTACCTAACTCTTGCCATGATATTATAAGCAAGTAACCATTATTGTATTTTTAGTTTAAAGATGAGCAGCCTAAGGCAGATAGGGATCCAGAAGAAACAATTTTCCCAAGACCACAAAAGTGATGAGTTGAGGTATGGATCCAGGCAGTCTGGCTGCACAGCCCACACCTTCAGCACTGGGTCACAAGGCCTTTCTACACAGCCAGTCCCTGTTTCAAAGACACTCCTTGGAAACAGCCCAGGGCTTAGACCATGAAGTTGCTGAAATATGAGCGGTTCTTTTTTAATTACCAGTGGCTGACTGAACATCAAGTACTTTGAACAAGGAACTGAGATACAAACTAGAGCTGAAAATGGGGCAGCTGGAAATTAAGGCTGAAAGGACTGTAAGAGAAGTAAAATGGAGGAAGTAAGAGGAAACTCATTCATCTGCAGTGCGTCTGCAGCCAGGGAGGAAAGAATCGTGGTAGGCACCGCACCGGATATAGAGCCAGAGAAAAAACAGCACCTTCCTCGAAGCACTTGAATTTCAGTGCATCTGTTGAGTGCTGGCAGAGAGAGGTGGGACAGGTCAGAGGTCCTGGAAATGCGTGAGTTTGTTCCTGTCAGCAAGTGATGGGACTTAATTTCCCCATTGGGCCTGGAGTGCAGAAACCTGAACTCTCTGACAGAGGGTAGATCATTATGTTGAGTCACCATCAGTAATAACACTAATTACTCCTCATACAGAGAACCTCATCAACTCCTTCGGAGCTTTTGCAAATTTCATGCCTGACTTAAAAGTCTCCAACAGTTGGTAGGAAGTTTTTTGCCTGGGCCAAAAGGATTCATGCATTCCGCAGATATGGCATCCGGTGTTCAGTACTCCAGGAGTGGAGTGTCGGCCGACAGGGCTGGTTCTGGAGTCAGCCAGCCGGGCCTCATGTCCTGCCTCATTTATTTTCATGGTGAGTAACGTGGTGATCGTTTTAATTATTTTAAGGCAGTTTGAACGATAGGTGTCACTATAATGACACAAGCACTGCTTTCATGGGATCTATAGGCCAGTGAGGGTAATAATGAGGAGCCCTGTGGGTGTCGCCTCACTTAAGCTCCACATCAGTCCTCAAGTTTCACCCTGCAGCTATTTCTGTTACAGATCAGAAAGCTCAAGCTTAAACATTTGAGAGGCCAAGGTTACCAGGCTGGAACTGAAACTCCAGCTTACCTCTGTGGTCCGAGTTCTTAAGTTTTACTCCACTAAGTCTTAGTTCATTCTGCTCTTTCCAAGTGATTATTTTCTTCTTTTTTGATTGTTGACCGCTAACATGTACATTTGAAAATGATGAGACACTCTGTATAGTTTCAATACTTTGTCTCTCTGAATGCAAAAGGCCAGAACCTGATCCATTACCTTATTTTAGATCTAACCACATACAAATCTTAAGACATGTAATGGATATAATTATTAAAATATTGTTATTGGTAATTTGGTTATTTTAGAGAATCGTTTGTTCTTTGATGGTATTTTCCAGGGTTGGGTGGAGTTAGGACCCAGTGTGTGGGAGGGTATGACATGATCTGCGACATCTTCCCTAGGAGATGTAACGTGTAACGTGGATAGCAGTGGCTGATGAAGGGTTGACCTGAGAAATTTAAGAAGACTCTTAATAGCCACTTTTCAAGGCAGCTGACAGATTGAAGAGTGCAGGATGTTAGAGAATCTTCTTTCTTCCTTTTTGAGGAAATTGATGTTCTCTACCTGCTAATTAAATTTACATGCACCATTAGCTCCTGAGGCTTGAAGACTAAGGATTAATGTGGAGCGATGACACTACCTCTACATGCTTTTCATCACGTCTTAAAATGGCTCTGGTCTGCTGGTCCAGGACTTCGAGGAGAAGCAGGCTGGCTTCTGTTTTAGCGAGCAGGACTCTGGGACTCTGTGAACATCAGTTCATCAGTCAATGTCCCTCTTTTTACAAGGACAAAGTAGGAATGATTTGACTTGCCATAGCCCCAGCTGGAAGATAAATGACATGACATCTGACCATCTGTTTATACTTTTTAAGTGAATATTGCTAAATAGAGATACAAACTAGTGATATTTTAGGCCAAGTGAGCCCATTTTCATTGGCTCTCAAACTACCAAGGAAATCTTACTGTCTCCCCTTAGGAAAATAGCAACAGAAAGAACAATTATTTTGAAACAACAAGCTTCAGATGGGAACTTCACTGCATTAAGTGGTGATGCACAGATTTTTGTTATCCCATAATTAAGGGTGTCTCCACTCTCTACCCCTGTATATAACCTTGAAGCTCTGCACACTTCAGTGAGAGACAGCAAACATGGGTGGAAGTGGACAAGGTGGCATAGCACATTGCTGGGGGAGGCCCCTTAGCTACTAGACGACCCTGCCTCTGGTGAGGGCTGTCTGACATTCAGGAAAGGAGAAAGAACAGGCCACTTTTCAGTATTTTGACTAGATTTTGACTGGAAACAGAATCAGAAACAGACAGGTAACATCTCTAACTTTTGATGAAAGAAAAGAGACTCACAAAATTTGTCACATGAATGAATGAAAACTATTGTTCTCCAGAAATATCATGCATGTTTGCAGAAAGCTCTAAAATTGGTTAAAGGATTCTACCCACAAAGCACTGGCTATCATGCTGCTGCCCCCTGGGCTGGATCCTTGCTGCAGAAATAAAAGATTTTAGGAGAAGGAGCAGATTCAACAGTGTGAGGCAGGCTGAGCACAGCAGCGTGCCAGAGTCTGGAGTGAGGAAGGGGGAAGGAAGATGAAGGAAGATGCCTCTTGGGGATCTTCGGTTCTTGTCACTCGAGTCCTTCATTGGCAGCTCCGAAGTTATAGTTTTAGCCCGTGACGTCTCTGGACAGCTGTCTTGGCAGGACTGTGTTGAAGACAAGGACGACTGCGCAAATAATCAGGCACCTCCTTGGGGCTGCGCACCGAATGGCGCTTCTCTCCCCTCTGGAAGCCGGGCCACACTCCAGACTGCAACTGCACTTTTCCAGGGCTTTCTGGAGCTCAGCTGTGCTTAACTGCAGAGTGATCTAAGTAAAGTGTCTAAATTCACTTAGTTTTACCTATTTCAGATATTTTTCCAGGGATAAAAGCTTTAAAGCCCAGATACATCTTCCTTGGCTGTCTGTCCAAATAACAGATGTCGCACTAAATTATTTGATCTATAATAACTAGTAAACAGAGCCCAGTGAGACTACAAAATCCAGACGCTATCTTGACCTTATTTTTGCTTGATTTTTTTTTTTTTTTTTTAGTTTCTTGAGACAGGGTCTCACTTTGTAGTTCATGCAGGTCCTGTTAAACTCAGCAATCCTCCTGCCTCTGCCTCCCGAGTGCTGGGATTACAGGCATGAGCCACCATGGCTGGCACTGTGATATGTGGTTCTAATTGCTGGTGGGCGTGAGTCTCCACATTCAACGTTGTTATATATGGTTACTGAGGATAGAACCTGGGACTTTGCGCTTGCAAGGCAGATACTGGAACCACTGAGCTAAATCCCTGGCCCTGATACATTTTTTTTTTTTTTTGAAGTACCAAAATTTTTATTTTGCCCCAAAACAGCTAGAGATAGAACTTTGGAACTACATGAAGTGCTCCAATTCCCAACAGTGCTGTCCCCTCCCCAGTGTCTCCTCAGTGTGCTCAGTGTCCCTGGAACCTGCAGTGTGCAGATCTGACAGCGATCACTTCAACTACAAAAGGTTGGTGTGGAAAGGTTGACAGAGGCTGGGTAGTAAACCAGCCTGGAAGGGTGGGGGAGAGCAATAGTCAGGAGAGTGAAGATTTGGATTTTCTTTCTTTTCTGAAATAAAATGATCATGAGTGGCTGGGTCGAAGAAAATTCAGCTCCCAGGTCTTGGGCCGTGGAAGACAAATTGATTTAGTAAGGAGGAGGCTTGTTAGATATCCTGTTGAGTGAAACAGAGTGTAGTCTAATCACCCAACAGGGAGGTGTTCATAAAAATGAGACACACACAGTGTGAAGGGCTATCGGGCTGTTAAAATGTAGGACCTGGGATTTTGTGACACAGACCATGTCCTCTAGGATTTTTCTGTGTTCCAAATCTTGTTATAGACATAAATATCCCTAATTGCTCTGCTGTTCAACCTCGGGGTATCTAATACAACGGCGTCGTGAAGACCAGGCCCCTATTTATAAAGAAACATACACCCAGACTTTGCTTGGACTTGGCAAAAAAAATTTTTTTGAGACAGGGTCTCGCTTTGTAGTTCAGGCTGGTCCTGAGCTCAGCCTCAAACTCACATCACAGCAATCCTCCTGCCCCTGCCTCCCGAGTGCTGGGATTACAGAAATTTGGTTTTTTGGGGGTGGTTTACATAACACCATCCAAACTAAGAAATAGACTGATTTTTATCAACATTGCTAAAATAGTGATTAACTGCTATGGTGTCTCAAATTTACTGGGTACAGAATTAACAGTTTATCCAATCACAGCTCAGTTTCATTAATTTGAACAGGACAGTGTCATGTGGAATCCAAGAGGTTCTTCCAAGACACTGCCAGCTTTCTGAAGTTTTCTGGTCTCCCTCCCACTACTGTCCCTGGCCAGGGTCACATGCTGTGAGAAGTAAAGGTTTTTAGGGAAGTTCTTATCCAAGTCAAATACCTGTTTATTAAGGGTTTGCAGTTGCATCCAAACACTGTGATAGTATATCTGAAACATTTCCTGCTTGAAAGTTCCATCAGTGAGAAAGCAATATGTCTACGCAGTGATGAGTACACACACATACACACACACACACACACACACACACGCACGCATGCATGCACACACAAGCACACACATACATACACAAATCCACAAACATACACATACACATGCACACACACACCCTGTCCCATGTGGAAGGCAGACTACAAATCATGTTTTAATGTTTCCAAGTCTTTCACTCAAAGACAGGCAAGGAGGGCTCCAGCAAAGGTTTCTTGTCTCAGCACAGTCTCCAGTGCCTAGGGACGTTTCCCCCAGGGCGCTGAGGCCTTGGGACACAGGTTTCAATGACAGTGACCGTGTGTCTGCTGTGTGATTCAGGCAGGGCCACACATTTTGAGGGTTTGCTCCCATGGCGAAGCCGTGCCCTACCTGGGCGGGTCATACTCACCCTCCATCAGCTGGACCCTGAAGTAGGCGATCAAGAGGAAAAGCAGCAAAGCCACAGGCAGGAAGCCCCCGGTGAGCAGGAGCCAGCCGGGCAGCTCACTCACGAAGGCGGACAGCACAGAGCTCACGGCCGACTGCATGGGCGCTGTGGGCCAGGCCGGGCCGGGCCGGCAGCAGCGCTGGGTCTGTGGTTGCTGCTGCCGGGGCTCTGGTCTGTGCTCAGCCCAGCTCAGGAACTTCCAGTGGACTTTGCTCTATTTAAATAGGATGGTGGATTCTGAGTGGGTTGTCAGCGGGTTACTCTGTAACTGGGCCAGAGTGTAAAGAAATCAGAAAGTCGGTCTCCCCAAGTCTTCTAGAGATCAGTGCTGAGCTGGCAGAGGTGGGGTGAGCCCAGAAGGCCAAGCTCTCTCTGTGTTCAGTTTACCCAGAGTGAAGTACCTGACTTTTAGCTGCCTCCTTCTTAAGGTAGAATTCTTCTGTGTATCTCCATAGAAAGAGTCAAAAATTACTAATGGATCATCCTAATGTACCTACATCTGGGAAAATGTAAAAATTTTCAGTATACCTGGTTGATACCACCTGTCCCTGGACAGAGCCCAAGGAAGTCCTGAGGTGGGGTGAGGAACCCCTGACTCACCTGTGCAGGAGGTAGCTGGTGCTGGCTTCTCGCAGGGAGAGAATCCTCAGGGTAGTCAGTGAGAAGCCTTAAGGGATTTGTGAGACAGAGTTAAAAGCCCACACCCACAGAAATAGAGTGCAGACCCTGAGGGGAAAGAGGTACCTGTGGCCCTTGTCTGGCATGTTTGAGGGGTTTGGGATGTCCCTGCATGATCTGAGAGGCGCACTTTAGTGTCTGTTGAGTTTTGTCCATGTGGTGGCTTGTTTTAAAACGCAAACCTCTGACGTGGGTTTGAAGCTGAGATCTGCGATCATCTTACCAGCGCACTTTCTAAGGGTGGGGTCGGTAAGACTGCAATTTCCAGGGGGAGGGCCCAGGCCACGGCCTAGTTTGTAGATTTATTATTTTAAGAGCTTTTCCTGGAAAGCAAAAAAAGCTTGAATGAGTTTCAGGTCTTGAAGTCTAGCTTTTCTTTAAAAGCACAATTTTAATACTGCAATTTTCTTCGTTGCCTTTCTTTTATTTTTTTCTGTCCTACCTTACTACCAATACCAAGGAAGGAGGAAAGAAATGCTTCTCACGTATAAGAAATCCTCCGAGAGTGCCCTGATTTGTTCATTGATCCAACACACAGTTCCATGGCAACCACGCTCTGGACTAGACGGTGTGTGTGTGTGTGTGTGTGTGTGTGTGTGTGTGTGTGTGTGGCCAGTGTTCCAGGGGTGGGGTGGACGTGATAGAGGGAGTCAGAGGCTCTGGGATGAGATTGAAGGGAGTCAGAGGCCCTGCCCTCGGGGGCAGCAGGGAACCAGATGATAGCATAGCAACCATACTGTAGCGGTGGTGACAGCTCCCTCTCCCACCTCACTTGCCTCTCATTCTTTGCTGTTGCCATAGCCTGCATGCTCAGTTTTATGGACACACACTTCGTGTGGCCCCAGGGACAGTCTGTGGAGTGTGGGCCAGCTCCAGAGTTTCAGGAGCAGATCTGTGCACTAATGGTGACTTGACTGAGTACCCAAATACTCCCGAACCCATGTCGGACCACACTGGACCAGAACTCAACTGACCTGAAGGAAACATTCACTGTTGGAAGGAATGGCAGGGAATTTGGAAGTGTTGAGCGGGACTGGCAACCAGGGCCTGGGCCTTACTCTCCCCCTCGCCTCCTCGCCCTGTCCCCGATGCCCGGTGTCTATAGCAAGCGAGGGCTGCCAGCTCCTCTGGGTTCCTGCATCCATGGCTTCTCGGCTGTGAAGTCTGCAGCTCAATTCACAGATAGTCTGCCTCGCAGGCTTGCCATCTCTGGGAGCTTTTCTCTGAGCAGAGAGAGTAAACCTCTCAATTTTGGACAGATCTGTGAACACCCAAGATTAAGTCTACTGTTTTTGTACTGTATCTTCCCCCCTTCCCACAGCCCTCGAAGCCTGAGGAGGGCTGCTGCTGCGACTCTTGCACACCTTCTCTTGAGATGGCTCTCTGGTGCTCTTCAAGCCCTGACAAATCGCTAATTTGTGAAGTGCCTCTCTGCAAAGAACCTCCTGGAGTAGGTGACACTACCAGGGAGATGCCAGGCAGCCTGCTTGTCAAGGCTTTTGCTCTTTCATCCCATTTAGGCGGCTTCTTCAATGCGTAGGCTGAGCTAAGCAAGGGGAAGAGACAGGGTGTGCACATGACAATGCTGCTAACTCCCAGATCAACACACAAAGTGCGAGGAAGCACTGAAGAAAGACTGATTAATTGCAGACAAGGAATTGGGGGATTCATTAAATGGCTGTGAGCTAAGGTCGGGGCACAGCTGGCCGAGAAAGACCCACACACAGAAGCAGGAGGCAGACAGGGCTCCTGGAGGGTGGGGGGAAATGAGTGTAGCCAGGTGACAGGCCACAGTCTGAAGAGTTGGAATAGGGAAATGAGTGGCATTGGAGTTTACGGACTCAGATGCCAGGCTAATGCCTAGCTGTTTGGACCAATGAACCGAACAGAGGTCCTTGATCACAACAATGTGTGATCTGATGGGGGTTTGGAAGCACTTCGATACCACTCTGCGGACAGGCAGAAGGAAGAGAGAGAACAGAGATGACTTCCTAAACAAAACATTAAGGATCTGGGCGTGGAGGTGGCAGAGGGAAGGAGGGGAAGGGACAAAGAGGCTACAGACATGGAAAGGACAGCCCTTTGGAATAACCAGAGAAAAGCAGATCTCGCCAGTGATACAGATAGTCACGCAACACTTACTAAATGTCAGGTTCTATATAAATATTTATCTTCATAGCAGTCTTATGAAGAATAGTTCCATTCACTTCTAGTGAATATTCATTATTTGTATGTTCACATACACAAATGAAGAGGTAAGGCATGGAGAGGGTAGGGGACTAGGACACGTGTCTAGTAGGTGCCAACCCTGGGGTTTTGATCTAGAGCCCACGCCCTTCCTCTCTGTGCCAGGGCTGGCTTGGTGCGCGATGCTGTGGGGAGATGGCGGAGCTGAGGTCTGAACCAAGGATTGGGGCTAGTGGGGGGAAGACGATGGAGTCTTGCAGGGACTGCTCTGAGAGTGGGGTAGAGTCTGGTGGGATTTAGAATTCAGGAGAGAGGAGAGCACTTGGGTTGTAGACCTGGGATTTACCAGAGATCAAAGAGTGGCTGGAGACATATATGATGTAAAGGAGAGATGAGCTTCTGGTCCCTAACAATGCTCTGATTTAAGGCCTGAGAGAAAGGACAAGAATGAGAGGAGAAAACTGAGCAGGGCGAGACTCTGAGGAAGGAAGGGAACCGGAGGGTCAGGACAGGCAGGAGAAGTATCATTTCCTGGACTCGAGATAATTCTGACTCACAGTGAAGGGTCTGAGAGAGCATAATCTTTATTGGTACATTATATATACACATCATGAGCACATGCAACATTTAGAATTTTTACCAGTATATGGCATGACTTGATTCTCATTTTTCCCATTCCCTACCCAACCTACAACCCCTTGCCCTCGTATACATAAGCTTTGTTTCCTTTTTTTACTTTTACATTTTTTCCCTCGTTACTTACCCGCACATCCCATTTTCCTTTGAATATTTTCTGTTTCACAATATCTATCATATATTCTAGAACTCATTTATATCTTTAGTTTCTCATGCTAGAGAAAAGATATGATATTTACATATCTGTGACCTATATATTTCACTTATGACTATGTCCTTAAGGTATGTCCATTTGAATATAAATGACTCAAATTTATCATTCTTTATGGCAGAGTAATATTCCACTTTATAGAAAAACCACATCTTCTTCCTCCATTCTAGAGCCGATGGGCATTTACATTGTTTCCAAGATTTAGCAATCACAAACTGAGCTGCTATAAATATGGGTGCACATATGTCACTGTATATGAATCTTCTAATTCATTTGTGTATATCTCTAGCAGGGGAATACCAGGGTCAAACGAGACCTCTAATCCTAATTTTTTGAAGAATCTCCCTATGATCTCCATAGTGGTTATACCAGTCTACAGTCTCACCAATGGTGGAGAAAGGTTCCTTTTTTTCCACAGCTTCTCCAGCATTTGTTGCTGGCTAATTCTGAGATAGCAGCCATTCTTTGTGGAGGGGAGATGAAATCTTAGCATTGTTTTCATCTGCATCTCTTGAATGACAAGTGATGTTGAGCATTTCTTGATGTATTTCTTAGATGCTTTTACTTCTTACTCCCAAAATTGTCCATTCATTCCAGATGCCCATTTTCAAAGTGTGTCTTTAAATTTTGGGTGGGGGGAGCTGATATTTGAAGCTATTTATATATTCTAGATAGTAGCCCTTTATCTGAGAAACAGCTGGTAAAGATTTTTTTCCCATATTGTTGGTTATCTTTTCACTCTGCTGGTCGTTTCTTTTGCTGTGCAGAAGCTTTTTAATAAGATTAAATCTCATCTGTTGACTTCTTTTGCTAGTTCTTGTGCTACAGGGGTTTTGTTCAAAAGTCTTTCTCTAAGCCAATGTCTCCAAGGATTTTACCTAACCTGTTTTGCAACAGGTTTAGTGTTTCTGTTTTAACATTTATCTCTCTAATCTGCTTTGGTTTTAGTTTAATGCACAGTGAAAGAGATAGGTCTAGCTTTAGTCTTTGGCAGGTTAAAGCCCAGTTTTTCCAGAGCCATTTGTTACAGAGGTTATCTTTCCTCCATTAAGGATTTTTGGCTCCTTTGTCAAAGATGAAGTAACTCAGTACATCTGGAGTTGTTTCTGGATCTTTTAATCTATTCCACTGATCCTCAGGTCTGTTACTTTGCCAGCACCATGCAGTTTTTATCACAATGGCTTTGTAGTATAGTTTCAAGTTAGGGATCTTAATAACACTCGCCATGTCCTTGTTACTTAGAATTGCTTTTACTGTGGAGAGAGCATAATCTTGAAGTAGGCTTTCAGGTTTTCTTTTTATGTAGCAATTTGGGGATATGACTGACATAAAAAGAGAACAATTTTGTACAATTTGTTTGAGAAATTTATGAAACCCACAAAACAATCACCCCAATCGAACAATGAATATATCATCAACCCCGAGTCTTTCATGCCATGTGGAGCTGTCTTTCTGTGCTTCCTTCTGCTCCCTGTGTCTGCTCATCATCCCCCCCACCCCACACACACCACAGTGTGTTTAAATAAGCCTGGAAATCAGCACTGTCAGAGCCTCCAGTCTTCTTCTTTTTCAAAGTTATTTTAGCCTGCTTGGCATTTTCATCTGCATAGAAATTTTGAATTTCATCAATTTATATGAAGATATCTAGGATTTTAATTTGGATCGAGTTAACTCTGTAGATGAATCTGGGGAGAGAGTTGGTATTTTAATAATAGTAAATCTTTTGACCCATGAACATATCTTTCACTTCTTTAATTTCTGTTAACAATGTTTTCTAGTTTTCAGTATGGCAGAATTGGACATCTTTTTTTTTTAGTTTTTTAAAACAGGGTCTCAATTTGTAGTTCAGGCTGATCCTGAGTTCAGCCTCAAATTCACAGCAATCCTCCTGCCTCTGCCTCCTGAGTGCTGGGATTACAGGTGTGAGGCACCATGCCCAGCACTGTGTAATTGGTACTGATTGCTGGTAGGCATGAGTCACCAGGCCCAGCACTGTAATATGTGGTTACCAGGGATCAAACCCAGGCCCTGTGCTTACAAAGCAGGTGTAGGAACCACTGAGCTAAATCCCCGGCCCTTGCACGTCTTTTGTCAGATTTATTACTGTCACATATTTTTATGTGGTTGTACAAATTACTGTTTCTCACATTTTTTTTTTTAAGGTTTTTTGAGACAGGGTCTCGCTTTGTGGTTCAGGCTGGCCCTGAGCTCAGCCTCAAACTCACATCACAGCAATCCTCCTGCCTCTGCCTCCCAAGTGCTGGGATTACAGGCATGAGCCACCACGCCCGGCACTGTGGTATGTGGTATTGGTTGCCGCTGGGGTGAGTCTCCACACCCAGTATTGTTATGTGGTTACCGGGATTGAACCCGGGTCCTTGCGCTTGCAAGACAGGCGCCGGAACCACTGAGCTATATCCCCGGCCCTACTTCTCACATTTTAATTTCTGATTATTGCTAGTAGAAAATGTTTTCTTAATTTATAAAATTTTCCCACAAGTTGAGGTTTTTGGTGGATTGAATGCTAGCATTTATTTATATACCCTCCAGAGCTTAAGAGCTTTTATCTATAAAGGTTCTTATCTTAATTAAACTGATGCCTTGGCGTCGCACCTAGTGGGCCCAGAAGCTATTGAAAGATGGAAATATTTGAAACACTTGTAGACTTTCAATTTGATTTACCAAAATTAGTTTTTTAAAAAGTGATTTTGTTGGTACATTCATATACACATTATGATCACAATTGACATTGGGAATTTATACCAGTAAATGACATGACAATTCTCATTTTTTCCCATTGCCCTGCCCTTACTACCGCCTTCTGCCCTCTATATATATAAACTTTGATTTACCAAAATTTGGAGTAGAGCTCCATAAGAAGTGTACAGCTTGCTACCATAACAGCAGTAGCTGTTGACTTGGCTTTTGTCATGTAGGAATGATCATTAATATGACTGCAAAAATGTACTCAGATTAAAAAATAGAGGAACATATTATATTGGGGGTTGAAACTTCCTGTTGATTTCCTTAGTAGTGAGTGTTCCTGCTGTCAATTTACAAGTTGATTTAAGGCACAAATGATTTATAAAAGTTGACACATAGGCAAAAATTCCCAAGAAGCTATTGTCATCTCATCTATTTTCCTGGGCTCTTGTGACAGCTAGCCGAAAGCCTACCATAGCTGCTGTGACTTGTTGAAGCTAAAGCCAAACCCAGCAGCCGTCTGCTTGGGATTCTGCATTTGTCTAACTGAGCTGTAAAGAGTGACTCATTTCAATGACCCGTGGTGAGCAAGCAAGTTCTGAAGGTCCTCAGTGGAAAGTGCCAAAGTCCCACTGACGTGATCCCTGGACTCTCAAATCACACAGAGCCACACAACTGATACCCAAAACCTGAACAACAAAGCTACAAGGCTGACACTTTCCCGGTGAAATGGTTGGACTTATTTATACGAGTCTTTCCTGTTGTTGAGATGAAGCCTTGCTCGGAAGGTGAGGGGAGCGCCGCCGATTCCAGGGCGAGCTCTTCTGGGAATGGAGGCTCAGCTTCTGTTTCTCTGGCTCTTGTAACTGCCCTTCTGAACTTTACGCCTTAGCCTGTGTCAACTAGAGCCATATCACTTGGAAGCAGCCCCGTGGTGAGCACGAAAATCAGGGCTCCGATTAAATTAAATTAAATCAGTGTTAGGTTACAAGCAAAGACGACCCCATACTTCAAACTTGGAGAAAAGGCCCACAGGCCTTGAGGATTATGTTTGCAAGTGACACGTGCCCCAGGCTCACTGGCTTGGGTTGTGAACATATTCACGGATGAGACAAGTCGCTGCCTTGGTGGGACCCCCAGTGGGGTAGACAGATAATGAACGCGGCAGGGAATAGTTCCTGAGTGCTTGCGTTGTCCCAGACACTCGTGTAAGTGCATCACATGAGATTCTTAGAACAGTGCTTTTGAAATCAGAACCATTTACAGATGGCAAAGTCCACGAACTTTGGTTGTCAAAGATAACTTTATTACAATGCTACAGAGCCAGGACTTGAGCCCTGGGTCCAAACACGTATCCACTCTGCTGCCTGTCAGCATCTTGGAGAAATACGTACAGTGTCAAGCAGGGTGGATGCTGTGCAGAAAAATGAAGCAGGGCAAGGAAATGCGAGACTAGAAGGAAAGGAGAATTTTTGTTTTAGTTCAGGCTGGCCCTGAGCTCAACCTCAAACTCATATCACAGCAATCCTCCTGCCTCTGCCTCCCGGGTGCTGGGATTACAGGCATGAGTCACCACACCTGGCACTGTGGGATGTGGTACTGGTTGCTGCTGGGCATGAGTCTCCACGCCCAGTATTGTATGTGGTTACTGGGGAATCAAACCCGGGTCCTTGTGCTTGCAAGACTGGTGCCACAACTACCACCAGAACCAGTTGCCATCTACAACTGTGGTTGTGGGTTTTGTAAATTTTATAGAAGAAGGATATATTCTTTCTGCCTCAGCCTCCTTTCTGTCTGTCATGTACCTTATGTTGAGGTGTGCTGGAACTGCCAGGCTCATGCATGGAGCCACTCTGGGGAGAGGAGAGAGCTGGGGATGTGTGTAGGTTGGTCAGTGAAGTGTTCGTGTGCATTTCTGCATGTCATGAAGTGTGGTAGATGTCCTGCTGTCGGGACGGCTTTCAGAAATGCTCCTGCTCCCCACTGTGCTGACTTGTGTGTTTGCAACACAGAGATGCAGAGCACTCCGCGAAGGAGGCCAGATTCAGTATTAAAGGGGGTAGGAGTGATGCTGGAGGCTCCAGGGGATGTGTCAGAGAGAAATAGTGGCTAAGCAGGAAGTGAGTTCAGTTCAAATACTGTCAGTTAATTTATTTCTTAATTGAGGGCCAGCCTTCTACAGGATAGCATTATTCCTAAATGCATGCCACGGAGAAGATAATTCAGCATGATGCCATTACATATAATCACAAATATAAATCATAATTCTTTTATTAAAAACCCATAATTTTATTTAAATTTCCCTCGAGAAAAAAGTCTTTGGAAATCCATAGCACCCATTTGGCCCAAGTGTTTGCAGACAGCCAAGGGAGTTCAACTGCCAGTGTGCAGAAGTCTCACCTTCTGTCCGTCCATCTCCACAGGGCACATAGAGGCTCTGCGTGCCCATTTGCCGAGCAGTGTAATGCCCAAGTCTGTATTAACCACGATGGGTAACATTACCAGACCAACACTAGGAGTTTTTGCCAAGGAAGTAACAGAAAGACAACAATTGTTTTTATAAAGAGACCAGGGCTTGTTTGCACGGCTCCTGGAGGCAAGAGGAGATTAATGCGTGTTGTCATTTCTACAGGTTTAATTTGACTTGCACTAAAATAGCATCACTATACATCTCCCCTTGCCATTCATTTCCCTTGAATGCTGATGAGTTGACTCCCGTTTCACCCTGAATGCTGCCAGCAGTAATGAGTTGTCGCCATCTGGCAGTCCTATTTTTTCTCCCTCGTTCCCCTAAAGAGCAACAGTGACATTTTTTCACAGGCGGCTGTCCAGCTGCTCAGAGTTCCCGGCCCTCCCCAGGGGAATGCAGGGCAGATGATGGACCGGACAGTGGACCCCTCACCTGGCCTGCAGTTCTCATGTTGTAGCAGATGAGTGAGAGTCTCTTCCACTTCACTGGGCAGGTTAGCTAACAGTCTGTGTGTCAGAATCAAGAGCCACATAAAAAGAGATTCACAATGGACAGCTACTGCTGTAAAGTGGTATTTATGGATACACAATAATCAGTAATCCAGAGTGCACAGAGACAAGACATCTTGTAGAAATGTAAAGCAGCATTGTTAACATTGTCTTAACTCTTAGTAGAGAACCATTTTGCCTTGACAGCTGCTTCCCCATATATTTGTTTCACAGTATCTTGAGTAGTCAGACATATTAACCCATTATGAGTAAAATAATAATAAAACAGACAGAAAACCTGTTTGATTTCAAGGATAATATTTTCTAAAAATATGCCTTATTGAGGCATTAGTTTCCATATAATAAAAGGCATTCATTTGTCTAGATTTCAGTGAGTTTTGATGTATTTATGTATTCAAGAAATCACCACTGCAGTCAAGATAGAGAATATTTATATCATCTCAAGACAAGGATGGTCTTTATTACTTGATCTTCCTCACCTCCAGCACCAGCCAAACTCCAATATTCTGCCAAAGCAGATTAAACTGATCTATTCTAGAGTTTCAAAGAAAGGGAATCTTGCAGAATATATGTGTTTTGTGCCTGAGTTTTTGCTTATCTTTGCCATGAGATTTTTCAGTAATTAGTTCCTCTTTTGCTGAGCAATATTTCACATCCTACGGATTCCATCTCACTATGGATATGTCCTAATTTATTTATCCACTTACCTCTTGATGGAAGCTTGATTTCCCACTATTATGAATCACACTGTAGTCCTTATGTAATTGTATATTTTCACTTCTTTGGAGTAAACAGGAGAATAATTGTTGTGTTGTGTAGAAAGCATATGTTTAACTGTATAGAACCTTTTAAATAGACCCTGTCATGTTAGGCAGAAAGTCATCAGTTGCCCGGAGACAGGCAAAGAAGGATACGATCTCCTCTACCTTTCTAATCATCATTAGCCATAAGTAAGATCTACACAAGATCAAACTATAGCTAAAGACAATGTGAAATCCTCTAAGGGTGCTGTTAAGGTCCAAGGTCCATAGAAAGTTCAGATTATTGGTAAGAGACTGGGAAAACCTCAAAGTCTCAAACTAAACAGAGATATCCACCTCAGGAGTAAGCAGGGAACCACTTACAGGGGTGCAATACTGATGATGTCCAAAGCAGACTGTGAGCAGTGCTGGCTGAAGAGTTAACTCAGTGAAGTTAACTCCTCAGTTGGCTTGGTTGAGAAGAGCGTCTGGCCAAAACCTACATGACAAAGTCAGAGCAACTCACACCCAAATTCTGTTCCCACAATGAAAACTTTCTTAACTAGAAGGGCAAACTTCTAACGGCAACCCTATATTTTGCCTATTCTGTTCCTAATTTGAGAATGTTTTGTCTTGTCCTTTACACACTTTGCTTGCATTAGTGTCCATAGTAACTGTACGACTGCACATCCTCACACATAGTTTCTCCTCTAACATGTCATTCCTCTTTAGCACACAACTGACCTCTAGTAAAAATCAGAGGCTTGGACTGACTAGTGCCTTTGCTACTTAAGCAGCATTGACTGTGCTGGTTCCCCAGTTTGTCTGTCTTTTTAGTTCTTTCTTTCAGTTTAGTTTTGTTTGTTTTTCTCATTGAGCAGGAGATCAGAACCTACAGCAGAGGTCTCTGACATCCACTTCTCTCTGAAGCTAGTAAGCACAGCTCATTTTATTTGTACAAGAACAGAACCTTAGTCAGATCAGCAAGCAGGCAGAATCCTGGACCCTTATCTGCTGCTTGTTAGAAACTTCATGGACATTTTCTCCTGGGACAGCCAGGGACTTAAAAGGAAATTTTGTGTGAACTACAACTTTTCACATGGGTCAGGATGCCCAGTGGGTAACTAACAGCCCAAAAGAGTTTGACTTTCTTTTTGTGACCTTGTTTCCTGTAAATTGTGGCCAAATCTCTCCTCAGTTCTGTAGATTAAAAACATTAATCCTTAGGAAGTATCTGTCTAAAAGTTGGCAAAAACGTTGTTTAGCCCTAAATTTACATATTCTCCCCCATCCAAGACTGAGGATCCCAAGATGGGTGATTTGCAAGGATATTTGGTTATGCCCAAGGGGTCTGTAGCCATTGTTCTGCCATCATCAACATCAACAATAGCCTCATTACTTTAGACCTTCAAAATTTTTAGCAACCTTTTGTAATTTTTAGAGTAGGTTGTACACTCATATCGTTTAATTTATTTCTAAGTATTTCATATTTTGAATGTTGTTATACATAGATTCATTTTTTAAAGTATTTTTTTTCCTAAGATGGAGAATGTGGCTCTGTGATAGAGTGCTTTTCTAGCATGGGCAAGGCCCTGGGTTCAGTCTCTAGTACTAAAGAAAAGTTTCCATTTGCTCATTGCTAGTATACAGAGATACAGTTTTTTTTTTTTTTTTTTTGTATGCTGACCTTGTATCTTGAGATTTTTCTAAACTTGCTGACAAGTTGCAAGAACTTTCTTAGGCTAAATTCCTTAGGGAGTTTGATGTGTCATCTGTACCTAAAGAGTTTTACTTCTTTCCTTCTATCTGCATGATCATTATTTTTCTTGCCTGATTGCACTGGCCTCCAGTAGTTGCATAGATAATAATAGCGATCAGTTGTTCTTCCCTTGAAAACTGTTTTGCCCAGTCCTTTAGATTTAAACCTATCATGCACTCAAAATCACTGTGCAAATTTTGAAACTCTTAGTTTCCTCCTCTTGGGAACTGTGCTTCGAATTCTGGCTTGTCTTCTCCAGTCCTTAGACTGAGTTCTCAACATATCTGATGGTTAGACTCTATTGAGGTTTCTCCTCCCTATCCTATAAGCTAAAAATTATTTTCCAGAAGAAATCCTGGTCATACTTTATGCTATGGCTTGTATTTAGAGTCCCCCCCACCAAAGCCTCATGTAGTTGTATGTGGAACTTTTTGGATGTAACTAGATTTAGGGTGTATGAATGTGGATATGGATGTGTGGTACTGAGGTTAATATTGTGCATAATGGAAGCCCACCCCAGGCTAGGTGGTACCAACCAATAGGCTTCTAGCCTGGTCAGAATATAAACGGTTGGAAAGAAGACCTTTTTGCTGCTGTTGCTGCTTCTTGCAACTGATTTGTCTTCTGCCTGTCACACCATGAACTACTTCACCTCTCTGATGCCCCCCTGCCCTGCCATCCTGCCTTTGAGCTGGCCAACTATGAACTGAAACCTCTACAAACTATGATCTGAAATAAATTTTTCATTCTTTAACTTGAAGATGTTGGGTACTTTGTCTCAGAAATAGGAAAAGCAACCGAGACACCTTATTTATTTATTAACTAAGATCTTCATTAGCAGGTGCTTGCAATTTGTCAACTTTTTTTTTCAAAATAATCAAGTTGTAAACTTTTATTGCAGATAAAATGAAGTTCTTAAAAATCTCCACATGACCAGATATGAAACAATTTAAAAACTTTTAATGGTATAGTGAGAAAAACCAGACTTAAACCCTATACTTGTCAAAGAAACGTCTTTAGGTAAAAACAATAAAAATCCAAGTCTGCATAAATAATGCCAACAATCCTAGTTATTTGGTCTTTGGAACAAAAAGTGAACAATGTCTTTAGCTCCAATCTTCTGTCCCTTTCTCAGTGCTGGCATTTCATATTCATTTGCTTTTGTTGGATGATGAACCTGGAAGGTGACTTAGATGGTGAGCAGACATTTGCAGAGCCCAACTCTGCTCAGCCTGGGCAGCAGATAGTCTTCAGCTGGTGGATCAGCTGCTTTTGTCTCTTTACCATCTTGTAGTTTAGAGTTTTCTGGGCATTTGTTTTGTTAAATGGATCTCATCACCTTGATTTACCGTACCCTCTTCACTGTCGTCTTCTTTTGGGATGACCCTCCTACACTCTGATTGTCAGCTCCCTCTGTTTTATCTCCCTGCACAGGAGGGTGGGAGTCCTGTGGCCCACGTCCATAGACTCTCCATGTGTAGAAAGGTGAGAACCTTCTTTGTGCCAGCAATATTTGGCCTTGGGAAGCTCTCTGATTTCCCCCTTCTTTTCCACTCTCTCACTGTTCTGCTGCAGTTGGTGTGGACAAGCCCTATAGCATGGACAGCTGTTACACTGGTTACAGGCCGCTGTGTATTCACTGCCTTGAACTGGAACTGCCTGGTGTCTTCACATGTGCTGCCTCTTGTCCCTCAGCAACACCAAATTCACGGTCTCTCCACACCCTACATTGTGAAGCCACTTTCTTGGGTTCTTTATGGTAGCATGGTCTACACCGACATCTTCCTCCCTGTCATTCCCATTATGAAGCCATATTCATTTATTTTAAAAATATTCTCTATTTTTAATAGTACATGTTTGCAGTACAAAATATTTACATCCTTTGTGTGGAGTTAGTACCCATACAGAACAATATTAATTCTCTTTCATCCACTTTCTCTCTCCCCCTGCCCATTCCCTCCATCTCTTGGTCCTCTTTTCATTTGCAAAGAGCTTATCTCCCTGTTTTCTGTTATCCACCTTTTACTTTGCTCTTTACTTACACTTTGTGCTTCTCCTTGCGTCACATCTGTTCCATACACTGAGTCATTTCCCCAAACCTCCATGGCAGTGACCTTGTCCCACCCTGCAGCTGTGGTCAACATGAGGTTCTTGGGGCTGATGCTCCCTTACAGTGGTCGCTGCTGGGTCTTGGCCTTTGAGCTTGTCATTGGTGGTTGTTGTGATGGCAGCTGGGGCTGTGGCAGCTGTAGTTCCTTCTGGGTGTGACAGCAACTAGGTCAGTGTGGCGGTATGACTCAGGGTTCTCCTGGTCCCCTCCGCTTCAGCTGCTGATCAAACTCACCTTATTTTTTTACCCTACTTTTATGGATCACAATCATCTATTGTCCAGTATCTGAAAATACATTTATCTGTATTTTGCTTAGTTTTCTAGTTCTTTACAATGGAAGGATAATTCTCATTACTCCTTTGAAGGTTGAAAGGGAAGGGTTGTATATAAGTATTTAATTATCTGTCATGATAATATCATGATTTTTTTTTTACACTTTGAAACTTATCCTGTTACTTGGCCAATTTTCTGCTTGTGGGAGAAGGGGAGTTTTGAGGTGACTCTCGGCCCGTCTCCCATTAGGCTTATGTGCTTTCCCCCCAAAGATACCCACATTCAGCTGCTGCCTAGAGATTCTGATTTAGATGATAGTTGCATTGTTGTAAACCCCTAGCTGGAGTTCAGAACCACCAGTTTACTCTCCAAACCTTGCAGAATATGCCAGTAGAGGTGCTGCGACATCAAGTTGTGAGCAGAGTGGCTGCCTGGTGGACAGAGCCGTAGCTCTCTCCATCCTCAGGGATGGCCAGACTTAGCCTGGCCAGTGTCCCACCAGGAGTCAGCCTGCTCTGTTTACTTTGTGCGCCACGTGAAGTACATTTTCTGGGCCTCCTGTGACCAGAGAGCAGTGAGCTGGAGAAGCTTCTCCTCGTGTCTCAGTTTTCACCTCAGGGCCCTCTTAAATGTCACAAACTTTCTTTGACCTCTGTGTGGCTGTACCTTTTGCTTTCCTCCATTTCCATTGTATGACACGAATATCTCTTTGACAACAATATTATAGTTAAAATAATTTCCTACTTCAGATTTTTGTCCTTAGATGATAGGGACTGGTTTCTTTAATATCTTGTTTTTATTACCAAATGGAGCTCTTCTTTTTGCCAATAAGTGTACTTAATATTTAGTGACTGTGGACAGAGTATTTTGGAACTTAATGTCTGAAAGCGCAAGTATTTCTGGTCAGTGATGGTTGACTGATTGTGTCAATTTGGTACGAGAAGCTCAAGTAAACTGGGTCAGTGGTTCACACCCCTGGGTGAGGAAGACCCTCCTGAGGGTAGCTTGTCACCTGGATGGCAACAGGGGAAGTGAAGAGGACTGAGCTACTTGGGCTTCTTCAGAGGAGCTGCAGTCTTTGCCTTCACCTTGGACATTGTCTCATGGCTTTCAGTGCAGACTCTTCAGTTTCTGGCACAGACCTTCAGCCTTGTGTTGTAGATTCTTCAGGGCTCCATCAAAAACCCACCAGCCAGCCTCCTGATAGGGACTCTCAGAAGACACTGCAGTGAGATCCAGACCTTCAGCTGGATCTCATGCTGATGGTGAGCTTTGTAAGCCAATCTCTAAATTCTCATGGATTTTTATATCTTCTATTATATCTGTTTCTTTAGTAGACACTGATTGATGCATACTTCTAGTTTACTCTCCAAAATTTATTCTGTTAAGTAATATATTTTATATTTAGAGGTACTTAAAATGATCTCACACCTCTAATCTTTTCTCATACTTCATTTTTTTCTTTTAAAGAGAAGAATTTGATAGTGCTTTTCTACTATGGGTGTTTGTATTATCAGAAGTAGAATTACTTGATTTTGATAATTTTACCTGCTTCATCTTTTCTTTTGAGCTATTAAATCTAGAGATTTTTATTAGGTGAAATTATTCTCTCTGAATGAATAGATTAAATATGAATTTTCAGAAGGATATGTGGAAGAATGTGCAAATTTTCATTGGTATAATTATTTGCATACCAAACTTAGCCAAATTATATCTAATATCATATATTTATTCAATTATTTTCTATTTTTAAAATTTTGATTATACATTTTTCATTATGTAATATTTATATTCCTTGTACTGTGTCAGTATATGTGAAACATATTTGTTCCCTCTTTCAACCCCTTTTCATCTTTATCCACCATCCCTCAGTCTTCTTCTCATTTGAAAAGACCTGTCTCCTCACTTCCCATTAACTATTTTTTATTTTGTACTTTGTTTATAATTACAGTTTATTATACAAAAGAAAGAATGGAATATATAAGCTTATGTGTTTAATTTATTTCATTTAAGAGTGTAAGAAAATTTTTATTGATATTAATAGATTCAAATGGAGCTAATTAAAATATTCTGTTTAACAAAAACACATTTTCCCAGAGTACACATGGACCATTTTTGAGGATAGAGTTTAATAGACAGGAGTCATACAAGTTTCTTCTCCCACTACAGTGAGATGAAGCAGAAATTCACAAAAATTGTGGAAATTAAGCAAAATTCTCAAGGAAACCCGTTGACCACAGAAGAAATCACAAGGAAAATTAGAAAATACAGTGGTACCTTGGTTCACAAACTTAATTTGTTTTACAATTTGGGGGGAAATGGCTACATTATGTTTGTGTGGGGAAGACGGGCGGTGGTTGTGTTTGTTATGTGGTGCAGAGTTTGTGAATGGAAGTAAATGTTGGTCTTTGTTTGCTAACTGCATTGTTTGTGAACAGAAGCATCTGTGAACTAGACACCACTGTACTGAGAGATGAACGAGAATGTAAATGCAGTGTGCCAAGAGTAACAAGAGCACAGAAGGCATTTCCAAGGAGATCAGGTAATAGTTAGAACATTTGTGCTAAACAACAAGAAAAACCACTAGCCAACAACCTAAATTTATCTCTTAAAGAAATGTAAAAAAGAACAAGCTAAGAGCAAAGAGAGCAGAAAAAAGCAGATAATAAAAATTAAAACAGGGATACCTAGACTAGAGCACAGGAAAAAAATACAGAAAAGCAATAAAACCAAAACTTCATTCCTTGAAAGACAACAAAATTGACAAAATTTTAGCTATATAGCCTAAAAAAAAGAGTTTATAGAAATTATTAAATATATGGGAAAGTGAGGACATTACCACCAAATATACAAAATGAAAAAGGATTATAAGAAAGTGTTATAAGTAATTTACATTAACAAATTAGATAATCTAAACAAAATAGAAAACTTGTAAATAAATAAATACTGAGACCAAATAATGAAGAAATAGAAAATCTGGGGTAGAATAAGGTAATAGAGTAGAAGCTGGCAGAAGATCATAGCTTTTCCAGGACCTACAATAAAAACACGTGGACAACAACCACTTAATGAAGAGGAAAAGTGCTCTGAGAATCAAGAAAGAGCCAGCAGGAAAGAAAAAAATCATAGAGAAACTGTAGAGCATGAAGAGAAAACTCATAGCAAGCCCAGAGAGGGCTAGCAGCCCCAAGACAAACAATGGACAAGAAGACCAGCCCAGGAAAAGCACGTGGTTATTTTAAACTATAAATTTAGGGTGGGGTTTTACACTAAAAGTGACTCCTTTCCCATGGTAGGGTAACTTTGGAGAATAAATGCATGTTTATCAGATTTAGGAGTGATATAACCAGGAACCTTCTTTTTTTTTTTTTTTTGAGATAGGGTCTTGCTTTGTAGTTCAGGCTGGCCCTGAGCTCAGCCTCAAACTTACATCACAGCAATCCTCCTACTTCTGCCTCCCGAGTGCCGGGATTATAGGTGTGAGCCACCATGCCCGGCACTATGGTATGTGGTACTGATTGCTGGTGGGCCAGTATTATATGTGGTTTCTGGGGACTGAACCTGGGTCCTTGTGCTTGCAAGCAAGGCGCTGAAAACACTGAGCTAAATCCCCAGCCCAGAGCCATTTTAAGAAGAGTTTTATTGTTTAAGATTGAGATATTCTGAGAATCAGAAGTCACAAAACAGCAATTCCCCAAGTGGGAAGGCCAACAGCACAGAAAATAAAATAGCAAGAGTTGACATTACACTCAAAGAGTTTCTCCTCTGTAAGGGACACAGCTAATACAGTGAAGAGACAACCTACAGAATGGGAGAAAATTTTGCCAGCTGCTCTTTTGATAGAGGATTAGTATCTAGAATATACAAAGAACTCAAAACACTTACCCTCCCCCAACATCAAAGAGCCCAGTCAATAAATGAGCAGAAGAATTGAACAATTCTCAAATGAAGATGTACCAGTTGCCAATAAGTGTATGAAAAAAATGTTCAACATCTTCAGCCATTAGAGAAATGCAGATAAAAATTACATTGAAATTTTATCCTTTCCCAGTCATAGTGGCTGTCGTCAAGAATACAAAATATTAAAAATATGAGTGAGAATGTGGGAAAAGAACCCTTTTATGACTTACTGTGGAAATCAATATGAGGATCCCTTGAAAAACTCAAAACAAAAATACAATTTCATCCAACCCTATTCTCCTTGGAATATACCTGAAAAAAATGGAGTCAGTATCTCCATAGAGATATTAGCATATCTGTATTTATTATGGCACATAGTACAATAACCAAGATACAGAGCCCTCCTAGGTGCCCATCAACAGGTAAATTGGTAAAGAAAATATGATATATACATACATACGCATTGAGCCATAAAAATAAAATTTTGTCATTTGCAGAAAAATGGATGGATCTGGAGATCATCATACTGGTAAATATGCATGTTGGAAATACAAATATTCATGTTCTCCTTTACATATGGAATCTTAAAAAATCACAGGTGAAGAGAAACTATTATTAGACAAGAGGAATAGAAGGAGGAGAGGGAGGGTATTGAAGGGCAGGTAATAGGGGACATGGATGGGATCAAAATACATTACACACATCGAGCCTCCAAATATGAAACTGAGGGAGAGGGGAGGAGGAAGAGAAATGATTGCAGTATGTTATGTACACTTATGAATCTGACAAAAGGAATCCCATAAGTCTATATAAAATGGACACCAACACAAATGTAGGGAGAAAAAGAAAATCTTAGACTAATATTAGCAAGATTGATCAGCAATCAAAATCTAAATTCTCTATCAGGGAATCTCCTGATAGAGCTAAGTTCTGGATTGAGTAGATTCACTAGTGAATTCTACCTTTAAAGAAATTGAAGGACTAATACTAACCCTTGTCAAACTGTCAAAATATTTGTGTGGAATCACATTTAAAAGCCAGCATTATCCTGATACCAACGCCAAAGAAAAATATCACAGAGAGAAAACTACAGACAATTTTCCCTCATGAACACTGATGCAGAGACTCCAAGAGAATAATAATAACAAACAAATTCAGCAGACTGGTAAAGTGATCACACAGACGATGGCCCAGAGGAATTTATTCCTGAAATTGTGAGGACAGTTCAACCTTAAGAACTCAATCAGTGCAACACACCACATTAGCAGAAGAGGGGAAAAGGCTTCTTATAAAACTGTAGTTGTTAGAAAAGTAAAGTGCTGCTTTAGGTGAGTGGAACCATGTGAAGATCCCAGAGATCGACTCTTACATAGATGGTGTTAGGCCAAACACCAATAATTCACAATGATGAAAGAAATTTTCTTCAACAAATGGTGCTGGAGGAACTGCACATCCATATGGAAAAGAATAAAAACAAAATCTTACCTACGTCATACACAAGAATCAACTAGAAATGGTTTGAAGATTGAGACAAAAAAAAAAAATCCAAAGCTGTAAAATTTCTAGAACAAAACCATCGAAAGGAAAATCCTCCATATAGGTGTTGATAAGGATTTTTAAATATGACACCAAAGACACAGGCTAAGGACATCAAATTAAAAAGCTTCTGCACAGACAAGGAAACATCCCACAGAATGAGGAGATATTATATGGAATAATAGAAAACAACTGTATAGCATGCATTTTGTAAGGAATAATTTCCAAAATATATAAGAAACTCCTTCAACATCTGTGACCTATGTATACTTGATATTGTTAAATAGAAAATATTTAAAAGGAAAGAGAGTGTAGGGGTAAATAACAAGGGGAAAAAGAATGTGACAGTAATAAAGAAAAAAAGAAATAAAGATTATGTATATGGGGCGGGTGGTTGTAGGGTGGGGGGAAGGGGAAAAATGAGAATCAAGTCATGTCATATTCTGGTACAAACTGTCAGTGTTGAATGTGATGGTGATGTGTATTCATAATGTACCAATAAAGATTTGCATTAAAAACAAAACAAAAAAAAACTTCGATAAAAGAGCTGAGAAAATACTATTTCAAATAATACTACTGAAAACAGATGAGACTACACTAGATTTTTCTTTTCCAAAGAACACATGCAAGAGTCAACAGATATATGAGGAAAAGCAAGTCACAATGAGAACTTACACTTGTTAAATGGATATTGTAAAAAGAAAAATTACAAAAGATAATAAGAGCCAACAAGAACTGGAAGAAAGAAAATCATTGTGTAGTGTTGGTGGGAATGTGAACTGGCATAACTGCTGTAGAAACTGGTGTGGGAGTTTCTGAAAAATTAAAAATAGAAATACGATTAGACCCAGCAATTCCATTTCTGGGTATATGGAGAAGAAATGAAATTAGTATGTAAAAGAGATATCATCCTCAGGTCTGCCACAGCATTATTTACAATAACCAGGACCAAGAAAGTGTCTGTTGCTGGATTAATGGGGAAAGCATGTAATAAACACACAGCGGACTATCATTCATTCTTAGACAATGAAGTAAAGTTGGACCTTTGTGACAGTATGGCTGGATGCAGAAGATATCATGCTAAATAAAGTAAGCCAAGAACATAATCACAAATATTGTGCAGATTTAAAATCTGGACTTATTCAGCGAGTAGAGCGATCGTTTCTGGGACCTGAGTACAGAAGAAGTGATGAGATGTTAGTAAAAGTGCAGATTTTCCGTTACAAGGCGAGTGAATTCTGGCATCAGATATACTTCATGGTGACTTTAATTGATCATAGTGCATATTTCAGATTTGCTAAGATGTAAATCTCAAGTGTTCTCTCTATACACAACACACAGGGTGACTCCATAAGGTGAATGAGCTTGATCACAGTAATCATTTTACAATGCAAATGTATATAAAATCATCATGCTATATACTTTTAATATATATTATTTTTATAGATCAAAATGCTCTGGCTGGTGATTCCCATTGATGGATGTTCTACTGGGCTGAGATGCAAGAGAGACAGCACCTCTGCCCGACGGATGGACAGTGACCAGCTCAGCCTCGTGTGGGGGGAGAAATGCAGAGGCTATCAGGAGGAAGACAAGGGGAAAGCCAGACAGGACCATGTGGAGCCTCTTTGTGAGCTAATGACCCTGGGCTTTGAATTTCTCACTGACCATGAGATGCACTAGAGTGAGCTAAGCGCAATGTTTATCCACTGACCAACAACTAGATGATTTCCTTAAACTGCATACAAAGGAAAGACAACAGACACTTATTGAATAGCCTCATTTTCTGCTTGGTGAGTTGAGGCTTTCATATATATTGTCTCATTTAGAAGAATCCTTCTTTACTTGCATTTGACCTAAAGAAGAGGATGTTATAATTGGCAAAAAGGACCAGTTGGATGTTTCTGTGACAGATTTTGCTTGACGGAGGTGACAAACTCCACTTTGGCTTGCCTGGGTTGTTCGAGGTGCTAATCACAGCGAGTAAACATTGGTCGGAAGTGACCTCATTCATTTGTGTTGTCCTGTTTTTTCCACCTATTCGTGCTCTATTTTCTGCCCCCTGCCGATCCCCTGGCTTTGCCCCTCCCTTTTTGCTTTTCATTAGCGTCGTGTATCTGCAGCCTGCTGTTTCCCTCCTGTCCTCAGACCTCATTTACTGCACAGCGCCGGCCTCCAATCAGGGCTGTGTCAGACGCACACACCGCTCTCTGGGGTTCTTATTTAATGGGCCCCAATCAATGACATTAAGAGAGATCTATTTGGCAATTATTTTTGCATATTTCTCCCTCTTCTTTCTTAAGGGGAAATCTCTTCACAGGAAAGCCTGATTCTTTGTTTTATCTCTTGGTTTGATTTGATTATTCCTGTTAAAATTGACTGAGGCTAAAGGATATTCATCTGGGGGTTGAGTGAAGGGTACAAGAGAAGAACAGAGCATTTGCTGCTGGGATTAATCTGGACTGAAGAGATATTATACATGGGAGATGCCACTCATCTTACACGGGGAGGGGGTGGGGGTCTGGCCTGTAGTCATGGAGCCCAGGTCTCAAAGAGGGCTTATCTGGGCTGTGTGACTTGGCTGATACTGCTCAGACGTCCAGGGAAACTGTAGGGATCACTGTAGAGCTTCATGCAAGTATTCCCGCAGAGTCATTACTGTAGACTTTGTGATACTGAAATTCCTGGGAAGTTTGGCATTCAGAGATGACTCGAAATTCTCCTTTCTGGCTTTCTGTGGTGGCTAAGTTCCTCTCATATATTCACATGTTTACATTAGGCCTTAACATGGCAGAGGTGATTACTTTGAGAAAGTGTCTATTGCTGGATGAATACATTATTTGGGAAGCAGACAATACAATTTAAATATAAATAATTTGAAGTGATAAAAGAATTGCATGGACCATAGTATGGCACGGTGTGTTCCTCATGCCTGCTCACCACCTGTGGCACCAATGCTTTGACCTCTCGCAGCTGTTCTCAGAACTCTGCAAGCACCAGAGACAGTGATGACCTTAACTTTCCTAAGTGAACCAACCAATCCGGAGCCTGCACCCCACCAGGGCCTCTGCTGAGCTCTCATACTCCGGGCCGGCATCCCCTGCTTGAACTGACCCAGTGCCAGCTCTGAAGATCCTGGAGCCAGGCCCTGCACCCCAGAGCTTGCTGAGATTGTTCAAGCTTTCCAGTCCTAGACCTGCTTCCTTGCTTTCTTTCAGAAGCCACCTGTTCCCCACAAGTTTTCCTTGTTCCCCTTGCCTCCCAACCTATGCTGGTGCTTTCCCTTGTGGTCCTACATGGCATGATGTGACCCCTGCTTGAGGGAACAGTGACAAACTGTCTTTCAGGGATCATCTCCTGGTCTCTGGGTCTCACCATACCAGCACAACATTGAAACCTACATTATATTTTATGTTTTCATATGTATTAAAATTTTATTTTTTTCACTAAGTTTATTGGTATACTTTAGGTAGACAGATATTATGATCACATTCAATATTGGTATTTTGTAAAGCCTGCATTTTAATAAAAGGCAAGACTGTCCTGAGTCCTTGGAGGTGTCCCCGCCCACTCCCCAGAATCTGTGCTCTGAAAGGACCTGGAAAGGAAGGTGCCTGGTATTGTAGCAAGTGAGAGAAGCCGGCAGTGCAGGCGCAGCCAGGCAAGGACGGACTGAAGTCAAAGGGCTCCTGGGGCTGTGAAGCCCTGGGTTTTATCGTGCATGTGAGGAGGCAGCAGATGTCCTGATCATGGTAGTGGCACAAGTAGGTGCAGGTTATTGGAAAGCAGCTCTGGGAGCCACATAGCAGATGAAGTGGGTGGAGAAAAGACTGAGCTGGAGAGCTAGCTCAGGGTTGTCTCAAAAATCCAATTATAAATGTGAAAACAGAAGCGTTAAAGGTCAGACCGGCCCTCAGATGAGACCCAGAAGAGCGTTTACAGCTCTGCCCTCTACAGCACACGGTTCTCCAGGCCTTGGAAAGGCCCCTTGCCGGGGCGGTGGGTAAAGGTGAGGTGGGGTGGAAGAAATGACGATGAGTAGAGAAGAGAAAACGAACTCATGTTTTTGTCTCCTTTAATTAACTTAAAACTTGGGTCACGTCCCTGGTCAGCGCCTTATGTAGACACAGGGACCACCTATAGAATGTCTGTATTGCAAGGTTTATTAACCCTAAATGTACCTAGTTTATTGTATTCCCTTCAATACTGAGGACACCAAGATACAAGTGGCTAAGGTAACTGCAGGGTTTTCAGCCTTCACAATGTCTGCTCCATGCCCTCCGTGATGCCTGCGTAGGTCTCTGAACTTCTAATCTGCTTGGGTTCCAGGAACACTGCAGCTTGTGGATCACCCTGCAAGGAGCCCTCTTTCCTAGCCAGGAGCCATCACTCCGGGAAGAGAACTGGGGGACATCACCTCCTAAGTAGCAACAATTGTTTCATGGAAATCAAAATTTCCCTCAAGCCATGAGGATTCCAGGCAAGAACTATGACACTAGGACAGAGAAAAGGGGCAGCTGGACCCTGGTTCCACCCACCTAACCTGGAAGTGCAAGCCTCACTACTGTGAGTGGGACCTGAAGCCGGTACCAGAGAGCCTCCTCAGGTCCTCAACTTGGGGTCCTTTCCTAGACTCCCCTACTCTCTACCCCTGCATAATAGACCTGCCTATGCCTCACGTGCACACAGTCTTAAAATTCCTTCTCTGTGATAAGAGCCAAGAGCCTTCATGGGGGGCAAGTTGAGGCCCTCTCTTCTTTGGAGCGCTCCTCAGACCCATTTGCTGACAAAGGTACTGGTAAGGCTTCCCCTCACTGCTCCAAGGCCTTCTGTACTTTCCTCATCTGCAAGTGAATCTGGAAATTCATGGCAACCATTTAAACAAGTAAAATGAATTAGAAAAGTTGATATATTAGGATCCAAGAAAAAAGAGAAGGGATTTAGATTTCACATTATCTTAAAACTTGTGAAATACATTATTTTCTTCCATTTTTATTTCTCCTTTTCATTTTATCTCTTCTTCTCTCATCTTGACACCGTTTGCTGCAGGCTTGTGTGTGCTTGCCTTACAGGTCTTTGAATCGGCACCTGTTTCATCTGTGAAGGTTTGGCGAGTTCAGGAATAGCTTCTTCAAAGCAAAAAAGCATTTTGTAGCAAAAATCTTTTCTCGATTATAGTCTCTTTCTTCATCAGCAACGTACTGAACAAGCAAAAGGAAATTTTCCCCGAAAGATTTTTAAAAAGCAACATGTTCAATATTGATAAAGCTGTGTGACCATACAGCCAACAAGAAAGGGCTTTGAATGCCCAGTGGATGAATCCTTAGGGGTTCTACTTTTGCAAGAAGGGCATCAGGTGTCCTGACTAGAAAAAAACACTTGATGAATAATAATCCTGGCTTGTCAACAGGAGATGAGAATAAAAAACAGTAATTTAACTCCTCTTACTAGAAGCTTGTCTTATTTAATGCTTTCTGGCTGAAGAAAGGCCTATGAGGTACAGACAAAATGATAAACCAGATTGTTCACCCCAGTGTAACATTGATTTTATTTCTCCTACTTGCACAGTGATAAACCGAGATCTGCCTGTCGCATAGCTCTAACTGTTGTATACCTTTGCAGTGACCAGGGTCAGACTGTTGAACAACCAGCTGACATGTTGCTAAGAAGCAGTTCACAGCTTTCCTTCTGTGTTCATGTTTCTTCATCCTTCCTCAATTATAGTCTCTTTCTTCATCAGCAACCAAATAAGGAAAAGGAGGTTTTCCCCAAAAGATTTTTAAAAATTGACATGTTCAATATTGATAAGGCTATGTGATAGTACAGAGGTTTTCTTACGGAAAGATTAGGGAGGGTTGGTAACTCGCTGCTTTGGGATGAACTGCGGTGACACAAGACGGGCCCTGTCGTGTTCTGTGGGGTCTGTGTTTGTTCCTGTTGTAGCGCAAGAGTGTCGAGGCCTGGGACAGCGGCTGGCAGTGACGTAGACTTTTAGGGTGACCTAAGCCAGACCTTCTGTGTGGCACTGATCCTTGCTAGCTGCAGAATTGGCAGCTCTCCAGCTTGCCTACCGCTTGCTTGCCTCCTTGTCTGATTTCAGGGAGTTCCTGCCAGCAGTTTGCACTTTCTGCCTCAGCTATGTAGCTCCTTCACCTGTGTCCTGTGAAATCCCTGAAGGCAGGACTGTGTTTTGAGTTTCTCTTGGATGCACGATCTGTCTAGTGGATGCTCTGCACCATGAAGATAGGTGTTCCGTTCAGTAACCCTGGGAGAGCAGGGGACATTGCTGGGGGTAGGGAAGAAGCTGGTGACCTTTCTTTGGACTTGAATACTAATCCTCAGGGTTTAGGATCCTTGAGCCTTGTGAGGCTGCTTTATGGTAACTATAGAAGCAAAAGCATTTCGAAGCAAGATTTGTTGGGTCGTCTGGATGTTTATTTACATGCAGAAAATTGTGAACCTATGATTTGTGTGCACAATGCAAAACCAAATGCAGACTATGAGTCAAAGACACAGGGTCTTGAAATGCCCAGTATACAGCAGCTGCAAAGAAATACTTGTCACATGAAGTAGATTTGAAATATGACTCATAAAATGGGAAAGGAGCAATTTTGAATCAATAAAAACTATATTTATTGGTTGAAGTTTCCACAAATCTAAGCATGTTGAACAATTAAATTTCTCGCAAGAAGCCCTCCTATGGGGTGTGCACATTTGACTTCTTGATGACAGAGATTTTAACTGTCTAGAAGTTATAAGGAAATAGCATATCTCAAATTTTCGAAGTGACAAAACTATCTGTGAACAGGCATTTTAGCATTTTCCACAAGCACGTTAAAGAAGAAAGGGACTGTCACAATGACACACAAATAAAGAGCAGATGGTTTACATCAAATTAGAGGAATCCAGGGTCACAAAATTCATGAAGAGAACCTATAAGATCACCCAGTGCAACTATATCTTGGTGAAGATGAGGACTCTGAGAGTCATGGTGAGAGTTTCTGTTGGGTATTAAGTAAATGTTTGTTCTTTGTCTTTATTTCTTGTTCACTTATCAATTTACTTATCCTATTAACTGGTTTTAAATAATGCCTGTTCTGTGCCAATCACTATCTAATGTCTTAAGGAACTGAAGAAGATGGATTTTTAAAACCATATTTAAAGATGGAAGGAGAGAGAGAAGAAAGCACGAGGGCACATGTACCAACTCCTCCTGAGTGTAATCATTACCTACTGCAAACGTGTACTAAAGCTTAAAAAACAAAAAGAACATAGTGAAAGGGTCTCTGGAGAGCAAGCATTTAATTACAATAATTGTATAGTGCTTTATAGTTTCCCCACATTTTTGTGTAGCTTATTTTGTTTGAGTAGAATGAACAACTTGTGGTTTTGGGAAGCTTACTATTTCTTTTGATAAGACTTGGTAAGTCTTGATAGGACTTGGTAAGTTTTGATAAGACTTGATAAGAGCCTTCCCTGCACCACAGACCTCGGTCCATCAGCTTCCTTTCAGGTGAGAATGATCCAAGCAGGATCCTCCATCTGGCTCATTAAGTAGTATTTGAAATGATACAAGATTTATAGAGTTTAATACATTAATCTTTTCTGAAACCAACTAGACTTGTACAAGGTGGGGCAGCATTGCTAGTGCTCTCTAAGTCTAAATCGGCTGGCCGTCAGGGACTGCAGTACCTCGCTTCATGAACTTACTTCTCCCATTCTGGTTGTAAATCAAAGTGGATGAGGACCAACTGAGCTTCCCTAGAGGTCAGCACTGAACCTAACCATTCAGTTTGATTTGGCTTTTATCTGACTCAGTTTGTGACCACATGCCTGGGGAGAATGAAATACTTTGTAAGGAGTGTCAACCCCCAAGACCCCTGTCACCTGTCACAGTGCAGATCACAGATCGGCAGCCATGCTGACCACACCTACTTGCAAATGCAATTTCACTCCCAGGTGTTTTAAATATTTCCTCTAATCACTGTCCAGAATTAATTTCTTTGACTGGTTATGGACCCTCATGGCTGTGGACTTCAGGGTATCTGGAATGTGTCATGATATGCAACCCGGGGCTCAAGGAGCATAATCAGATGGTATAATTATAACCTAATGGAGGTGTTCCATGGCAGTGATGAATATCTGAGAACCAAGTCAGAGGGAATTGACCGAGATGAGGTCTCAAGGTACAATGTTTTGGATAATCTTCTAGACTCCTGTCGCTATGAATTGGAGGGCTTTGCAATTCAGTGAGAGGAAGAATAAGTCACATGTTGCAGTGTTTTCACATAGGGAAGACTTCATCCAATAATCAGTGGGGAAATGACCAAGAAGACTGCGTGCAGTGTCGCACAGGAGTGCAGTCTGGAGTGGCCAAGCAAGAGGGTTGGGAGCCCAGATATTATCCCACAGGTGCAGGACAAGAAGGTGGTCTAGGGGGCCACTGGCTGGACCTAGTGAAGTGGGAAGTAAAGGTGAGGAAGGCCAGAAGCCAATGCTCGAGAGGAAAGCCAGGTGCCAGCAACAGACCTAGCTAACAAGGGTCTGAAGTGGGAAAGAATGAGGCCAAAGCAGGTCATTTTTGCACGATGCAGGACATGAGTACAGCCTTTTGGCCTAACTTCAGGCCCTTCACAAACTTCCTGGGAACCTTCCAGAAGGCTGTACATGGGCCACGACAGGAAGGGGCCCCTCAGGGTGTATGATGCAGGAGCCGCTGCTGGGACCAGATCGACTTTATCTGAGAAGATGAAGCTCCGGATGTCTAGAACTTTGCACTCCTTTCAAAGCCTCAGATTTCACCACTTAAACATGCTGCCTGGTTGGCAGAGATGGAACCATTTTATGGCCTTTGTGTAGATGAACTAGTTTCCTCAGTAAAATAATGCATTTTGTTTAGATGCGTCTATTTTTATGGGCATTGATTTGGTTTTGATTGTTCTTAGGTATAGATCAGATACACACAAAACATGCTTTCCTGTACTCCATCTCTCTTTACCCTACAAAAAAGTTAAGATTTTATAGAGTTTTTCTTTGAAATACATCATGTGGTGCCTTAGGGCTGCTTTGGAAATGTAGCTGTCTTTCAAATGTGGGTCAGGTAACTGTGAAGGGAACCTGCTTCTGGTGGACAAGCCAGTCTCTCAGGCGGAGTGCTGGAGAGCCTGTTCTGACCCAGGAAGTTTCTAGCTCACAGTTACGTCACCGAGCAGGCCCCGGGTCTGACGGAGATTTTATTTGGATAAGAAAATCGCACGAAGGTTCTGAAATGAGGCAGGTATTTTCTGTGACAGTGTAGGCGTCCCCAGACAGGTTTTCTGTCACAGCTCTGGGTGTGTGGGTAGCTGGTCTTCCTAAGCCACCCACAGGAGACCCTGTCAAAAGCCGACTGTCTACTGGGCCACTCTGTTTCTTTGACAGGCCCTAATTTTGAGCACTATTTCAAAACAAGGAGAAATTATCTTTTCTTCATGTTTCAGTTTAATTTTTTCATTGTCCTGTTCAAAGTGAAAAATGTTCTTCTGCCCAGTTTTTCATTGTCCTGCCGACAGGGTGAGAGACACCGAGCCGTTTGAATCGGTGCTCAGAGTCCCCTCGTCTTGACTTCCATGTCAGTTGGGAACCATTCATCTTTGCTCCCACGCCTTCCAGAGCGACAGTGGGTTTGGGATGTTTTGAGATTGGCAGACTTTGATTTATGAGCAGGCTTTATTCTTTCACCTTTAATACATGCATTTGTGCCATTTTCCTGTCAGCATTCTGGAAAGCCTTTCTGCTCACTGATTTACTGTTTTCCTAGATTTTGTGGTGCCAGCCAGGTGGAGGCAGGAGAGCATATGCAATTGCATGTGGAAATAAATACCTGTTCTCTGTAGGCAGTAGCAAAGATCTGTGACAGCTGAGTGCGGGACCCCAGTAAAGGTGAAGCATGAAGTACCTGAGACCACGTGGGTTAGGAAAGAGCTCTTCTAATTTGGACTCCTGATGGGGAAAGAGTTTGGAGTAACTGGGCCCTGAAGGGCCTGGTCCATTGTTCTATCCCTAAGTTTGGCCCCCGCTTTTCCCTCTCCCTACTCTTTCCTCTCCAGCCTCAATGGTTCCTTGGACTTGCTGGCTACACTGTGTCTAGGGCCTTTGCCCTGGTCCCCCAGCGGGTCCTAGCTCCTACCAGCACATTCGGCTGTGAGCTCACCAGTGGATTGATCCAGAGATGGGTACAACACCCCCTGATTCTGTCACCTTCTGAAAGCCCCACCTCTGAACACACAGGACTTTGAAGGGATGTGTCTTTCAGATCCAAACTCTAAGAGTTCTTAATAAATATTTGTTAAGTAAAGGAAATTCCCTATAAGATGCCCAAATCTCTACCATTGTCCTATACTTCTCCTTTTACAAATATTCTTTTTTATTTGAACTACTGACTCAGTGTCAGTAGTTCCCCATAGATTATACACTTTCCTACCTCAGAACCATGTTTATTTTATTTTTATCCCTAACTTTTGCATTATACTATGAAACCAATTCAATTAGTCATATGAAGAAATAGAATGTGGACAATGTTGAATAACAGTGAGCTTTATTGTTCCTGGAAAAGTGTCTTAGTGTGTTTTCTGTTGCTAACAACATAACTCTGCAAACTGGGTAAGTTATAAAGAAAAGAGGTTTCTTTGGCTCATGTTTACAGAGGTCAAGGTTGAGGGGCTGCCTCTGACCATGATCTTCCTACTATCAAATTCCCAAGGTCATGCAAGGACTCACATGGCATGAGGCAGGATCTGTGCTTGTTCATCTTCTTTCTCTCCCTGTTTGTGTGAAGCCACCAGTGTTTGGCCATGGGCTCCACCTTGATGACTTTATCTACTCTTCGTCACTTCCCAAAGGTGCTGCCTTTCAACGCCATGGTGGGATGAGGCTTCCATTCTGCTAGTGCCTCCTGATGGAGCTTCGAGTCCAACATGAGTTTTGGAGGAAGAAAACCATATTTGGGTAGTAGCAAGAAGTGACTCATTTCACAACTGTAGTTCAGCCCTCAGTATGTGCTGTGGCTGTGACTTGGACTAATTTTCGCTGTGCCTGCTGGTCATTGTGCATGTGTTAAAGTGGTCTAAAGCAATCTAGAAATGCTGACTCCACATTTGTCCCTTCTGGTGACCTGAAGAAACTGACCTTTTATATCAGCACGAACACTTTCTTAACAGGTTAATGAATTTGAATATCACAAGCTTCTTTATGGAGGAAGCACTAGGAGAAATTAAATGGAGACTTCATCATTACTATAAAGCAGCTTTCGAGTTGATCTTTCGTACCCTGGTTTGTCTTCTTTATTGTCCTTGCCTCCGAATTACTCTTGTCATTTGGTCTTTTCATCGCAGTGTGAAGTCCTGTGAGGAGCTGTGTTAGTTTCCTAGGGCCGCTGTAACACTACACACAATTTCTTGAAACAAAAGAAATTTATTCCTTCTCAATTTCAGAGGCCAGGAATCCAAAATAAAGATGTTGTCAGTGTCATGCTCCCTCGGAGCTTGTGGGAAGGACCCACCCTTGCTGCTGGCTGCTGGGAGCCCTCAGCATTTTTAGGTGATGGGTTTACAACTCTTCACTGCCACTGTCTTCTTATAGCTCTCTCCGCTGTGTCTGCGGTTTCCTCTTCTCCCACAAAGAATTGTTATTGAGTTGAGTTCTTCATAATCCAGGAGGTTTTCATCTCAAGACCGTCTAGGTGATCACATCTGCAAAATAAGGTTTCCAAGTAAGGTTGTATTTATAAGCTCCTGACCAAGGTATCTTTTGGAAGCCTACTACTTGGTTATAACAATTAACCATTGCTATATTCCCATAGGTAGAATGATGCCTAGAAAGTTCTAGCAAGTAATTAGTGGAAAGTCCTAAGGAGAAAAAGAACATAGAATGCAACGATTTCTGCGCTTTCTGGGAAATACCAAACAAAATGGCAGTGTGGTGAGTAGAATCTTAGGAGAAGGAGTACAACATCTTTTTTAGGGTGGCAAAAGGCAAATGCCAAGATGAAAAGAGCCAATTCAGCTTTTGAAATTTAAAATCCTCAACTTAACCAATTTCTCCTACTGCTTTGGTCCTGGAAGCTGAGAAACACCAAGAAAATAAAAAGATGGTTGGTGCCGATAGTTACCAGAAGAAAGCCAATAACTGCAAGCACTGAGTTACACACAGAGGCAGAAGGGAAAGACATACAGAGGGAATATTGGGTTTGGCTGCCACTGACGTACACTGACGCACACTGAGGTACACGAGACATAGTGGGGCATTGGAGAAACGGGCTGCAATATCCATTCCTAGACATCCCTTTGAGCAATAAGGCCAACACGTGTCAAATAAGCTTGACTGCTATTGGTCTCTATGTGATCCAGTGCTTGTGTCATGTGGCAGAGCCCAATTGCACAATTTGGAGAAAGGACTTTAATGAGGGTATAGCTCTCGGGGAGCTCGCGCTGCCCAGGCCTTGACGGCTAGTTAGGGAAGAGTCGTGAGAAGTTGTTCTTTTTGTTACTTTTTAAAGTCGGTGTATGCTTGTGAGAAACACTGCTTTTGTTCGGGGAATCAGTACAGATACCATTTCTTGATCTTCACGAGGAGACCCGCTGGAGGGTGGAAGTTGATGAGTGAATTCAGAAATCAGGAAACTGTGCGGCTGGTTGTGTGTCTGAGGCAATGGAGAGATACAGTGTGTGTTGGAAAATTGACTTAGATACGTGAGGTGAGGAGAATGGACAGCTGATTCATCATAAAAACACAGCTTTCTTTCTAGCTAAAGATAAAAAAACCTAAATTTTGCTTTAGCTCATGCCTTTACTTTTGAGTATGCTCTCTGACAGCAGGAAGCTGAGAGAAAAAGAGAAAGGAAAAAAAGCTGTCTTCACTTCTTCTAACCTAAGGAAATCTGCTATTCAGCCTTTTGTGAATTCCACGACCACGGAGCAATCCTCCTCTCTGCCTTTTCCAGCATTTCACCTGATACATCCCATCTGAGAACACATTCTACTCTTTATCCTGAGTTCTCTCATTCCTCTTGTGATTTTTTTTCCTTTTTTTTCAAATGTCTGTTTTATTAAATGCTTCCATATGGTATTCCTGCTTCCTGTCATATTAGATTTAGTTCCTTAAAAGTATTTGGCCACAATTCAATTTCAGTCCTGGATTTTTAAAAAAGGTTTTAATGTTTCTGAAAATGGATTTCATTTAGTGTGCTGCTTACTTGGTAACATCATATTAAATGTATAAAACTCTGTATTGTATTCCCAGCTCTTAGGACCTCATTGTAATTAGTTTGATGATAATTCTCTTAGATAGCTCCTCAAAGCTAAGTTTCCTAACTCATTATTTAAGTAATCAGCTGGAGAACAATTCACAGGATACTCTCAGCAAGTACCACATCTTTGGATGTATATATTACTTCTGACATCGTAAAGTTTCAAAAGAAACAGAGTTACAGATGCCATAAAAGTTATGAAAGCAAGTATAAAACTATACGAGCTTATTCTGGAAGGGTTTGGGGGAATGATTGTATCTGGAATTTACAAGTAGACTAAGAATAATGTTAAAATCAAGTTCAAATAATGAGCCAAAACAATATAACAGAATAAAAATATAAATCTAATGTGATGAGAGAAAAAACAAACAAATATCTTTACTCAGGAGAAATTAATCTTTGATCTGGCACTAGCTGGTTGCCCAAGTCCAGGCTCATGGGTCATTTTGAATGACACATAAATAATTTTTTAAGAGATGCAGAAATGTTCTTTATTCAAACAATTATTTGATCACTGATCAATACAAAAGAAGGATATGATATTAAATTCCATATTGAATATTTTTATATTGAGGGAGAAGGGGGTTGGCATTGAATGAAATGTATAGCGGACAGTAACAATAACTAGTCAAATGCCAAGTTTGCCTTTCTGTGAAAGAAGCCAGGGCAGTGTGCCAAGATGAAAAACCAGTTTTTAACTAAATTTTCATACAGTGTAGTTGTATGTGCAACTAACTTAGGTGAAAAATGGGCATAGTGGTGGTGGTAGAAGTTACTTATGAGAAGGCTCCCCTCGGGAAGGCAAGGATGGATTCTTCTATTGTTTCAGCAGCCATCTTGGTCGAGAAGCCATTTTGAGGACTGAAGACAGAAGATGTTTGGATCTCTGAAGATCTCTGTAGTAGATGTGCTGTCCCTGGACTGCCTACTTCTGGGCTTCCTTTCTGTGAAGAAATCCTTATGGGGTCTAGAAATCACCCACTGGCCTTGGGTTTCTTTTGTTTGTAACCAAAGGAATTATTAAGTGATACACAGGACCAAGTGCAGCCAGTTACTTTTCAGATGTTATTTCTCAGTCTCAAAAATCACCTTTAAGTCGTTATTACTGATTTAGAGTATTTGAAGTCCTGGCACAGATCACAAGATCATTTAGGAGAGTGAGGATTTGAACCCATCTCAGGTGATGTGAGTTCAAATTCACAAGTTTCCACCACACTTGATTGTTATGAGGGCTGAGCTTAGCAGATCTGGTGTGTTTCTCAAAATTTTCTTTTTAAATCTTAGTTATCCAAGTGTTTCTTAGTGGTGCCAGCAAGAAGCATGGAAAGTCCTTAGCCAGCTATAAATGGAGCTTATAGGTACATAAACACCCTTTGAGATCTTTGAGTTGGGAATATGACAGTCAAGAGAGAGACTCTTGGGAGGAAGAAGACCTTGAGGGTGAAAGCATCAGAAGCCCCAGCATTGTCGCCATCCTTGAGCTCTACAGTGGCTCTGGAGAGTTTGTATTGTGTTTTGCTATGTGAGATGGGATTTCTATTTCAGTGACAGTTCACCTTTGAGAGCTTTCAGTGATACAGCTGGCTGTGGTATGGGTATCATAGGTTCCCATGCTCATTCTTTCCCTCTCTCTGCTTCTCTAAGAAAGTTGTATCGCTTAGCAGAATGGCTTATAAAAAGGCATGAAAGGGAGAAGGATGTGGCTTAACTACTGGCAAAGAGAGTATTGCAGGAGTAACGTCAACTCGCTCTGCATGGCTCCCTTAGCCTAGGCCCTCGTCTGCGGTTGGTCACATATTATAAAACCTGTAAATGCCTCTACTCTGCTAGTCCTCAGCACTGGACCCCTACTTTTCTAGCATAAATATGAATGTTTTGTTTTCCCTTCCTTTCAAATTTCTAGTAAGTTTTATTACTAGCAATGTGGAGCCCGAATTCCTTGGCCAGTCATCTGGACTTTCACTTGTTTCTTTCCTCTGTGACATTTGCCTCCCTGTAGGTTGCACTGAAAGCCTGTTCTGTAACGTTTCCTTTACCCACATCTGATTTCAGACTAACTGATTTTGACAATACATCACTAGCACCAGGCTATTTTTTGAATTTAACTCACACAGCTCAAGGATGATGTCTACGTTCCACACCCCAAAGGCCTTTTGCTACAGAGGTAACAATGTGACCTCTATCTTCTCCCTTTCTCTCATTCCCTCTAGTGATTTTAACAGAGCAGTATGTATCTCGTGTGATTTTATCTCTTGGGGCATTGCATAATACTTGACATATAAAGGAATCACCAAACAATCTTGTGGCATGCCTCCTCTTCATTTTTTTCCCAGCAGGGTTGGCAGAATAGTTCTTTTGTTAGTCTCTGAAGAATGTAGCTACCTTGGTTTATAGATAACATATATTTTCTTCTTTCTTCTCCCTTCCAACCTCTCACCATCTCATTTATTATCCCCTTGCTTTAAAGAGGAAAAAATAACTACTCATTAACTATTTTTTCATTTTTGAAAAAATGAAACTTGTTGAAAATTGTTGGAAAAAATGAAAGGTGTTTGAAAATAAGACAACTAAAAACAACTTCAAATGTAGTCTTTGTTTTTCTGAGAGAAGGCATTTGTTTAGAGGGCACTGAAGTTTCTCTTGTGCCTCCGTTCCTCTAGTTCAGGACAATTTAGTCTTTCCTGTCCCGGATGTCCCAGTTCTCTGGCGTTGTTTTAAGTAAGTGTGATGGGAGAAGGAACCCAAAGCGCTCAGCTTTATCTTTCTCATTTCTTATATGTGGATAACTTTCAAATCTATCTCTCTGATTTTTGTATCAAGCTCCAGATTTTTATCTTCACTCTATTTTCTTTTTGATATCCTACTGAGACTTAAAATTTAATGAGGAGAAATAAATTTTCCACATCCATTCAACAAATAGACTGTATTCCAGAAGGGTGTAGATCTGTTGATGTCACCACCTTGGTTGTAATGACCCAGACAACTTCCTCAGCCACTTCCTCACTCAAGAATTACTCAGGGAGTGAAATCAAGATCATGGACTTGGTTTTCAAGACTCTTCAGGCTTGAGGTCTTTCAAACTTTGTGGTTCATCCTTCGTGGTGAACATGAAGAGTTCATCATCAGAATCATCAGAACTGTTGAAGCATTCTGCAGAAATGTCTTCCTTTCTCCAAGGCTTGGTCCTCCTGTTTATAGAATTGTTCTGATCCTCAGAACCACTACTTTAAGCTTCAAATTATTGCAAAGAAAAGATGGAGTAGTTGAATAAGTAATGCAGTAAAAGCTGACAATGTTTAGGCTGTGTGTGTGTGTGTGTGTGTGTGTGTGTGTGTGTGTTTTCACCAACTCTAAAGATATTTGAGCATTTGGGAATTTGGAAATCTGAGAGTCAGAGGGAGTAATTACTTCAGCAGAAATCTGGAAATATCTATTTTGCGAATACCTTGAATTTAGATCATGACATTTTCTCAAAATCTTTCAGTTTATGTTTTTGCCATTCCCCTTTTTGAAGAGATACCATAATAGTAGAATAAACAGATTTACTTTTTTTTTTTAAAGTATTTGGAGTACTTATCAGGATCTCAACATTATAGTTCCAAAGATACTTCATAGTTGGAAAATTTACTAAAGTCTTTTGTCTGATGAAAAATAGCATGAGCATGTTGTGTATGTTTTAGCATTTGCCAACTTATTCTGTGACCTCAAACATCCTGAGTAGGTATTATTTTATGATTCCCACTCACTACATGACAGTTATTCTTCTGAAAATAATAACTTTTTCTTCTGCCTATTTAAACATAAGAGCTTGGAAGTAAAAAGAATTCAGAAATTGTATGGAATTTACCCTTGCTATGTTTTTCTAAATGCCTTACTCTTAAGCTCTCTTGAAATGTTCTTCTCAGAACCAAACAAAATAAGGAAATTAGAATATGAGTTCGTATAAGTATTGAGAAACTATTATATTCCTTCATGAGCATAATACACATTTTCTAATGCAACCTGACATTGTTTCTATGATAGTTATATCAGGCATGTTCAAAGAGATCAAGGAATATTAAAGTTTTTTCACCAAGCGAAAAGACTTGGTACATTTGCCACTTATGAATCAACAGAGAATGTATGTTGAGATCTTCTTAAGCATTCCAAGTACTGGATAAAGTAAAAATGTTTATTTTACTTCTTATTTTGATAGGTTATAAGAAAGGGAATGACAAAGATATAAACTGAAACTGCCGTGGTTGTTCCACGGGAACTTTCTCAGTGTTTCACAGACTCTGTATCCATGATGGCTGGATTTGTTTTTGTTTTGGTCTACTCTGCTTGTTTCTGTATCTCCAATGTCAAGAATAGCATTATGGCTTTCTATTTGCATCAAATATCTGTTTCATGAAAAGATGTATTTTCAGGGCCATAATTTTTTTTTTTTTTTTGAGACAGAGTTGTAGTTCAGGCTGGCCCTGAGCTCAGCCTCCAAGTCACATCACAGCAATCCTCCTGCCTCTGCCTCCCGAGTGCTAGGATTACAGGGGTGAGCCACCACGCCCGGCACTGTGGTATGTGGTACTGATTGCTGTTGGGTGTGAGTCTCCACGCCCAGTATTGTATGTGGTTAACCGGGGATCAAACCCGGGTCCTTGCGCTTCCAAGACAGGCGCCGGAACCACTGAACCAAATCCCTGGCCTCAGAGACATAATTTTTAAATGGACTGAAGAATTTCATATTTCATATGTGAACCCCATCTAATTCCTTTCACAGAGTCTAGATGTGAGTGCTGGCAGTAGGTTCTCTTCTCTCTAAATGTCTTTATGGAGAAACATAGATTCAAAAATTATTGATGATGCTCTAATATTTCTTGACTACCTCTTATTCTTCTCCATCCAGTGGAGAAGAAGGAAGATCAAAGCTATATTTTCTTACTATTCTGAGCTGGGTGTGGTGTACACTGGTGTTGGAGAAGTTTGGGAAGAATCTTCCTACAAATCTGTGAGTTTTTCAAGACACTGAGTTCTTTGTTACAAGATGAGGGGAGGATACTACTTTAATTAGCAAGTCTTAGCAGATGAAATGATGGACAATACACTGAAGTATGTTCATCCTGCTGTGCAAAGTGTATTCATCACAGGATCAGATTCCCAGATGCTGGTAGAAAAATACCCAATGCTCACAACTTATAAGGAAAGGAATTTATTATTTTGGCTCACAGCTTTAGAGGTTTCACTCCATGGATACCTGACTCCTAGGCAGAAATACCATGGTTTAGGGCATGGTGGAGCAGAGCTTCTCACTTCATTGTGGAAATGAGGCACAAGAAGAGAAGTGTGGAAGAGGCCAGGGACCAGATAGACCCCAAGGTCACCCTCCATGCTGTGGTAACTATCTGATAATGTCAACTTGTGTAAGAAACACCTGACTAAGTTGAATCAGTGCAGTTCTGGGTGTGGCTGAAGGGGTTTAGTGAAGACAGAAGACCCATCCAAAGTGTGAGTGGCAACAGGTAATATGATTGTAGGCTGAATGGAGTAAAATGGATCAAAGAAGGAAGGCTCTACTCTATTTCTTCAGAGGAGCTCCAGTCTTCACCTTCATCATGGATGTCATCTCCTGGCTTCCACCACACACTTCTAGTATAGACCCTTTGGGCTCTCGATATAGAGTCTTACAGGGCACTGCTGTGAGCTCAGGGCCTTTGACTGGATTCTTTGGCTTTCCAATGCACAGAGAGACCTTTGACAATCTTTCACACCTGTCTCTGCTGGCAGCTATTGTAGCTAATCTTGTAGACCCTTATATATCTTGCATTAAGTCTGTTCCTCTAGTAAGCACTGAATGATACACTGATCCACCCAGACACATTCTGAAGTGTGATTTACTCATCTCCTGGGCAGTGATGGCGCACCTTTCAGATTGCACCCCAAACCCACTCACTTATCACAAAGTGCCAATGTTGCGATTAAACCTGAATACTGAAGTTTTTTTTTTTTTTCCGAAAAAACAACTTAGAAATTAACATCTTTTGTCTTGAAAGAAAAACGTAACATCTATAGTGTAGGTTCACCACCACTGCCTAAGGTGCCTCCCAGTCAATGAGATTGACAATTAACTAACCAACCACACAGGGAAGAGGCCTCAGCTCCTTCATATGGGACCAGCTGTCTGCATCTGATTCTTACAGATCCTGGCCCTCAGAGGCAGAGCACTATACTAAAGACTCAGCTCAGCATGGCTGTCACATTTACAGCTCAACATCCACCAACACGTGCATGTGAAACACAGAATTGACAGATACACTCAGGGCAATTCTATTTTTCATTCCTTTTGTGATGACTGGGGATCAATAAACACCTCTTAATTATTTTTAGACTCTAATGTCTCTAAAAGTCTTCTGGTTCTGGATGATAAATTAAAAGACCATTGTACCTCAAGGCTAACTCCTGCTTTACAGAGATTTCTTTCAGCATGTTCTGGTGAAAAAGAAAGTTTGTGGCAAAGCCATATTTGCTTTCAAAGCTCAGGATACACAAGAATGGGAACTAACATATAGATTTCTACTGAAACAAAGCCTACCATTCCATGCAGTGGAAAACTATTTGCACTCAGTGTGTACCATTCCACAAATAAATGTCACCCTGTACAGCTCCATTATATCCTCCATGATTGTTTCCATATAAAGAATTGTTTCCATAATAATGGAGATGTCATCATCCCCACTCAAGAAGGCATAGAAGTCAAGGACAATTTTTATGACAGACTAACTAAAGAAACTTCAATAAAAGAAAGAGCTGGGATCACTGAAAACCAACTAGTGAATTTTCTGTGTCATCTCAGCTGGACCGTGGTTCCCAGATATCTGGTTAAGTATTAATGTTACTGTTATTGTTATGTTTAAATTGGTGGATTTGAGTAAAACAAGCTGTTCTCTATAAGTTGGGTGGACTTACTGGGTCATCCAGTTAGGTGGAAAGCCTCAGTAAAACAAAAGGCTGACATCCTTCAAGCCAGAAAGAATTGCGCCAACAGAATGTCTCAGAGTTGAGCTACACCATGAGTTTTTTCTGGGCCTCCAGCCTTGCCTAGACATTTTGGACTTGCATGTGCATGTAATCACACAAACCAGTTTCTGAGAAAAAGTCCCTCCCTGTGTATGCATGTTCTATCGGTTCTGTTTCTCTGTGGGAACCTTGGCTTTGACCACAACAATGAATCTAGTAGCTTCTTCTAACTGATTCAGTTAGAAATTGGTTACCATAGTGCACAAGTCTCCTAACAGACAAAGTGACCTTATTTTTTTGCCCAAAATGGGATACTCTTGGGTGTGAAAGGGGAAGGAGATGTAATTTTAATTTTCTGGAAGGAGATGTAACCTGGGATTATCTCAAGCAACTGACACGTAGTGTCAGTCTGCCCACAGAGACCAAAGGCCAACTGTTGGTGATGTCCTCCTCACATTTCTTTTTTTTTTTTTTTTTAGGTTTTTTGAGACAGGGTCTCGCTTTGTGGTTCAGGCTGGCCCTGAGCTCAGCCTCAAACTCACATCACAATCCTCCTGCCTCTGCCTCCCGAGTGCTAGGATTACAGGCGTGAGCCACCACGCCCGGCACTGCGGTATGTGGTACTGGTTGCTGCTGGGTGTGGGTCTCCACACCCAGTACTGTTATGTGGTTACCGGGGAATCGAACCCGGGCCCTTGCGCTTGCAAGACAGGCGCCGGAACCACTGAGCTAACTCCCCGGCCCCCTCCTCACATTTCTAAGGGACAGCATGGGTGGTAAGTTCCAGAGTGTTGTCTTATAGGGTTGAAGTGGGAGGAGGTGATCAGCAGACCAGTCACTGAGTGCTATATCCCTACTGGCCTATTCAATGAGCCTTGTTCTAATAAAGTGTAGAGTCAACTCATGCAGGGCTTACTCTCAGTCACTGATGGCTGTTGAAAGTCTGAAACTCATGGATGTGGTTCATCTTGACAAGTAGTACCTGGCCTGCCACTTACCCATGATATTTCAGAAATGGCCCTGATGGGTGGAGATGCTGAGTGGGAAGGGGTGGTAGCAACAATACAGATTAAATAAGATGCCCAGAAGGTGTCCTGTTTCAATAACTTCCCTCCCTCATGAAAATTTGGATTTTTTTTTGGCAGGGGGATCGAACTCAGGACCTTGTACTTGTAAGATAGATACTGGAGCCACTGAGTCAAATCCTTAGCCCACATTTGAATTCTTGTGCTTATTTTGTAGAAATTTCAGTCATTTATATCTGTTTTAGTTTCACAGTTAAATTGATTTTCCTCTTCAATGTCTCTATGAGCAAAAAATATGTTTGGCAGTGAAGGCAAGAAGACTGAGGAAATATTCATGATTATGAGAACTGAGAATGGATTTGAAAATATAAGGCTTTCTGATGGAGAGCAAAGTGAGATGTGGGTGCACAGAGCTTTGGGAATTTGAGATCCCAGGGCCCAGACTGCTTATTTTCAGTCCAATTAGATAAAAGACATCAAATTTGAGGTAAGATATGAAGCCTTTAAAAAGTAATCAGCTGTATTTTAAAGCAGTTTTAGATTTATGGAAAAATGGAGCAGAAAATTTATTGCGTCTCATTCCACATCTTCCTCTGCACATGTCCGTCCTTCCCATCCTCTGTACAGTGAGCCATGGCGGCACATTTTTCACACACGGTGAACCTGCACCAACATCGTTAGCCCCGAACCCGTCTGCACGTCAGGGTTCACTCTTAGTGTGCTTGCCCCGGCTTGGCCCACAGGGTGCAGCGATGCAGCCCCATGCAGAGGTCAGACACCTCTTTGTGGACTAATTCACCCTCCTCCCTCCTGAAGCTGAGTGAATGTGGTCTCTTTACCATCTCTATAGACTCATCTTTTATCATGTCTTATTATTAGATGCATGCAGCACGTAGACTTTGCAGATTATCTTCTTTCTTTGGTAAATGTGCATTTAAATTTCTTCCATGTCCTTTTATGACTTGGCAGCTCTTTTTCTTAAGAGCTGAATAATCTTTTATTGTCTGGATACGTATTTATCCATTCAGTTCGAAGGATATCTTGGATGCTTCCAAATTTTGACATTATGAAAGACCACGGGTACATTTTTTTTGCATAAACATATGTTTTCAGTTTATTTGGGTAAATACCAAAGAGTAGAAGGGCTGAATTAAATAAGATGCTGTTTTATTTTGCAAGAAATAGCTGAACCACCTTCCAAAGCGACTGCACCACTTTGCATTTCCACCAGCGAAGAGTGAAGGTGACTTTGGCTTTGGTCTTCACAGGCAGGCAGTGTGGTCCGTGTTTGCATTTGGATTTTCTGCCAGGCATGGCTCAGATTGTGACTCCTTAGTGACATATGGCCGTGAACATCCCATCTTGCCATCTGTATCTCTGGAGAGGGGCTGTTTGTCCTTCTCTGCTTTGTCATTGTTGAGTTTTAACTGCTCTTATTTGGATAACTGGCCTTTGTGCAGACATTACATCTTCATGTGAAACTGTTGGCTTTATTGTTAATATTGTCTTCTGGTGTGCACCCCATTAATTGTTTATGACCCGGAAAGCACAGACCTCAATTTCATGACCTATGATATATAGGGCAGAAAAGCTGAGTTTGGCAGAATTAAAAATGTTTTGCAGATCGGGTGTGGGTGTGACAAAAGGTTGGAAAGGGGGATAGGAAACAAATTCACTTTTAAAATGTCAGGTTACAGTAAAGTGGTCATTGTAATGAGCAAATGACAAAGCTTTTCTTGGTATAATATTGGAAAACCACAGTTTTGTGTCCTAATTTAGACTGGGATTTTTTTCAATTCTTACTAAGATATCCTCCAGACACTTTAACGAGGGAACTTTTGCCAAGCATTTTGATCAACTTGCAAGATTAGTTTTGCCTGCCTTTAACTAGGTCATACTTTCTATCTTCCATCTCAGCAGAAACATAGTCTATCAAAAGATGAAGCAGATCAAATGTGGGATCTACTTTTTTAAAAAGGTGAGTGTGAGGTGTTAACAAATTAATTTTGTAATTCTAAATAGTTTCAAATTTAAACATCAAAGTGCATTTCTGCTCTCGTTCTGATCTCTGTTTATCTTTCTTCTGAACACCGGAATATGCGGGTTCTGCAGTGTCAATTTGACAGTTACAATTTAATGATTCATTAGGACAACCTACTGCTGCCTTGTGCTGCTTTTACCTTCCCAAGTTCTCCTTTTTCATTTCCATAACTGCGAGGAAAATTCTTGAGTATTAGGATTCTTCAGAGCAGCAAAACCAGGAGGATATAGAGATTTATTACAAAGAATGAGGATATCCTCATCAGTGAAATAAATAGGGCACAGATAGGTACATATCGCATCTTTTCTCTGGTATGAGAAAATGAAGATGTAAATGAGTACTAGCATTGTATGTTATATATTGTGAAATAGAAAATGCTCAATGTAAAATAAGGTGAAAGGGGACAATGTTGAGATTGTAACATAAAAGTAAGGAAACAAATTTTATGTATATGGGGGGGCGGTAAGGTGGGTAGGGCTATGCAAAAAAATGAGAATTAAGTTGTGTCTTATACCGGTACAAATCCCCATTATGGAGTGCAATCATGATGTGTATATTTAATGTACCAATAAAGGTTAAAAAAAAAAAAAGAATTGACTCACTGGATTGTTGACACCCGCAGGTCTAAAATCTGTGAGTAAACTTTGAAACTGTCAGATGCCATCATTTACATCTGGTGGTATGGAACTGGGTAAGTTTCTTAACCTTTCTAAATCCCAATTTTTAAAACCATAAATGAGAATATTTATAGTACCCAACAAATATGTTTGTTGTGAAAATTGACAAACATATGTACATTACTGGCATTGTGCCTAAGACATACAAAGGACTCAAGAAAAAATAGTATTATCTGAAGAGATTGGAATTTCTCCAAGCATTGGCTATGCAAAAGTATCCCCTGTACTGATTGTATACGTCAACACAAAATCTCTAGGTGCTTGTTGGGAAAAAACCAGGCTCTCCTCAGTTGTATTGTGCAAGTACCTTGAGAGCTTGCTTGGCACTGAAACTTGGCATAGCTCCTGGACCCTCACCTAGGAAGCTGCTACTGGATTAATACTGAATTTGAAGACAGGTCATTCTGATAGGAGATCCTCTTCCTCTGGAGTGGATCCCAAGACCAGGGAACCAACTGGATTTGACAAGGAGTCTCTTCCTAAAGTCTTGCTTCCTGGGAATTACCTAGCCTAGAGAAGCCTGGGACTGAGCAAGGACTAAAATTCACTCAATTTGAATAACTATAGTCAAGGATCCATTGAGAAGGTTCTGATGGACCATGTTGTCGCTGTCATGAACCAGCATGAAGCATAGGAAAAATTGATGAATATCTGCTTTTGATAACATTAAGTAGAATGATAAGCTCAAATCCATTTGAGCTATTCGGGAATGTGCTATAACCACGAGGAAAAAAGGCATTATCTTGCAGCTGTAAGAACCAAAATTCAAACTCAGATTTTTATTATACATGGTACCAAATTATATCGGTTGAATAACTATTTTGTATGTCACCTCTGTGGAAATGCAGCCATTGGTTAGAGAGGAGTAGGCCCCAGGGAAGTGGGGTGACAACTGCTAGAAGATGCAAGATCTGAGCAACATCGATACCTATACTTTGTGGAGTTTGTTTCCCAAAGAAACAGTTTCTCCTCTGTGATGCGACAAGGGGATTATTTTCTTTCTTGCAGACTCTTATTCTCTGCCTGAAAAATTATCCTGGTAGAAGAAACCTGTTCTTCAACTTTCTCACCTGTTTTACTCTTGCTTTGCCTAGAGGCATAAAAGAAATGATGCAAGGTTATATTATGGGTTCTCTGTATGGGCAAGAAGGCTTACAATGGTAAGAGTGGCCAGGCTTTCTTTGTGTATGATTTAGAAAACAAGGAAATTCTTGGAATACGTGGAATAATGACTGTGACCAAGAGGGCGGAATATAACCATATGTTGTACTGACTTTTTTCTGATTTGTGCCATTTACTGCATATTTTACATTCAGGGAAATCTAGAAGAGATTCACTGTTTCAGCAGTTTGTTTGGTGGTAGGTCCAATGTGTCGTCAACATGGGTGCCATATTTAAAAAAACTCAAACATAGACTAAAGGGATGAATTAAAACTTTCAAGGAATGAGAGACACAGAGTGATCTCTTGTGAGCATCTCTTCCAACTACATTCTAAGCATAACTCTCAGTCTGCAAATCCCGTCTTCACCAAGTGGTTCAGAGACAACTGCTGAAGGAAATACCATTTCTGGGAATGGCCAGATTCTGAAGATGGAGGATTCTAGTTGGCAATCACACAGCTGAAAGAGGCCCCCTGATTTCAGTGTTGAGGGGAGCGGCTGGGCTATCGGAGGCCAGGGAGCTGCACTGAACCACAGAGACCAAATGAGGCTTGTTTTCGCAATTGTCAGTAAGCTCAGTGTGACGCTAAAATGATCTAACCCAAAGAGATTTCCAATAGAGATGACTGATACTGAAGTCTCTAGAACCAAAACAGTCAGATTATATGGGACTAAGAACTGAAGGGTAATTATTGCTAACATCTGCTTGCATTTTCCTTTGTTCTCTCTTCATTTTATTTTATTTCTCATCCTGTGTCTTAGCCTCTTCCAACCACACCCACCTCCTCCCACACATCAGCTACAAACTGATGCTTCAAACCAAGGAGCACTGAGCTGCCTGCCTACCCCTCACTTCCTATTTGTTTTGTTTTGAGACAGTGAAGTTTCCGAGGCTGGCCTTGACCTTGTGAACCTCTTGCCTCAGCGCCTCCCCTAGCTGATGAAATTATATACATCCTCCACCACGCCCAGCGAGAAGCATTTATTAAACTCACAGTGCCTCTATGAGTTATTTAAAATTTGAAAAGTAGACTATAAGGGATGTATTTGGAACAAGAATGTGAGCTATAAAATTCTTCCTCTCATGAGTTGAGCGGTCTGAATTGGTGAACTAATGAGTAATATACTTGCAGCTGTAAATCACAAGGGAGCTGTCTGCTCATATGCTCTGGCTCTAGAACGGAAAGTGAACACTTGGCTTCTTCTGTTTTTGAATACCTCTGGGAAAAATTTCATCAACGTGTGATAATGTGGAAATGTGATATTCTGCACTTCTGCTTCTCTGATGAGTGAGGTATTCTACTGAGAAAGGAAAAAATGAAATGTGGAAATATGAAAAAAATTCTGGGAATATAAATTAATGCGCAGCTGAACTCAGATAACTCTATTAGCCAAGTCTTGGAAGACCTGTTCACAGAAAATTAAGTTTTTCAGCTTTGGTAGAAAGCTACTTTCAGCTACAATGTATTGTTTAAGTTTAAAACTAGAATTACCCTTTGGGTATAAGTAACTGTGTGTTTGGTTGAAGCAATAGAACCTGTATCTGGCTATCTTAAAACATTAATGGAAAGATCGAGAATTATAAAGTATAAAGCAACGCTGGAGATTTTGATTAGGAAAACAAGAAATAACCGAGGAATTTCAACACAAATCTCAGTGCAACATCAGCCCAAGCCATGGGCACCACTATTATTACACGAGATGAATGGAAGGGCACCAAATTCAGATTCCTCAGTCATTTTTAAGGTGGAAATTTTTGGAGTACCCAGCTCTACCCACTATGCCAGGGTATGATGATGTGGGTCTGAAATGTTCCCCAGTCTCTTGTGTTTGGATCTCCATTATTGAGGAAAAACCAAAAAGCTTCTTTACTCAAATATATTATACTAATTAGACCAAAATATTATGCCATATATATATATATATATATATATATATATATAAATTTTTTTTGTAGCATAGTTCAAAGTCATGAGGCAGGGGTCAGAACCACTGAATTAAATCCCTGACCCTTTAATTTTTAATTTCATAATTCATTAGGTATCTTTTAAATCTATGCATATCACAAAGAATTCTTCTAAGCATAAATATTGACATCCTTGACAACTACATTTTAACTGGAATTAATTTTATATTACTTTTCATGCAACATACGAATCTCATATCAGTGGAATCCTATTAAGACCTTTGCCTACTTTTTGTAGAACTTTCACATATTTACCCCTAAGTGTGTAATAAACTCACAATAAGTTATTGTCATTTTTGCATCATTCAGCTGACATTTAAAGAATGTAATGGCAGCAAGAAAAATCACCTATTCAGATAGCTGCCTTTTAGCCTGCTCTTCTTTCCTAACTGTAGATCCAACTGGCATCCAACATCATTTCCCTGCAGCCTGGAGAACTTCCTCTACCGTTCTTACGGTGAAGGTCTGCTGGAAATGTATCGTATTGGCTTAAGATGTTCATTTCACCTACAGTTTTGAAGGCTGTATTTGATGCATATGGAATGGCTGACTGAGGGTTTTTTTTTTTAATTTTAAAGCTTCTCTTCTGTTGTCTTCTAGATTCAGATTTTTCTGATGTGAAGCTGTTGTTATTATTGCAGATCAATTTGTGATACAAGCCCTTTAAAAATCGGCTGTTTTAGGATTTCCTTCTGTACTTCTTAAAGGTTTACCTATACTGTCGTCAGGTGTTACTTTGTTTTTAATTTTGCTTGGAGTTCACTAAACTTCTCAGGTTTTTGGATGTCTCATTTTGACCAAATGTTGACAAATTGGGACCTATATTTTAAAAAATACATAAATATACTCTTTCACCCTATGTTTCTCTTATTTCCTTTTGGCACTTGCAATACATGTATTTTAGATGGATGATATTATTCCATTCCATAGGTACTTCAGGTTCTATTTATTTTTAAGATCATTTTTTCTACTTTTCAGCTTACATGACTTTTATGTGCTTTTTTTCAAATTCATTAATCCTATTTTCTGTGATGACCAATATTCTTTTCTAAAAATTATGATTTATTTATTTTTTTGAAGCAAAATCTGTATTGGGGCATTTAAAATATACATAATGATAACATTCATCATAGGGAATTTGTACCTGTACATGGTAACATCTTGCTTCTTTTTTTCCATCCCTTTTCTTTTTGGCCCTTCTTTTCCTTATATATAAAATCTTTGTTTCCATTTTCCTTATATTTTCTATTTTTTCTTGTCCATTATATTTGTAAGGTTATACAATGAATTCGTTTTAAATATTCTATTTTCCAATTCTAATATTTCCTTTAACTATTCTTTCTTAAATTTTGTCTAATTGCTAAAATGCTCCATATTCTTGCCTCTCTCACTAATCATTTATCTCAGGATTGTTTACATAGTTATTTTAATAGTTAAATTGTTCCAAAATACTTTTCTGCTAATTCCAATATCTATTTCTATTGAGGAGTTTTTCCCTTGATGAAAAATCGGTCATGTTTTTCTATTTTTCAAGTGTACAGTGGTTTTTTTTGTAATTGCATACTTGACCTTGACAATTACACATTATAGATAATCTAAGTTCTATTATCTTTCTCTGAAGAGAGCTAACTTTTAAACCAATGAATAGTGTTATCTATTCATGAAGTATTAGAGGATCACTTTGAACTTTGGAAATCTTGATTTTAGCCTTAGATTGGGTCTTCTGTGGTTTTATCCTTGGTTGGAGGATGATTTTTCTCCATCTTTGGAGAAATTCTTTTTTCCTCCAGATCTTTTAAATAGCTTAATATTACATACCATAACACTTACCCATTATAAGTACAGTTACATGATTTTTGACAAATTTATAGACTTGTGGAACTATAGCCAGAATGTAGTTTTTATAAATTTTGGTGGACATAAAATGAAATTTACCAGCATGGCCGTGTTAAAGTATACAGTTTAGGAGCATGAAGTACATTCACACTGTTGGACAGCTGTCACCACTACTTATTTCCACACCTCTTTTATATCTTGCCAGACTGAAGCCATGTCCCGGGTAATAAAAACCCACTCCTTTTTGCCCCTGACAGCCCCCTTTGGGCTCCCTATCTTTATGCATTTGATTAGTCTAGCTCCCTGTATAAGTAGACTCATACAGGATTTGTCCATAATACTGGCTTATTTGACATAGTGTAATGATGCTCAGTATTCATGCACCTTATAGCACATGTGGTAGAATTCTACTTTTAAGAGAATGAATAGGATCCTGTTGCATATGTGTGAGTACCAGATTTTGTTTATTTATAACCCAGTTTTAGAATACTTGCATCATCTCAGAAATGCTCTTGTGACTGTTTTCAGATAATGCTCATGTCTAGCCAGGCTTTTATTGGTTATTTTCTCTATAAAGGTAATTTCTCTAGCCACTGACATAAATGGAATTATACAATATCTAGTATTTTGCTGTGCTCCTTAGCATGATGTTAAAGAATTGGAAAAGAAGTCTTTACTTCCCATACTTAGCTGTTCAGGAGTTTTAATGGACTCTGTGACGAAATTAGAAGCAAAACTTTCTAATTTGGAAGGTGTGGAGCTGGAAGCTCTGTCTGCGTTGTGGTGGCCTCTGGGATCTCTGCACAAGTTTTTCAACTGTTTAGTCTTCTTTTTCCTCTTGAGTTCCTGAGACTCTCACTCTGCATGGATTAATTTCAAGAAATTGAATATAGTTAATTTCTAGATTTGGATTTCACTCCACCGAGATTTCTCCTGTCAATGCCCATCTACTCCAGGAGTCCAAAAACACCAAGCTAACAAAATTAAGCCTCTTTACTGGAAATAATCCTCAATCCCATGAATGACAAAGGTCCTCAGGGGGCAAACTGAATAGTGTGGGTTTTACTGTGAGTGCTCCTTCTAAGTGCTGAACGCTTTCTCAGTTTTGCCTCTTTTGGATAACTCTCCAGTGGCTTTAAATGAATGCTTTTTTCCCCCCCAGTGTATATAATTACAGTTGATAAGAGTTATTCTAAAACTAAGCAGCTTCTCAGAGTCAGAAAACTTTTGGACAAGACATTTTTCCATTAATGTGAAGAATACAAATTAAGAAAGGTACTCAATGTCAGGAACTAGGATATCATCACTTCATAATTTTAATAAGTCAGGCAGGATCTCAGTCATTTCTTTAAATAAATAAATATAGGCATCGTAAGTAATAAATTCTGTGTGCTTCTGGTTATTCTGTATTTTTCTTTGTTTTAAAATTTTAATTCACTGGAATATCTTCTGAGCATTTCACTGCTATGCTAATAGTTATTGGATAAATAGATAATAATAACTAATATTGATTGGGCACTTATTATGTGCCATATACTGTTAGAAAAGCTTTGATGTATTAACTCTTTGTAAATATTACTTGCAAAGTCGAATTAACTTAGCTAGTAGCAGCCTTAGGGACTTAAACCCAAGCACTCACACGTGCAGCCTGTGTAAACACTTGGTGTCAGGGATGCCTCATGTAAGCACTGAGAATGCTCTGACAAGGGGATGTTACCTCTTCTCCATGTCTGCTAACTAACTCAGGCCTGAAGCTGTCTGGTCATGCCTGCAGAGAGCTGGACAGAACTGGATTACTTTAAATTCTGTGAGAGAACTAGTGGGTCAGCCTTGACAGAGTATTACTCTATGACCAAACTAATAGGTCAGTTGGTTTTCTCTACATGTGGGAGAAGAGGTTGGAGCTCTCATTAAGCCTTCCAAACTCCACTCTTCTTAGGTTCTGCTGCCTGACCCATGTTCTGCTAAGATGGACAATCTCTCACATGTGTCATCCTTAACTGCCAAGCTGAGAGGGCAGTGAAGGCAGCTTTTCCAATTATCTGCTGCTGAACATAACCAATTGACCCACTGACAGTTGTCAGTCAGGCAGAACTTGTGCCTTAATGAGAAGGCAGAACACAGACTGCTCTGATTATCCAGAGGAAGCATCTTTATTATACCCTAATCAGCCATCTAATTTAGTTATGACAGAGAAGGAGGAATTGCATAGAATATCTTATTGGGTCAGAATAATTCCAACCTACAGAACTGGGAGTTTGCAAACAGACTAAATCTTTATTGGCAATAAATATACCAACATCTTAATAGGTGTTACTCGTTGGTGACTCGTCTGTATGTGGTTTTTGTTGATTTGTTTGTGCCTCTCTGAACTTTCTTAATTCTTAAAAACTAATCCAAATTACTCTCAGACTCAAAATTTTAAAAATTGAGAAATATGATGGATATGGTCCTCAGTATACTACTTCTATTGTGGTGCGTGAGGCTGAGTCCAACCTTAGGAAGCCAGAAGCCATTTCTGAAATCTACATCTCTTAAACAAACTCATTTAGAATTGTAATTTTCTTCTGGAACTTGTTCAACTTTTCAGCACAGATTAATTTATAAATTCTAATTTATAATACTAATCTTTTAAATGTAAGATTTTTATAAATACTTATGATAGAATACACACACACACACACACACACACACACACACACACACACACAGAGAGAGAGATATTCTTTTCCACTTAAACCAAGCACAATATGACCATTAATCTGATGTGTTAACTTCATTAGATGGAGAAATGCCTTGCAAGTTAGTGAGCACAGTTCTGGGTGTGTCTATGGATGACTGATAGACAGGCAAGCAAACTGATGGGGGAAGACCCACCCTAGGTGTGGGTGGCACCAACCAAGAGGCGTATAGTCTGGGTGGAATAAAGGGAAAAGAAGAGGGAAGTTGGTGTGTTTTTCAAGAGCTTGTCAGCCTAAGGGAGTTCACGTTTTGCTTCCACTGCCATTGGGCTCCAGTCTCCAGTTGTTTCAGCTTCCAGCACAGACTCATGCTAGTAATTCTCTAGTGACTTTGCAAGCTTTCCACCTTGGACTGGTGCTGCATGCTTCAATTTCTCTTGTTCTGTGTGTGCTATTCTCTTGGCTGAGGAGTAACTGGGTCTTCAGGGTCTGCAGTGTGAGATGGCCATTGTGAAATCCCCCATGATTGGTCTGTACATAGCCAGATTAGCAATAAAAATTGAAGGCCAAAGGGAGAGCAGAAAAATGCCCAGAGAAAACAAATGTAAAGTTGATGCCAAAAGAGAGTGTAATTACCAGAGAGATTAGGTCCATCAAAAAAGAAGCTAAGTATGCGGTACAGAGACAAGAAGAAATATGCTTTGAGAGAATCTCAGGAGTCAGCAAGACTTCACTCAGGTTCAAGGGTGTAAAAGTATCAAACTGTATTTGGAGATCAGAGCCCTTGGGACTTCTACATAAGAAGGACCTTCCAGTGAACTGCTTCCCTAGAAATTGTTTTTCTGTGCTCAGCCATCTATGTACTCAGAGGCCACTGTAGTCATTGTCCAAGGGGCCCTGGCTCCTGTTCCCAAGGCAGCAGACCTTTGTGTTTTCCACATGATAGTAGTTTTTTTTTTGTTTGTTTTTTTTTAGACAGGGTCTCGCTTTTTTTTGTGGTTCAGGCTGGCCCTGAGCTCAGCCTCAAACTCACATCATAGCAATCCTCCTGCCTCTGCCTCCCGAGTGATGGGATTAGAGGCATGAGCCACCACGCCTGGCACCGTGGTATGTGGTACTGGTTGCTGCTGGGCGTGAGTCTCCACGCCCAGTATTGAATGTGGTTACCAGGGATTGAACCCTGGTCCTTGCACTTGCAAGACAGGCACCAGAACCACTGAACTAAATTCCTGGCCCATTATTTGTATTTCTTAAAGACACAGTGTTATAAGGCCAGTCATAGAAAATTTGCACCATAAAAATTCAGAGCGTGGGTCCTGGGGCCAGACCTCAGCTTAAAGCCAGGTTTCTAGTGATTGTTTATTTTCTGGGTGACCATGGACAATCAACTAACTGTTCAGGTCTTGGTTTGAATGATGGGGAAAAGAAGAGGACTTTTAAAGGATAGCTATATGGCTTATAGTGCTGTATCAATCCATTAGAGGGCTGAAAGTGATGTCTGGCTTAGAAGATGGGAGCTCTTAACTTTATTATCCTCTGTCTGCGTTTGTGTAGGGAATCTTTGTGTGTCAGTTCCACCACCAGGCGACTTTTGTGTTCCCCAGTGTTGAACTATCCAGTTGCGGCTGGTATTCAGGGAGGTTAAGATGAAAAGATGCCTCTTGGCAAGGACACGGAAAGTCTCTGAGATGGAGAAGAGAGAGCTAAACCTTTACTAAGCCTGAGCTTTTTCTACATCAGAGAAATGAGGCAGGAATTGGAATAGCCAGTTCTGTTAAATCAAGAACTCCAGACACCAAAGTGAAATAAAATCTGGTAAAAAGCACACATAAATGTACAAATTTTAAAACTGGCAGGCTGAAGTTAAACTTTGCATAGCTCAAGTTAATCACATAGAAAAGTGATGTCAGATAATAAAAGCTTATTATTTGTTTGAATCAGTGCTTGTATTTCTGTTCCTTATTAAGAAGAAAAGTCACTATGTTCATCCGCTTTTCCTTTCTGTCAGTCGGAAGCTCTCTGAGGTCAGGGTCAGAAGACGTGAGCAGATGTAATGAAGCTGTAGACACATCTTTCTGTGTGTTGGCACCTTTGCCAGGTTGTTGATTTTGAATACTGAAGATTGTATGTAGATGGGGAACTGTATCAAGATGTCCCTAGAGACCAGCGAGCATGGGGCTAGAGCTGAAAACCTCCCAGTGCAGGGATGGCACCCTATTCCAACATACTTGGGCACTGAGCTCATTCATGGAGTCATCTTAGTTTTGATGGGTTGATTTTCTTATGATCCTAAAGCTTTGAAATGGAAATATGATCATTCTTTAGTATTTACATTTCTCATTACAGGAAATTCTGCTTTATTGACTTTTGCATTTTGAATTTTGCACTTCACAATTTAAATTTTGCATTTTAAATTTGCATTTTGAAAAATAAAAACTAAACTGTGTCCTGTTTTGAATCTTTTTTTGTCTTTGTGATGAATTTTCACAATTGATATTCACCCAAGGCCTATTTGACTTGGCTAGTGTGAAGATTCTAAGACACACCTAGAAGTTTTAAATCTCTTCTGGGAGGAAGAAGGTCTCTTCTTGCTCTCAGAGCACTTACAGAGGAACGCCTCTGCTCAGTGATGGCGAACCTCTTAGCACTTTCAATGATAATGAAAGCTTCATGGTGGCATGGCATGTGTGCCATAGATTCACCACCACTGGGGAGATATTTGTGTTTTTGCTCCTGGGCCACCTTTGCCAAATTCCTGAGAGGTGGTTTTCATTTAAAGTTCCATGTGTTCATGGCATTGACCTGGGCCCTGAAAGGATACTGCAGGGGAAAAAAGAGAAATTCCCAATATTTGTGGAGTTTGCATTCTCAAATAGGAAAAGCTAAGTATTTAAAGAAACTGTACTCATACTATTGGTCACAAGACCTTGAGATTTTTGAAAGGTGTCAGTGTAACTTAGCACTTATTTTACAACTACAGTAATGTTTTTCAACTGTAAAATTTTAGATGAATGTGTTGTGACTATGGGGGCTGGGAATTTAGCTCAGTGTCACTCTTCCTGCCTTGCAAACACAAAGCCATGAGTTTGAGCCCTGGTACTATAACAAACTGTTGTGATTATGGGTGTTTGATGACATTTTACATTTTATAAATCTAAAACTAGTTTGTTCTTCCTTGCAGCATTTCTTCCAAACATTAGAAGTGATGACTTGGGCTTTTAATGGTTAAAAGTACATTCTGACTAATGTATGCCCTGAATATATCTCATGCTCTCAGATGAATAATGCCTGTGCACCCACATGGAGGAGTGGAAAATCTGCAGTTCCCTCAAACGATTATAAATGAGCCTGTTGTCAAGCTGCCAAGGTAAATTAACAAGATTTACATTTTGCCATAATATCTATCAGAAATTCAAATGACAAGTAATTAAGGCAGATTTTGCTCTCTTGTGGCCTATGCGGCGTGACAGAACATCTCTTGAAACATCACCTCTCTACTATTGCTTGGTTTATTTTATCCATTTGAGCACCAGGTGGCTTATTCTGGAGAGTGCCTGATAGTCTATTAAATTCTGAAAGTGAAGTAGTGGAAAACACAATAAATATTTTATGGTATGGGTGAGTATATATTCCTTGAAGTAATTCTGCACCTTTGAGATTTATAAGGATAACACTTTCTATAATTAAATAGTCTATTATCATTACATGAAGTTTTAAAATTACACAAGAGGGAGGGACTATCCAAAATTTATTTCCTTGAGCTAATCACTGTTAATATTTTTCTCTGTGTGCACATTTATTGGACTTTAAATATTTTGCTACATATTGCAAAATAATTGTGACTGTGTGCCATATAAAATTATGTAAATCAATGTTAAAATATCTTTTTCTGATTATAAAATTAATGCAATGATATCATTGAATATTTGAAAGGTAAAGAAGATATGAGTAAACTAAACCTTTAGATTTTAGAAAAATTTAAAAATTAGAAATTATTACTATTGACACTTGATATTTTAAAATCATATCCTTTTCTTTGTACATTTTTATATATTTAGAAGTATATAGAGAGCAGTGATTTTTGGCATAATGAATAGAGGGAGGACCTTGTCTTAGTTACCTCTTGTCCCTGAGACAAAATGCCAACACTCAAAAGAGCTATTTTGGCTCACAGTTTATAGAATTTTTGGTCCATGATTGGCTGGCTCCAAGGATGAAGGCCTGGCAAAGGGGCATCACAGAGGAGAAACTGTTCAGGGGGCAGAAGGTGGCAAGGCATGTCAGCAGAGTGATCAGTAGGGACAAGCTTCTTTCTGTCCCTTATAACTTATCCAGGCTACTTGCCCTTTGGGTGGGAAGCACTCACACAGGCCTAGTACTCAGTCTGAACACCACACCATGAATCAACCCTAGGATCAAACATTCTAGATCCAGCCACCTCTGAAAAGCCCCACCTATGACTGCATGAGGCTTGGGGGACATGTAGACAGATACAAGTCATAACAGACCTGTTTCAGGGGAACCCATGGCAGATGCATATTTATCTTTAAAAATAGAAAATCATCTCTGAGTGATTCAGGTCATTAAAAAGGATATAAAAAATGTTTCCAGGTTGCCTGACTTTGGAAATAGTTTCTACTTTTCCTCCAGGAACTGCTGACTATGTGTGTTGAGGGTAGAAGAGTCAGTCTGGAGAGGAGGGACTTCTGGTGGAGTTGCCTTTCTGAGTTCCATGTCCTAGTTTCATTCATCTGTGACCCAACCTCATTAAGTGATGTTTTCCATCATCATCAAACATGGCAAGGGCTCCCCTTGAGCTAGATTGGCCCTGAGAGACATTCTCTGGAATCAGTGAGGGGAGAAAACCTTGAAGCAGAAGAGAAACAGTTGAGAAAGTCTATGAAGATGTGTTCCCAGGGTATTGAGTACTCCTGACAATACATGACCAGCTGTTTTGCAAAGTGTCAAATGCAAACTGAATGAGTTAAGTCTCAAGAGGCCTTTTGTATACTTGAAATATTAACTATTAAAATTTTTCATTCAGCTTGTTAGCAGTACTTCCTTTAGTAATTTTTCTGATAATTTTTCTACAAATGAAGGCTCTTTGAGTATTTTTTTTTCCTAAGAATGCCTTTGTGGACAGTCTTGATTCATAATCTTTATACTGTAGTTTCTGTGTACTTTGCTCCAAAGACTTTTGCCAGTTGATGTTGCAGGGAAAGAGCTTAGTTAAGTTTTATTTTTATATTTCTGTATTTGTAAACAATGGGTAATTTGTGCTTGGTTTCCTACTGGTTCTTTTTCTTCATTTTTCAGTCTTACTTTATTAATCATGATTTGGACTTTGATGTTGAAATTCAAGAAATGACTTGCTGGTAGATTCCATAATGTTCTTAATTGCCTTTGGTGTAATAAGAGTATGTATGTGACAAAAGTACTGCCCCAAGGGAACCTGGGCCCTTGAGACACCTGGGCTCATGACAAGCTGTCACATCCCTATCAGCCCTCAGCTATTGAGTCATTATGCTCTTTCAACACCGGATATGGCTTATGTCTGTGGTGTCTGGCTGTTGTGGACTTTCTGAACCATAGTAAGACTGACATGGGACCATTCATCTGGGAAATGATCGTGATAGTTTTGAACCATCTCCTTTGACTGCAGTGTTTCACCTACTGATTGATGGATCCACAGTGTGATTCAGAAGAGTATTTTCCAGTGCATACTGAGCCAATCACAAAGGGTGAAAGGTCCAATTTGGAATTGCTGGGTGCCCGAGGTGAGCCTGAATCACCAGCAGCAGCAGCTGAGTGTATGTGGCAAATGTCAAGGATTGTAAAGAAGCTGGTTTAATTACAGTTTGGTGATTAAAGATTTTACCTAGAATGTAGCACTCTCATTTAATTGATAGTCTAGATGTTGTTGGTAAAGGTAAACTTCTCTAATCTGAATTTTCAGGTACAGTATTTCATCAATTTTCAACAAATTCTTAGTGCCCTTGCTGCTTCTGATAGCTATTTTTATTTGGTTTTCTTCTTAGAAACACAAAAATAATCTATTTGAAATAATTGTTTTCCTCTACTTTCTAAAAATCCTTTTCTTTGCGTTCTGCAAAAACTTTCAGAGATTATTCTTCATGTCACGGCTTTACTTTTCTGCTATGAGTGTTGACCTCTTTACTATCAAAAAGGTTTATTTGATTCTATTCAATTTTTTTTTTTTTGAGACAGGGTCTCGCTTTGTAGTTCAGGCTGGCCCTGAGCTCACTATGTAGCTCAGGTAAGTCTTGAACTCACAACAATCCTCATGCCTCTGCCTCTCATTACAGGGATTAGAGGCATGAGCCACCATACTTGGCTAATTCTATTCTATTTTGTTTCCTTTTAAATCTTCTCTAGCCAGCTCTTCCTTTTCACCTAATTTATAATTTATAATTGTCCTCTGCCTGCTGTGTGTTTGACTTGTCGTATTTTTCCTTTGGAAAAATGGAAAAATGTCTTTTGGATGATAATACTAAATGAAGGAAATGTGTAACAATTATTCAGTGATATGAAACAAGATTCATTACTAACATATTTATGTTGATTTTCTAGATATTACACAGTAGCATAATTTTTCATCTGGTAAGGCCACAACTAGATACTAAATGTCTCAGGGTAAAACATTCTAACTTCATGGAAATTAGAGTTTATAAAGGATACTAAGGAAGAAAAAAATCTTACTCATACTGCACGAGGGTAATGAAAATTGTTATAATTCTTTATGTGTCCTTGCTAATTTTGTTTTGCACCAAGAATCAAATTCAAGACCTTGTGCTTGCTGGGCAGGTGCTGCCGAGCCACATCTCTGCTCCCTACTCACAGTTTGACTCAAGTCCTGCCAGAGAATTGGAAAGCAGTGGCCAAGAATATAATGCATTAGGTAGAGATCTTTTTCTATGTATGTATTTTTTTTCTGCTTTGGTTGATTTTCATTTTGATTGTGATATAATTTCAGTTTTACTGTGACAACTGTAACAGTAATGAGTAATGAACAGTTGTGGATGTTTGTTCAACACATTCTTTGGTTCTTTTCCTGGGCAATTCAAATTTTAATTAAGTTTTTACATTAATTTTTAGTTTCTTTTTTTTTTTTTGTACTAGGAATCAAACCCAAGGCCTTTGCACTGAGTTACATTCATGCACCTTATTTTTATTTTTTTCTTGAGACAATTTGCTAAGTTTGTAAACTTCCCAGGCTGGCATTCAACTTGTGATCCTCCTGTCTCAGCCTCCAGCAGTGTTGGGATTACAGCTGTGTTCCACAGTGCTCCTGTCATCCTGAGCATTTTCAGTCAAGAATGTATGATTTGACTATAGGTTTTCAGTCCAGTTTTGTATATGCTGATCAGTGGAAGGAGTGCAGGGGCCAGGTGAGATGAACTGAGAGGCCATCTCCCTCCCCCATGCAGGGCTCCTCACTCCAGACCTGGGTCTGCGGCCTGTGTGGTTCACCAGGCCATCCTCACACCTCAGACCCTTCTTGTTCCCCTGCACCCACAGGGCAACATGGTGAAGTGCCACAGTTAGAAAGCAAGTTAAATGAAAGGAAAGGACAGTGTGAACACTTTGCCACAACACAAAGCTGGTGGCAGTGTGATGGCTCCGTTAGCCCACTGAGAACCCATGGCTGTGTGTAGGGAGCGGAAGTGCTCAGGAGTGGTCCATAAAACCACATCCATCTGTGGTTGGCATCACAATGCTGGTAGGAAATTTGTGTTTCCCTTTAATCTGATGTGTATCATCAAGAATGTAATTGGTATAACTTGAGGCAATTTGAACAGTGCTTTGTTAGAAAAATTATCCTTAAAAATGTGATTTATAAAAGCATACTGGGGTAAGCAGCCACAATTATCTCTGTTGCCATAGTAACTTGCATTTAAGTCTGACCCAGGATGTTAAAGGACTAGAAAAATGTTGGTGATATTGGAATACAGAAGGATACATATGCTACCATTGACATGCAGTACTCCTGGGGCAAAACTTATAATAAGCATTTTAAAAAGCAGAAGCTATTTTGTTTTGTTTTGAAAATACATCATTATAATGTGGACCAAAAATTCTGGAAAATTTAGATATAGTACTCTGTGTAGCCTAACCAAAGCAAGCTTGATTTCTTCTTGGTCTAGAAGTTAGGCACGGGAAATAATTTCCAAAGGTTTTGTTTGATGCCTACAATGGTAATTCCTCTTTTTGGATTAGAAATATCCTTAAAAAGTAAATTTAGAATTATAGGTTCATTAAAGATCATGAGCAAAAAATGAAATAACTGTGACAAATAAAAAAAATACAGGTTCTACACTCCTACTCTCTAAAATATCACAGAATTTATGCCCTGACCCAGTTATCCCAAAGAGAAGAATCTTAGCAAAATATGTCTAAAAGATTTTATGTGCATTTTCTAGTTCTGGCTCCATTTAGAAATTTCCTCTATAGTCACGATCCCAGGGACCTCAAAATAGTAACTCAACAGCAAAAATATTATCCTCATGAGAACCTCCCTGTCTTTTTCAAAGGGGATATGGAATATGTCAAGTGAGCCTGGACCAGGCACTTAAGGTTGAAGATTTGTATTGCTATGTCTTGTTTGTGTGTCATTGTCATCAAAGGGGATCAGACTGTATTCCTCCCAAGGGTGCCCACTTAGGCATATGGATTATTTTGAGCTGAGAATATTTGAGATTCAATAGATGTGGAAGCCTTCCTGGAGCTTCCCTTATCTGACTAAGAGCAGAGACTCCTGAGAAATAAGGACAGCTGTAAATCTCCTCTCTTCCCAGAGTTTTTGCAGCCAGGAAGGGGACAGAAAGCTGGCGCTGAGAAGGACCCTCCAACATTTGCTAAGACGCCTTTATTTTATGGTAGTTTCTTCCTGTACTTATTTTCCCTGCTCTACCCTTTTTTTGGCCCTGACCCTCTTTCAGAAACCTTGCCCTTTGCCTTGTTATGGCTTCATAATTTATTGCTGTTTGTTTAAAAAAAAAAGAGTACTTAAATTCTCGGGTCTGTCTACTTCTTGGGGATTTTTGCTTCTTTTTAGGAAGGCCATGCATCACATAAAAAGATCAGACAAAGACATCAAACAAATTGTGCGCTTTTCCACTCGTTAATCTGTTGTTTGTCAGTCTAACTTGGAAGGGCCTAGCTAATGAACCTGTGAGGGGAGCAAAAAAACTATTTTCTTTATTATATTGGAAACCCAGCAACAAAATTTTTGTTTTCCGGGGCATCCTGAGCACTGGGAGAAAGGGAAATCAGTTTTGAGTTCAAATGTGAGGATAAGCATTTGGAAAGGGAGATTTTTTTGGGGTGAGACCAGGAAACAGGATGTTTAAAGGGAAAGAGATTCAGAGCAACAGAGCGCAGGCCCAGCCCGTTTTCCTCCCACCCACCTCTCTGCGGCATTTGAGGCTGATTTCTGTGGGACTGTGGAAGTCTGGTTTGAGGAGGTTAGGAAAAGATTGAATTTATTCTCCCCTAGGCCCTACATACCTAAAATAACAGTAAGAAATAAACATTAGGAAAGTGGGTCAGTGCACAGCTCTCTCCTGTCCTGAATTCCTGACTCAACTGCCCCAGATGACGGGGTGTGGTCTCTTTCCAGGACAGAGGAAGAATTAAGTCAATGGGCAACTCCAGGGTTCCCTCAAGCAGGACTTCAGAGCACGTCATTTCCTTCCCATTTATTCAGAATTCCAGTGCTGCGTGTCCTTCAGTTCCCAGCATGTGTCAGATACAAGTTTCCTGGTTTCTCTCTTCAGTGCGATCTGTTTATAACAGTAGAGCAGGAAGCAAGGGCCACAGCCATCAGCAGCTGTCATTCTAAGTGTCACTGAGTGCCAGACACTGCTCCAGGCCCTTTATTAACCTATCCTGGCACATTTTCATACCATCTCCTGGAATAGATGTTATTTCCTGTCATTTGCAGGATAAGAAATCCAGGCCCAGGGAAACTCAACAAGCAGCTACATAGTCTTTCTGTTTCTGGAATTTATCTTGTAATTCTTGTGGAATTGAAAGCTCTTTAATGGGTTATTCATATTCTGTTTCAAAACACTTCATTGTATCCCCAAGGGGGGTTTTAGATCATTATTTTCTGTAATTTGTAAGTAAAAGCTGTATATTTATAATGTGTAACATTGTCTTTTGATATAGGTATACATTATGTTATGGCTGAAACATCCTAATATATGATGAATTGATGTATTGTTTTTACAGTGAGGATACTTAAAATCTACTTTCAGCAATTTTTGTGCAATATACAAACTCTAGTCACTACTATTTACAGTAGATCTCTCGCTCTATTTCCCTCACCTAACTGAAATTTTGTGTCTGTTGAATGTCACTTCCTCTTCTTGCCTGATACCCTCATAGCCCTTGGCAGCCACCATTTCTTTTTCTTCTTCTGTTTCTATGACTTTAACTTTTATATACTTGTGATATAAATGAGATCATGTAGCTTTTATTTTTCTGTCACACTTATTTTACTTGGCTTGTTCTCCAGGCTCATCGATATTCTTACAAATGTCAGAATTTCCTTCTTTTTAAAAGAATAAATAGTGTTCTACATATCTTATTTATTCAGCCACTGATGGACATAGTTTGATTCTATGTGTTGACTATTGTGAATTATCCTAACACATTACTTTGTTCCTAGGTATTCAATATCTGTTAGTTGATTGATTGTTTTATGTGGGCCTAGTTGAACTAGGTTTATTTATTCTGTATTTGATATGTAATTATCACCAGCAAAATTTCTCCTTGATCTATTTGAGTTGTAATTCTTCATTAGATGGAGGACTATGAAAGGTGAGAGGTTATTATGAAAATATTTCTGAGACTTTATTCTTACCAGTGGTAGGTTTTAAAGCTTTAGTGTAATCTTTGTTTTGATTGTAAAGCCTTAATTCCATGTGACAATCAAGTTTATCTCCTTTTGCCAAAGAGTACTGTTAAGAGCGATAGAACACTTTAAAACTAACACCCACTGTTAATCATGTATTTCAAAATCCTCCAGTTTTGCAGTACGTGGTTTTAAAACTTATAGTAAACAGCTTTTGCAATGCTGGGACACACTACTCAATACTGAAAACTTAAAGCAGGAGGAATTTAATGTAGCTTAAAGTTCCAGGGGATTCAGTACCTTGTCTACAGGCTACAGGACAGGAACATCGTGGGGGATGGGCTCGGAGGAGCAAAGATGCTTAGTTCACCGGGGAGCGGAGGGGTGAACAGTGCCAGCCTGGAAGTGGTGCCAGACCAATCAGTAACCGGACCAATCAGTAACCGGACCAATCAGTACCCGGACCAATCAGTAATGGAGGCCGCTCTTCACCCGGACACACCAGGAGTGCGCTCCCTTGGTCCTCCGTGCCATTCCCAGTCAATCACACCGATATAATCAGGCTTAAACATCACAGAAAATGATCTTGTTTCAGTGATTTTAGAGCTTTTGAGTTCAGGTTCTGGTTCTGGAGTTTATTAAGATTTTGTGGAGGGAAAAGGAGCTGAAAGTCTCATTCCCAGACCCTGATTACTAGGCTCTGTGGCAATCACTGAGCTTTTACTCAAGGCCTGAAGCATCAGAAATTGCTCTGGCACCCAGTAGCTACTTCTTTCGAATTAAATAGTCAGCCACTCGGTCAGAGTTCAAACTCCAAATCCGCAATCAGCACACTCCTGTGTTTTAAAAATGTGTTTCTTTTCTAGTGTTACCAACCTAACTTCCGGGCGGGAAGTCTTTCCTCAGAATTAAAGTGATATTTTTTGTTAGTCATTTTCCATTTAAAGATAGAAGATCATTACAGAAAAGTACACAAGTCCAACCTGCGTGGTTGGACTCAGCTTTGCTGAGCTTCTGTACTCATCTTCTTCCTGCACCCTCCTGAGGCAGAGCCAAGACTCCTCCCGGTTTGGCTGCTTCCTGGTTCATGCCTGGCTGTTTGCTCTTAAGAAATTACTGTATTGGCCGGGGGTTTAGTTCAGTGGTTCTGGCGCCTGTCTTGCATGCGCAAGGACCCTGGTTTGATCCCCGGTAACCACATACAATACTGGGTGTGGAGACTCACACCCAGCAGTAATCAGTGCCACATACCACAGTGCCAGGCATGGTGGCTCATGCCTGTAATCCCAGCACCCGGGAGGGAGAGACAGGAGGATTGCTGTGATGTGAGTTGGAGGCTGAGCTCAGGGCCAGCCTGAACCACAAAAGTGAGACCCTGTCTCAAAAAAAAAAAAAAAAAAAAACAATAAAAACAAAAACAACAACAACAAAAAAACCAAAACAAAACAAATTACTGTATTGCATACTGACTACAGAGATCTCTTAAAAGCTGTAAGGTGTCACAGTTCATCTCTCATCAGATTTCTCGCTGATGCCTTCAGCGATTGCAGATGAGGAGAGTGCTGACCACATCAGAGTAACATGAAAACGTGGGAGGTGTCAAGTCGGAGTCACTGCTTTCTGTAGGACATCAGCTCCTAAGAGGATGTGGGAAGAGGGGGGGGACTGGAGAGTCCCACACATGCTACCAACTGAGTCTGAACCCAGCAAGGCAGAGGAGCCAGCAAAGGTTCCGTGAAAGAGAAGCTAAGGGACAGGTGTAGATTGTGCAGTTCCAAGACTGTGAAAAGGGCTGGCCAGGTGACCCCCACCACACAGGTGACCCCCACCACCCAGGTGAGCCCGCCACACCACACAGGTGACCCCCACCACACAAGTGAGCCCACCACACCACCCAGGTGAGCCTGCCACACCACACAGGTGACCCCCACCACACAGGTGAGCCCACCACACCACACAGGTGAGCCTGCCACACCACACAGGTGAGCCCACCACACAGGGGAGTGAAGGGCCAAATTCTGGTGGGAGTGGACCAGGAGGGAGAGGAGAGGCCCGGATAGGTTGAGGGAACAAAGGAAGAGATTCTTAAAATGGGAAGGAGCAAGGCAGACAACACTGTCGGTGCATACGGAGTTTGTGGTGTTTGCTGGGATCTCTGCCAGTTTCTGCAGAGTGGGGACATGATGGGGATTCTTCCGATGAAATGGAAACTGCAGAGGCCTAGACCACACTGTCCCAAGTGTGCATTTTATTTCTAAGTTAAAGAAGGCGACTCTAACCACAGGACTTCCTTCCTTCAACTCTTAACCGTTTTCTTTTACTTTCAATACAGTCTCCTTCCTCTCGAGCTCACGTCTCATCATCATCTTCCTCCTGTTACGTGTGCAGGTGGAAGAAACTACTCTCTGTTCTCTCCCTGTCTGCTAGCCTTTGCTAATGAGGTTCCTGCGGCTCATTGGTTCATCTTTCAGGTCTCAATTTAAATTCCATTTCTTCCAGGAGGTCTTTGTACTCCTAGGTAAGACTGCATTTTTCTAGTTTATTTTGTGATCATTTATGCACTCTTTTCACTAAAGCAAGTACTCTAGTTGGTCTTTCAAACAATTATTATTTTTATTAGTCCATGTTTGCAGAACGTGATGACTACATTCATCATGAGGAGTTGGCCCGTGTACATATCACAGTTTAATTCTTTTTTCCTCCTTTCACCACATCTCTTGGTCCCTTCCCCTTTGCAAATACTACTTCCTTTCTAATTACCTTTTATTTGTTTCTTTATAATTTGGACTTCTCATATTTGAGAGACCATGCAACATTTAAGCTTGTTGGTCTGCTTTATTTCACTGAAAATTATGATCTCTAGGTGCATCCGTTTTCCTGCAAAGGACCCAGACTGTTGGCCTGTTGATAGAGTATTTCCAGCGTGTTAACACAAGCCTTGCACATGGAAGTCCCCCCACCATTTCAATGTTAGTGTTAATGAGTCAGTCTCAAAACATGGAAAGGATTTGTGGTTGGGGAGGGACCCTTCTATTTTTTGGGAAGTCAAGACAGGCCCTCTAGCCTTGGGACATCACAAAAACTCTCATGCCAGATTTTCTGCTTTTAAGTTCTCTCTTTACTACTTTTTAGCTCTGTGACCTTGGACAACATAGAAAACCATTCCATGCCCCACCTTCTGGATTATAATGTGAAGATGGTCCAGCATCTGCCTCATAGGAGAATTATATGAGTTTGAACATGTAAATAACTTCCCACCGATTATTTCCAATATTTTACTTTATTTTCTTATCAAAATAATTACCCATCATTTATGTCTTCAAGAAGAGAATTAATATTTAAAAGCCCTACAAATAACCTTCAGAAAAATCTCTTGAATTTATCAAGGTTTAGCTGGATTAAGAACCTTTTTTATAGAAAAAAATTTGTAAAGCTTATCTACAAGGAGGATTAACATTAAGAAAAGGCTGACATAGTTATTCTGTCCTTGGTGTAATTACTACAAAAAGATTATTTACAGAGAATATTAGCTGAGGCTTTAAAAAATTAGTCTTTCATCTTTGTTCACTCAAATTACTCTGAGTTCCAAGAGTAGCATCAGATACTTTCTTATCACCCACTAAATTCGTAGCCCTGCAGGGGATATTGGCAAGGAGAATTTCCTGTAGCTGGGAAGAGAAGTGGACAGTTTTGTCAAAATATTTGTTAGCTGAAAAAATCTGGTCCTAGCACATTCAGTACAAAGAATATAATATTGATTATTTACTGTTTTCTTCTAGGATGTAAAAGATGCCTGCTTTTCAATTTCATCTTACTGTCTCAAATCTCCAAGAGTTAGATAATACCAGCATCTCTGAGACCCTTTGTATCATTCAAGTTTTTAAAAATGTGGCAAGTTTTAAAAAGTGTTTATAAGCTGGTATATCCAACATAAGAAATCAGAATTGAACACAGCTAGACTTGGCAATGACCATGGTTTGTGTTGGTCTTACTGGGGCTTGAGAGACTGTAGTGCTCAGTACATTCTGTGTTCCAAGTGCCTACTATGTATTTGTTTCTTGTGCTGAGTTAATCCTAAAACTTGATAGACAGACTATGATAACATTGATTCTCAAGGAAATTGCTCTATGTAAAATGGAAATGTTAATAGAAAATTACTTGTATATCAATCAGAAATCCTTGGTAAGACTCTTCACTTTTCAAGAAGTAAGCATGCAAAGAACATGTCAAATAGGTCTGTGCGCCAGCTGTCTTGTGGAAGTGACCAGGCACCTTGAAACTCAGTGGCATGTAATGGTCACGTAGCTGGAGCAGCTGGTTTGCTGGGCGTGGTTCATCTTGCCTGGCCTGCTCATGTCTCTGTGGGCTGGTGGCCACTCTCACCTAAGCTGGGCTGGGCTGGGCTAGAGCCTGCTCTCAGGCTGGCTACTTCATTTGTCTTGTTCTCTTACTCAGAATCCAGATGATCCTCACCTAGGAAGGTTCAACTTAACAATTTTTCTGACTTTACAATGGTTTAAAAGCAATGCACATTCAAGTTCTGCATGTTGATCTTTGCCCAGCCTAGGGATATGATTAAAATATTCTGTTTTGATGCTGGAGAGTGGGGTCAGTGAACTCTTGCTCCCAGGCTTCTATAAGATCTTAGAGGAAACAGAGTACACTCTGCAGTGCACTGTGTTGTTCATTCATGATGTTCAGTAGACATTAAAGACCTTTTCCACTTATGATATCTCCACTTTATACCAGGAAGCAGTTATACAGGCCAACTCAAGTTGTACAATCCTGATGACCGCAGAAACTTGAGAGGAAGTAGAAGAGTGAAACACCTGCCTAGTTAACTTGTTGGTGGATCCCAAAGGTGAACTAGGGGCCCAGGACTGGAAAGTGAGTGATTCTGTGGGAGGAACTGTAGTCTCATGGCAAAGGGTGTAGCTGGACAGGAGAATAAAGAATTAATGGGGTCTATGACACTGCACTGCAGAGGTGGAGGGCAAGAACTATAGCTGAACTTAGTCATTATAAAATATCCCAGGAGACTTTCGACTTTCATTATTATCCCATAAAGAACTGTCCTTTGAAGGAGATATTTCATTAAAAATTAACCATGCTTGCTCTTGGTTGCTAAATAAGCATTGATTAGTCTGGTAGGTCATTTCTGCTCCCTCTCTCCACTGCAGGGCAATTGGAATCTGACCCAAAGATTTTCAGAACAAATGTGTACTTGTGTATTTCATCAGACTGTTTTGGTTCTGTAGATAAGGTCTGATTTAGAGTCCAACTTTGTACCAGCACTAATGTCATCCTGTGCTTATAACTCTCTTCCACTCCTCATTTCCTACTTTTTCCAATATTATAAAGCCTTTTTCTAGGACACAAAGGGAGAAAAATAAATGATGTAGAGGTTACATCTGTCATCCTCAGTAGAGATTAGGTTGTCCTTCACTATTAAAATACTGAATGACATGAAATACTGTTTCTGAGAAGAAGTTTATTGCTTTTCAACTTCTCAAGAACTCAATTAATTCAGCAGCTAAAATAAAAATACAAGTAGGCCTTGTATTTCTACTGGAAAACTAATACGTTGACAGAAAGATGAATAGTTTTCTTACAGTTTATAAGAAAAAGATGAACTATGAGTATATCTTTGTAAATAATTTTTAAAATAAAAATTTAAATCAGTCTCCAAGTATATAGTATGCTCTAGCAAGATTGGTGATTGTGTTATATGCAAGTTTTATCTGGGGACAGCTTGACAGTAAGATCTGTGGCTTCTGTATGGCATTGGAGATGACTGACAAATTTTAAGTGTAAGGTGAGAACATAAGAATGGTTCTCACAAGAGCGGGACAAGCAGGAACCTCAGTCTTGGGATCTGCACACCAGACCACAGCTGGAGAGAAACAGTAGTGTGGGTGATGGTGTTCTGTGCTCTAGATGTCCTTCTTTGCGGACCTCTTTACTGACACCTTCCTTCCCATTTGCCATATCATGATTTTCCATAGATGTATACATCTGCGTGCTCTCTCTTACCCTTCTTCCCTAAAACCCAAGGCATACTCTGAAGTGTTGCATAACCAGCTGTCTCAAAACAAAATAAAACACAACAAAAAAAGGGAAAAGAAGAATAAAGCCTTTCCTATTAACAATGTGCTTACATAGTTGGGAAACCACTCTCACTTCTTGACTCTGAGGCAATCTCAACATGGCGCTGCCCGAGGCACACCCATAGTCTTTAATGGGACAGGGTGTGCACTGCACCCATGTAACTATCAGACCTTGATGTGAAAAGAGACAGTCTTAGAAGACTTAGGTATAGAGACCAAGGACAAAGATGACCAGACATAGATTATGTGGTATCTGGGAGAGCGTGTAAAAGATAGGTTGTGATCCAAGATTTCCAGCAACCAAAGTTAATGCACAAAAACACAACTTTTCCTCTTACTTTTGATGTGTATTGCTAGTGAGCCAGAGCTACTACTGTCATTTCTCTTGAGGGAGATCTGTGGATAAAGAGCAGTCTCACCCTCCCCTGAAGACATTCAGTAGCACTCAGATGCTAGTTTCCCATTTTTAATGCTCACATTGAATTCAGGTCAGGGGACAAGGTCCACCCTCATTCTACCTCCTCCTGCAGTGTGAGCCAAGCGCTGGAGATAACTGCCCAGGGGCTGGGACAGACCTTTGAGCTCAAATGAAGGTTGATAATTACTCCTAGTATTTTAGCAGCTGCAAGGTGACTTGTTTTTTTTTGGAAAGAAAAGACAAAATAAAGCTGAAAATAGTATGTGAGTTAGTAGCCATGGTAAATTGTTCAATAAAGAAATGCCTCTCTCTCTTTTTTTAAAAACTTCTTTTCTCAGTCTTTATGCCCTTTTGTTTCCTGATAATCCACTGTTTATGAAGTGGGCTGCTCACCTGGAGCTGGAGCTGGAGTATTTTTCTTTATGAATTTTATCCTTGAGACACAAGAAGTTTGATGCATGACTATTTTTGTCTTAGAAAAAGAACAGTGACAACACAGTTTCCTATCCTGCTAGGGATTGTGTAGATTCTTTGAATGCATTACTTGGTTTCATTAACCTTATTAAAAGGAGAGAAGAGAAGAAGAAATAAGTATCTTCCAAAAGGACATCTTATCTACTTGCAGGCAGTGTCTTTTCTTTTGGTGAAAGCAATCTGAGATTTTAAGTATGAGCCCAGCCCCACATGCAGTGACAGCAATCACCATCAGTCTTGTAGCTTCAGTATCTCATCGACTTTCTATGTCCCTGTCGTTTCCCACACACTCGCTACCTCGTGTCTCCTGATGACAGAAAGGGCACGCTCCAAGTCAGCCTCTACTGCAAAGCCCCTAGATACATATAAACTAAGGAGAGAGAAGTTTGCCTGGAAGCTTATGACACGAGGATGTAGAAAGCTTGTTCATTTGAAAGGAAGAAAAATAACGGGACTCGGACCTCACATAGACACCAGTGAGGTACAAGGCACAGTGCAGCTGTAGGGGAGGTGGCAGGCATCACAGTTCATGGGCCAAGGCTGCACCATACCATCATTTCTTATCATCACTGGGTATGGCCCTGGGGTCTGCTGCTTGTTACCCACTGCACCAGAATGAGCGGGATTCCTGGGAGGTTCGGACTTCCAGCACAGCCTGGTTTCTGCTGACATCCTCGGCAGCAAAGCCCTTCGAGGTCCTTGTCTTGGTAACTTTCTTGTCACAACACTTAGCACTTACAATTTACTGGGGCTTATTTTGGGTCACATCAAAGATTTGTGGTGAGCAGACTCCAAGGGAGAAGACACAGGGCTGAGCATAGAGGGAGGGAAGCTGCTCTTGTCTGAGGAGTGGGAAGAAGAGTCAAGGGGGAACTCAGGAAGGGAGAGAGACCTTTCCAGGCTGCACCCACAGTGACTTCTGCCTCCAAACACCTCATCCGCTGTGCTCCCCACAGTCCATTCACCCTCGGAAAGCCCTGCCTATGAGCTCATGAGGCCCTGGGGACATTTTAGATCTAAGCCACAATATTCCTCAAAGTCTAGCTCTGGGTTTCTTTTTTCTTTTTTTTTTTTTTTGAGACAGGATCTCACTTTGTAGTTCAGGCTGGCCCTGAGCTCAGCCTCCAACTCACATCACAGCAATCCTCCTGCCTCTGCCTCCCAAATGCTGGGATTACAGGCGTGAGCCACCACACCCAGCACCTTGGATGTGGTACTGATTGCTGCTGGGCGTGAGTCTCCATGCCCAGTATTGTATGTGGTAACGGGAATCAAACCCGGGTCCTTTCGCATGCAAGACAGGCACCAGAACCACTGAGCTAACTCCCCGGCCCTAGCTCTGGGTTTCTTTATAGAGACCTGGGAATCTTTTCTGGGGCTGGCCCTTGCTACCTAGGACTTGCCATTTCTAGATGTGCTTTATAACATGCTGTCTTGGTTCCTGTTGAGTTCGTGGTGGTGGGAGAAAGTGTTGGCATGGATTTCTGCTGACTTTGATTCTTTTCTTCCTGCCTATTCTTTTTGCTTTTTCATTTTGTCCTAATGCTTTGTATTTCCTTTGCTTCTAAGATCCCTTGAAACTATAATATTTTTAATGGATTTTAAAATGAAACATTAGGAAATTAGTTATTGTTTTTGCAAATAATATCTGTTCTGGGGCCTGTAACATAATATTAACCCAATTCCTCTGCCCTGCTGGTGTTCCAAAGTAAAATACTGGGAGAAAACTATATAATATTATTATAAAAGTTTTCCCAGCAGGTTGTTTGTTTGAAGAGGTTACTGACAATGATTGTAGTTCTTACTCATAAAAAAAAAGAAGAAAAGAAAGAAAAAGCCTCTTCCACTCACCATGGTGTGGGGTCCTTGTTTCTCCTGCTGACACGTGCACTGTAGTTTCTGGGAGATATTGGAGACTTTTGAGTTGGGCCACAAAAGCTTAACTCCCAGATAGTTCTCATCATGACTGACAGGCTGCTCATCCAGTTGTCTAAAAGAATCTCATGAGTGCCCCTGTCCACCTCTTCTGTACTGTGACAGTGCTAATAGGAAGGGAATAGGCAGGAAGCTGGGGCTGAGGCTGCCAGCCCCACCCACTGGACTCCTTCTCAACCCTTCAACCTTCCCGGTCTCAGAAAGTGCTAGAAAGAGGGTGGGGGTGGGGTGAGAAGATGCATTGGATTTCCTCGTCTTTATCCTCTTCTTTTTAGCTCCAGTTGTTAAGATAGAAGGAAAGCAAAATAAAATGAAGGAAAACATGAATAAAAGCATCAAAAATAAAACCAAAAACGAAAGTGAAATAAACACTGTCACAGCTATATCTCCCTTGGCGCAATTGTTATTCGTTGGTCCTTCCAGGCTTCATTACAGTCCTTCATCATGACACCACCCCCACCAACTCCAGCCACCCTCTCAGCCCTCACTGTCCATTTTCATTTGTTACTCCTGGATCTTTTTCTTAAACCCTTGGTCCCCAGGGGACTCTTCTATGAGTGGAAGGGACAGAAGTGAAGAAGGTAAGATTCCCACAGAGGGAACTGGACCTGTACAGAAGGTGAGTTCTGTTACCTTGTGGGAAACTGAATAGAGGATCTTAGGTAGCCATCACACTTGGTGATCTTGTGCTGTTGAAGAGTAAGGTGAAGTTAAGGGGCAACCTGGAAAACACACTGCAAAGCTTAAATCTCCAAGGAGATAGTGGCAGAATCAAAGATGTCCAGATAATTTGGGGAACATCATGTCCTCAGAATTGAGATTTCCAGGACAGATTCATATTGTATCATTTAACAATTTTTTTATGCAATAAGTATTCCAAAGCTCAGTGAATGTGAATAATACCTACCTGCATTTATTTATTTCTAGGTGCATTCGGGCTAGCCTTGGCTTGGCTGATCCTACCATGTTCCTGTGAGGAACGGGCAGATCAGCTGCAGAGAGCTGGTCTGGGGCACCTCGTTCCCATGACTGCTGGATAGGTAGTGTGTGGGCAACACTGAGAAGTCACTTGTCTCATTCACCAGTGGGTAAGGTTGTCTTGTTTTCATGCAAGTGGCAGATTTTAAAAAATTTTATTGTGAAATAGGTACATTTTATATACATGTCATGATCACACTTGACATTGATGATTTGTACCAGTATATGACATGACTTGGTTCTCACTTTTTCCCATTTCTCTACCCACCCTACAACCTCCCAACCCTTATATATATATATATATCAATCTGCCTATCTATCTATTGGTATATAACTATATAGAACTATGTATACATATGGATAGTTTTGTTGCCTTTTAAAAATAATTATCACCACAATTTTTTCTTCCCCCTCATTACCCACCCTTATCCAATTTCCCAAGTAGCAGATTTTTTAAAAATAGTGAAAGTCCAAGAACCACTTGAGGCAGGACACCATATTAGTTTTACCACATTCCTTGGCCAAAAGAAGACTCAAGGCAGCTAAGATCCAAGCAGTGAGGACTCACCCCAAACCCTTGATAGCAGGAGTTACATAGTCACATGGTCAAAGGAATAGACTGGGAGAGGCCTTTCATTAATTCCAACAGTTTTCTATGGATATAAAATCCCTAACTCCCCGGAGGACAAGATAATCTAAGAGAGAGAAGTGGTTGAAATTAATGTTTCATATCCTCCAGTGTACCCTTAGTTCTTTTCATGTCCTTCAATAAGTTGTCTAATTTATGCATCATTCAGGACAACCTGGCTCTCTAAGGCCTGTTAAAATAGTTATGGCGAACGTTTTCCATTTTCTAAGAGGATTTAAATTTAATGGAACTCTTCTATAATCTTTGATGATTGAATATCAACTAAAGTTGGTAGTAAGAAGATAAATTTAGGAGGTAGCAAATATATTCTAAATTTTCAATTTGTACTAATTACTTGCAAGTCTAATCCTGTTTGGTTCATTATGGATTAACCAACTCGTTTAGATATTTATCCCTTCATTTTAAAATTCTCTTACTTATTCCTCTAAGATGTTAGGTTTCCTATTAAGCATCATATCTACCAGAACTCCATTTGATTTATTGTGTAGTTACAAGAAACACAAACCAATGAGAATTAGCTTTGGTTTCGAAAAGCACACTTCACAAGTGATCTGTGAAGTCAAAGGTGGAAGTACGGCCAGGCTCTGGGAAGGATCGAAGCAGGACCCTGGAACTTGGACGGGGAGTTCCTGTTTTTTTCTCTTGCTTGAAATCTCTTTTTTAGGTGAACTGCATCTGTATTGGGACAGAGCTACTGTGTGAGACAGAGCTCTAGGGGCTGGAAATAATGTCAAACCAAGCGGCCCAAACCCATGTTCTAGTAGAACAGTTCAGAGGAACTGAAAGAAGAAACAAGCAAAAACATGTATTTCAGGTAGAAATAAGGGTTACAAGGAAAGATAATAAGAACAAAGCATCTTGAGTCAGGAGCAGAATTCTGACAACACGCTGAGGAACGTGTCTGTGGGATGATGTTTGGGCAGAGACTTGAGTGAGCAGAAGACTGAGGAAAGAATTTTTTCCTTTCAGGGTCCTGTTCTCCTACAGAAGGAGAATTGTTTGGCCCAGTGAAGATCTGTGCCCAGCATGGGTAGAGCGGGTGGTGGGAGTGAGGAGGAGAGTCTAGTGGTCTCCACACAATTTTCTAGCACCTAAAACCTATGGATGTCAGAAGCTGTTTTCCAGAGAAGGCATGTGTATTTGTTTCTTAGAGTTGCTATAATAAGTCACCACAAACTTGGCAGCTCAAAGCAGCGGGAATTAATTCTTATGCTTTGGGAGGCCAGAAGCCCCAAATCAAGTGTCCACTGGCTGTGTTCCCTCCAAAGGCCCTGGCAGAGAGGTTTTGTTGCCTCTCCAAGCTTCCAGTGGCTCCTGGTGCTCTTGGATGTATGGAAGCATAACTCTAATCTGCATCTTCTTCCTGGCTCTCGGGTGGACACGGTCATTAGACTCAGGGTGCGTCTTAGCGGAGGGTGCTCTCATTCCAACCCTCACCTTCACCACACTGGTAAAGACCTTCTCCACGAACCTCACACCCTAAAATTTTGGGGGAACACCACTCAAACTTCTCAAAGGATAGGAGAGTGGCTGCTGGGCTCAGGGCTTAGGGAATGTGAGACAGTGCCCACGAACTGTGTGCTGTCCTCGGAAGGAGGGTGGAACTCCTGCCCTCAGGAGATCATCGTTTAGAAGCAAAGATGTGGTGGTCAATGTCAGAGGGGCAGGAGGAGAACTAACAGAAGATGATGTAATGCCATGGAACCCAGGGGAAAGTACGGTGTAGCTCTGGAAAGCGGGGTCAACACAGGTTACTCCAATGAAGGGAGACCGAACATTACTAAGAGCAAGAGAATTGATGGATGTTGGATTCAGAATTGAAGCTGCCTTTAAGAGAAGAATGAGAACCCCTATATCTTCATTTTTAAGAGAGGGAGCAACAATGAGACATGAGACACCTGAGCACCTAGCATTGAACCGGCACTGACTTGAAGCCCTGCATACCTCCTGGTATGTTCCTGCCGAGGCATTGGTCTTGTCTTTACACTCATGGTTGTTCCCATGGTATCCCTCTTGATCCGTCATCTCTTCCCTGGGCCCCTATGAACCCACTTCATTTAGGGAAGCTACTGTTAAACAGCAGGAGCCGTAGTTACTGATAAGGTCTTTCTGCAGAGCCTTTTACTGTGTAGCTGGTCGTTATGTCTTTGAGACAGCAGCATCATATCTACAAATGCAGATTTAAAAGGATTTTGCTACTTGTGAGGCCTATTTCTCATGGAGGGTAATGAGGGTCAAGAAATGCCAACCCCGATGGTTTTTGCAATTTTGGATAGCCCAATCCATTCGCTACAGCATGCAAAGGTCTCTGCTTATGAGACAAACTGGAGACCTCAAGCCCTGTGTTGCTTCTTTAATAGATTTTCTGTTCCAGGGTTTTTATTTTCTGTTAGAAAGAATATGTAATGTTGTTTTGGCTAGAAGTGTCTGTAGACACAGTACTTCCATGTGTTTATTGCTGGGCCTTCAGCTTTTTCGTTGCTCTCCTTGGGCAGGTTTTTCTTAATTCCTTCCTCAGCCTCCTCAACAAAGGAATTTGCATGAAGACATTTATTTAAGATGCATATTGAGTTGATGTGACTCTGCTGTGAAATGAAAGTATCAAATAAGAAATGTGCTCTTGGAAAATCCATGAGATTGGCTGCCTGATCTGAGGAAAAAGAACAAATTTGAACAGGCACGTTTATGAGAATTTATGTCATTGCAAAGTACTTTTTATGTGGAATTTCAGCAGATTCTGTTTACGTACTCGGTGTAAATAAGGCCAATTAGGGACCGCATAAACGAAGAGACAAATAATTTCATGTGAATGTTTATTTCCTGTTGGTCTCATTGTATTTAGTGTTGTTTTATCCACATTTAAAAGCAAACTAACTCATTTTATCTTTGTTATTCCCAATAAATGATTCTAGGCAGAAACCTAGCCAAAATCACCAGGAGGAAATGACTGTACACATGGATTTCCGCGGGACTGAGACAGCGTGTGCAGCGCATCCCCCAGGTTTTTCCTAACAACCGGGCGACATCTGCCATCCGCAGTTCTACCGATAACGTGCGTGGCCAGGTTGCTCTTGGACCATTTCCTCGTGACTGACCTCGCTGGGCAGTCTGGAGGGTGAAGGAGGAGTTTGCAGAACCTGCTGGCGTCGTTTCTGAGGCGACTTCTGGAAGCTAGCTGTGAGGCCTCTGCTGGTCGCAGTGTCCAGTGGGCTGTTGAGCGGCAGACTTGGGCCTCCCGGCTCCGCCCTCTGTAGATCCCGTCTCCTCTCCACCGCCTCCGCCCTGCAAGGGCAGACGAGCTGCACACTGCAGCGTCAGAGTAACCCGAGCCCCGGGTGGGGTCCCGTGCTCAAGGCAATGCTACTCCTTCCCGATTCCCTCCGCACCAGTACTATTGTTTTCACTGGGCCAATTTCACTCCTCGCCATCATCAGATCGTTTTCGTGGTTTTATTTATTGTCCATGTCACGAAGGTTGCTTCATTTTCCCCTCAGTATGAGACATACTCTGTCACCTCTGTTACTTCTGTCCAGTCCCACCGCTGGCTGTCGTGTCCTGCCTCTGGTGCCCTCCTGGGCTCTGTCTCTGCACTGCCCAGCGCTCCTGAGGTTTCCACTTGAACACTCTTCTGTCTCATCACATTTGTCATCTGTCTGATTTCACGTGGAAATGACCACGCTACCCTCGGAGCTGATATTCCTGTGTATTTCTCTCATTGATTCCATTGTGCTGTTCTAAATGGAATTAGGATCCTCTCAAATCCCTCCTCCCCCTCAAGTCTTTTCTATTAGCCCTCGGACGCCACTGAAGGATTCCTGTAATGCTGTGTACCTGGCCTTTCCTTTTTCTTCTGTCCTCTCATTTATTTTTACTTATCAAGTGCCCTTATGGAAAACCTTGCCTGTGCCACTGCATACATCCAATTGAATTTTTATCGCCTCCATTTTATATTCATAACAATCTTGTGGTCTTGTAACTGATCATGGAAGTTTGATTCTGGAACCAAATGGACTGGATTCAAATGTGGTTCAGCCAAGTCCTCTCTGTGGGTGAGGAGCCTATCTTAATAGAGATTTCTCCTCAGGAAGGTGGCAGTCATGACAGGGCACATCTCACAGGGCTGTGGGACAACGAAGTGCGTTCGTTCATGTCGAGGTCTGAGAATAGGGCTGGCTCAGTAAGCACGACTCAGACAATCCCTGAGCTGCGTCCCCTCTCTCTGCTTCCTTCTTCTGTAGCTCATCCTTCCACTATGGTGAATTTGCCTTCAGCACAGCTTTCATGAGATCAGTTTCTGCTTCCTGAATGCTTGTTCCTTTCAGAATGAGGTCAGTTGTTTGGCTTGGCATCCAGGAGCTGTGTATCTCCAGCCCCACCTTACCTCTTGGTGTTCACAAACTCTTTCCCAGGGTCGGGAGTTTGGGCTCCCCCTGGTATTTGCGTGGTCCTTAGCGGTGTCTGTCGGGATTCTGGGGGGAGGGGCATTTCCTTTGCTATCCTCTGCCTTTCCGCATCTTACCCAGAATGCCTCTGTATCTCCTTAAATTTGTATTTGGCTTCTTTGAGTCTCACTTTTTCTAGAGATCTGCAGTCACTGCACTGCTCAGTGATGTGGGGGACACACAGCATCACACAGCTCTCTCTATTCATTTCCTGCAGCACCTTTTCTCCACAGCCTTTCATAGTCTCCCTTATCAGGCTTTGCTTCGCACCATCTGGTACAAGAATTGCTGAAATGTTGTCTCAAGACTTGGTCTATAAAAGGTCAGATAGTAAATGCTTTTTAGCTTTGCAGGTCACACAGTCCCTGTCACTCCCATGAACTAGTCAGCACAGTCATTGAAACGCAAAAGCATCTGTAGACAATACAAAACATGAGTGTAGCTGCCTTCCCATTAAAATTGCAGACACTCGTGGCTGGATTTGGCTATTGAGCTGTTGTTGCTGGATCCTTGAATCTAGGGAGGCTTTTGTTCATGTACTGAGACTTTCATGAAACACCACAGAGTGCCTTGAAATAAGGGAAGACTTCTGTGGAGACTCTTGGGTCTGCCGCCATCTTCATTATGGGGAGAGGAGAATCCTGTTGCTTACAGGCATACAGCAGGTACCCTTGGGAAGCCCACAAAATTCTGGCTGTGTTGCCATCCTTCCTCTGTGCAGAAATTTCACCTTAACCCCTGATAGTAGAAAAAGAAGTGGGGAGGAGGAACGGTTGCCAAGGGGAACTCTCGTCACCATGGGAACAGCTTTCTGCATTCCTGCATTGGTCTTTGTACACTAGGTGGTTCACAAATAGCCAAGAAGACCTTACTCATTTTGTGAAGAGAAAAGTGCTTTTCCTGATGCTTAGGAACATGCATTTGCTGTGGTCACTGGCCAGTCGGTTCCAACATGATATTTTTCAAAAATACTTGTATATCCCTGTTTGCAGAATGAGTTTGGGGAATATTTTATCTTTGAGTTATTAAGTGTAGAAAATAACAGAGATGGAGGTTTTAGATTTTTTTCTTTTCAGACTGAAGATTAATGTCAGAAAAGCATGGCTAATCAGATTTACTGTTTCTTCACACTTTATTACTTCAGCAAGTAGAACAAGAAAACCTTCTGATTACTCAAAGCATCTTAAGATTTCATTAAATTACTTAAAAATTGCATTAGTTTTTTTTCTCTCTAGTTCCTTGCTATATTTTAAATATTTATCCTTCCAATTGAGAGCTCCTAAAAGGAGAAATGACTCTTGCTACCCCCACTTTGTCATTTTGTAGACCGAGTCCATTGAAGTGTCACATGGAAGCATTACTTTCTGTAATTGATCTAAGTGTCAGTCTAGGAGCCTTTCCATACACAAGGACACACAAATAACGGAGGACTAAAGACATCAGAGGCTAATGCCAGGTACTGGGCAACAGTTCCCAGAGTAAAGGGGGTCCTGTCAGAGAAGAGGATGCTCACTGCTGGCTACAGATATCAATGGGAAGACCTCAGTGGTTGCAAGAAGAATAAATGCTCACACATGTGTGATCTCTCTGTGACAACACTGATGACGGTCTCTTGATGGTCTCATTATTCCTCGGATCCATTTTTTTTGTGGACAGCTTCTCAGGTCTCACTTGTCAAGGTTAGGATGCTTAAGGCATCTTCTCACACGTTGGCCACATGGTGGGAACTCACAATGTCTTGGTGAATGGAAGATCACTGACTCCTGGTTAACTAGATGCCAGTTCCTTATGCATCTCTCCTTCTGATTCAGCATTATCCTCTGATTTTAGAAATGCTTTTCTCAACTACTTTCATGACTTAGGCATACTTGAATATCACTTTTTTTGGTTGAATAATGCCATTTCCTAAAAGAGATGCTGAAGTCCTAATCCTTAGTAATTATGAATATGTGCTTGTTTGAAATACAATTATAGTAGATAAAATCAGGTGAAGATGAAGTTGTACTGGCGTCCATACAAAAGAATGGAAAGGTAAACCCAGAAGCAAAGGAAAAAGTCATGTGAAGACTCAGGCCTGCACACATGTGCGTGCGTATGTGTACGCGCACATGCTCAAACACACACACACACACACACACACACACACACACACACACACACACACACGAGAGAAATCTTGGAGGAGGCTGGGACTGGAATAAAGCATTTACTCCCAGCCAAAGAGCACCAGATATCCTGGCCTTTCCCCCAGAAGTGAGGAAAGGTTAGCAAAGGTCCTCACTAAGCCCTGGGATGACCGTGGTCCTACTGCCAATTTCATCTCAGACTTCTGCTCTTCAGAAATACCAGAGAAACATCTGTTAGGCCACACAATCTGTCACAGCCTCCCTAGGAAACCAACATAACTAGTATCATCACTCAGGTGGTGGAATATCATTCAGGTAAAGTAATATTTTCCCTTACCATGATTCCATATCCTAGTTGTTGTGAAAAATGCTGTAACAAATACGGGTGCACAGATGTCTCTTGGACACAGATTCTGTCTCCTGTGGCCTAGTCAGAAGGACTACTGGACCACGTGGTGACTCTGTTCAGGCTTTTGAGAGGCTCCCTCAGCATTTTCCACAGCGGCTGTGCTACTTTGCCTTCCCTTCCACAGCACCTCAGAGCTTCTTTTCTGCCACAGCCTTGCCAATACTTATCCGGTGTCTACATCCTGGTATTACTCATGTCTCCTTCCCAACCTCTCTCTTGTTTTCCATCCTCACACCCACAACTCCTTCCCATCTCAGAAAGTCTATGCCCCAGTTTCCTATCATCTTTAAATTTCACTTTAAATGATGATCATAATCCTTCTAGAAGGGGTGCTGTGATAGGGAGAGACCACCATGGGGACACAGGACAGAGTTTCAGGCCTTTAACTTGCTGCTCATTAAAAGCACAGTCTGTATTTAAAGTGGCTTTTGTTAAAGAGAAGAAAGTGACTCTTCATCTGTACCTACAGTTGTCCAGTAGACAACTAAGAACAGAATGAAACTTGGCTTTCATTTTATTCCCTTAAAACTTTGTCTCAGACCTTTCACTGTAATTGACATTTAAGGGTTAGACGGTGACTGTTTAAATGTTGGCAAACAAAGCTGAAGAGCCCTAACTTTACCTAATTTATCTAAATCCCTTTCAAGACTGAAGACACCACTATCAAGGATTTATAGGGACAGTCAGCTGCATCTCGGAGTTGCTCCAAAGCTTAGTAGCCTTGCATTTCCTGTTATAGGAAAGTCTTACTACACTGTGACTGCACTAAGCAAAAAAAGCCATTGCAGGGACTCCAAAGTTTCTCCTCCAGAGATAAGGCTGCCATCATCCAAAAGCAGACTGGGGTTAGTGATCAGCTGGCATCTAGCCTGGCAAGAGTGCTATTTGTTTTTCTCTTAATTAAGACAAAAGATGTTATCTCTGAGTTGCTTTTCTGAACCTAAGATCTCCAGGGTGGGCACTTTGCGATAAATAAGTGGGTGGGGCTGCGCTCAGGCTCTGGTCTCTTCATGGTTCTCTGTCCCTGCTCTAGTCCCTCCTGACAGATCCTGCAAACCTAGTCTTGTCTCTTTATGACCGGCTGGGTTTGGGCCTCATCAAGAAACCTCTCCCAGTGCTGCGTCCGAATTCAGTCACCTTTTACATTTTCTTCCATTTTCCTTTGCCAAGGAGCCGGTTTGACCTTTGTTGGAGCTGAGCCGCCTTTAGCTCTGCGCTCTGTAAATTGAAGTCCTTGATTATTTTCTCTTATTTTCCAATTAAATTTTTGCCCATTCAATTTTTTTTGTGTTGATTGCCTCAGTTTTAATTTCCATTATCACTGAAGCAAGAAGCTTGTTGGATGGTGACAGTATTTCATTGTGGTTTTAATTTCCATTTTCCTGATGATTATATTGAATATTTCTTCAAAAATCTGTTGGCCATTTCCATCAGTTTTTTGAGAAATATTTATTTAGGGTTTTTTGGTTTATCTTTAATCTGGTTATTTGTTTTCTTTTCAGTTGTTTGATTTCCTTATATTTTGGATACTAGCCTCATATTAGAGGTGCAGTTTGCAAATATTTTTTCCATTCTATAAGTTCTCTTTTAACTGTTAATTATTTCCTTTGCTGTGCAGAAGCTTTTAAGTTTGATGTGGGCCTTGGACTTGCGGGCTGCCTGCTGTCTGTGTCTTCCTTTCCCTCCCATTCTAGGCTGCTGCTTTGGGCTACTTCAAAGTAATACTCCAGTCCAGGAGGGTGAACTCTAGAAATTTCAGTGATAACAAACAGCGGGCTGCGAGATGGCGCCATAGCTTCGCCATCACTGATCACTTCTGTTGTAGCTGCTGCTCCACCCTGAGCCTGCTGTGTAACACCTGGCCCACAGGGAAGGCTTCGTGGAGGTGTAGAAGGGCCAGGGGGTTCAGGCCTGTCTTTTGTCCCTGCCTCTTTCCTTGACAAGTCTCTTTACTCACTTCTTCTGTTGCAAAACTTTAGTTTGGAGAAGAAAATTTTAATTTTATAATCTTGTAACGGAGAAAACTATCAGCTACTTTGTTGCACAAATCATAGGCAGGAAGGACTTCTAATAGCAAAGCCAGTTATTTCCATATTGGCCTGTGTTAAAATAGCTGTGTTCAGAATGGAGTATTACTCTGCCATGAAAATGATAAGTTTGAATCATTTCTACTTAAATGGACATACCTTGAGGATATCCTCATAAGTGAAATAAATAGGGCACAGATAGGTACATATCGCATCATTTCTCTGGTATGAGAAAATAAAGATGTAAATGAGTCCTAGCATTGTATGTTATATATTGTGAAATAGAAAAAGCTCAATGTAAAATAGGGTGAAAGGGGAAAATGTTGAGATGGTAACAAAAAAGTAAGGAAACAAATTTTATGTATATGGGGGGGTGGTAGGGTGGGTAGGGCTATGGGAAAAAATGAGAATGAAGTTGTGTCTTATACTGGTACAAATCCCCATTATGGAGTGCAATCATGATGTGTATATTTAATGTACCAATAAAGATTAAAAAAATAGCTGTGTTCAATGCAAGCCTGTCCATTTTTAAACTAACTCATTCTGAACGCCATCAAAGTAGCCAGCACAGTCCAACATCCCTGACTCTTGCTAATATTAAGAGTACTGATGGACACACCTTGTGCTTCAAGATGCGAGGTACCACAATCTACCAGGATGCTCTTCATTGGCACAACATCTCCCATTAAGAATCAGCCTGCAGAGGCAACTGGAGAGAGCACCGACTGTTTCAGTGGGTTACAAACGGGCCACCGTTGGTGTGAGTGTGCACTTGAGCCTTCCCGGAAAGGAGGAGCCCTCTCTGCTCTCTTCCCAGCTCTCCCCCGGTTCCAGGGCTGTGCTGCCTGTTACCGAGTCCTGTGGCTTCTTAGAGGCAATCAACAGAGTGGGCAGAATCCCAGTTACTGGAGGGCTGCTGTGCTGCTCAAGTCTGTGGAAGGCAGGGATCCCAGGTCCAGGAGATAGTCAAGAAAAAGGAAACCACCTGACCCAGGCCAGGGAATTCCAACAGCCCTGGGCTGATGAGGACCACCAAAGAACACCATGACCCTTGGATGTCACAGTTTGTGGCAGAATTTTTTCAGACCCTTGGCGGTCGACGTGGCTGCACCTGGAACGCGGATGCTGATGCTTCTTTGCATCTTTGGGAAGTTCCCTCTGCTTGTCTCATTCATTACTGTGTACAGAACGACAGCGCCAGGGGTGAGGGGGTTAGGGGTGGGTGCATGGGATGTGCCTGGGTTTAGTTTCTGCACTAAAGGTGATCTTCAGAGCAGCAAAGGCACTTCTTAGTGTTTTCAGCTTCTGCTGTCGAAGGAGGAGCTTTGGTCCCCAGCTGCAGGGAAGAGGTGGGGACCATGAGTCCCACAAGGAAGGACAGACCCATGTAAGTACATACCCTGCACACTACCTGCCCGAGTATGTACCTAGTACTATTTGGCTCAGAATCTTCAAACTAATGTTTTATTTATAGCGGTTTTTCTGAGTTGTGTGGTTCCTAGATAATATCAAGTATTTTGCATTAAACAGCCACAAAATGTTTCAAGTGCTACCTAGAAGTAATCTCGAATTCTCACACCCCCTCACAGCAGAACCTGTGATTCTCGTGTTGATGGCGATCATGACTCTGATTCTACTCTCCCAGGCACACTTGACCAGACAGTCCTGCTCTTCACGGCCTTAGCAAATGTCCTTTCAGGTTTGTTGCTTCTGCTTCGCTGCTGCAGAAAGTCAAGGCTGAGGGTTTGTGGAAACAGTCCAAGACAAACTGGTGGAAAGAAGTGAGCCTGGGGATTGGACTGGACGCTTCCCCTGCCCGGCACCGTCCCTGAATCATTCTGCATTGTGACTAATGGGGATGTTCCCGAGCAAAGTTTTGGCCTTGAATTGGGCTCAAGTTTATAATTTAAGTTTGTTCTCACTCGGACTGAGTAGCCCAGTGCTACAATCCTCCCTTTGGTGTTTCCAGTACTAACCCTTAGACTTCGGACCAACAGATTGTGATTATGGAGTTTTACTGTCTTTTGCCAATATGTTAGCATCAGGAGAGTGACAAAGCTCCCTCCCCATTCGATCTACTGTCTGGACCCTCAGTGTCCGACTACTTGCACTTCAATGTGGGGATAACTTAATGTGAAAATTCCTTATCAGCCACATGTTCAAATCCTAGCAACTGATTATAGTATTTATGATGGCAAAACTAAGATTCCTCAGATTAATGAGGATTGTTAAAGCCCTTCATTTTATGTACCGAAATAGTTTTAATAAACTTTAAAATGGTCAAATAAGAGGAACTAGATTTGTAGTTAATGTGAATTAACTAGATTATTAGGTTGGTAGCTTTAAAAATCATTATTTTTAACCAAAATTAATAAAATTCTAAGAAATAAAAGACAGAATATAATCTGATTCTATCATAATCTTACTCATCAATGGTGTTTTTTGTTTTTTGTTTTTGAGACAGGGTCTTGCTTTGTAGTTCAGGCTGGCCCTGAGCTCAGCCTCAAACTCACATCACAGCAATCCTCCTGCCTCTGCCTCCTGAGTGCTGGGATTACAGATGTGAGCCACCACACCCAGCACTGTAGTATGTGGTACTGATTGGTGCTGCGCATGAGTCTCCATGCTCGGTATTGTATGTGGTTAGTGGGGGATCGAACTCGGGCCCTTGTGCTTACAAGACGGGTGCCAGAACCACTGAACTAAATCCCCAGCCTGGTGTTTTTTTTTTTTTTGTAGACTGCCACTCATATTTTGCAAACCTGACCTTTGAGAGCTATATTAAATTTTTGGACACTTAAATCTATTTAAGCCTGGAGTCTTTTATTTAAAAAAATCCTTCTTAAATTTTTTCACCTCAAGAGGAAGTATTTTAATAGACAAATGTGAACATTGGCACCTAAAAAGTTTATAAAGAGGAATATTTGCAAAAGTATACTCACCATGATCCACGATGAATGGTCTTTGGTCTGGACCAAATAAGGAATCTAAAGAAAAGAGGAAATTGTTAGGGAAAAAGAGGACCTCAGACATATGATGTTCTTGCCAGTCAAACATTAAAACAATAGATATTGTAGAGGTGCTTTCAAATGACTGCATCTTGTAGTTTTGATTCTACAGTGACTAGAAATTTAAAGAGAAGGTTGATTGATGGGTTGCTCTACACTGCTGATCATTTTTTAGTTTTTAAAGTTGAAGAGTTTTTCAGGTTTTCTAAATCTGTGTGTTCCAATACATGAAGCTCCTTATAGAAAACATGTTTCTGAAAATAATTTTTCTGAATTATATTTTGAATATATAAATTATATTTTATATAAGATAAAAATATTATTAGATAAGTTAAAGGTGACTGTACATGACAATGTAGCTCAGATAGCTAACAAATCACAATACTGTGCAAGCATGCTCCTACATGCTATTTCTTATTCCATTTATGTATTTACTTCTGTGGTGCGAGGAATTTACCCAAGGGCATCAGGCATGATAAGCGCACACTGTACCACTAAGCTACACTGCCAAACCTTCTACCTTCTAAAAATTGATCAATAAAATTATCAACAATAAGTTAAAATCTCTTTTATTTTCAATTTTTTTTTTCACTGAGAACTATGTTCAGCTTCGACCTAAGCTTCCAGCCAGATCAGATGTTGTCATTTGATGACTTGGCATCATTTAAAATCATTCCAAATGCATGTTATGCAGTCTCTGATTATCAGAGTTTCCTGCCCGTGCAGGAGCCAAACAAGTTTTTCTTAAAACTTGGAAATAAGTGAAGTGCTTGGGCCAACACCAGCATTTGCCTTATGACTATTTCACGAATGTCCTTCGTTCCTGTTTTCTACAGGGCCATTGGTAACGTTCCCTTCCCTGCTTGACCTCTGCGCTGCCCCTTAATTAATTTCTGAGATCTTTAGCCAGACAAGGTGGAGGCGCAGTCTGGGGGGAAATCGCTGCACCCTTGAACTCTGCCACATGGTGGCGCCAAAAAGTAAGATCCGGCTTGAATGGATGTTCCTTCAAGAGGTAACCAGAGTTTAATATGTAAAAAAAAAAAGATAATCAGTTTTCTGGGGAAAAAAAGGGAGGCTTTGAATTATTCTGTCTTCTTCTTCCTTTGTACAATTAGAATGACCAGTAGAGGAATAAATGGATTTCGGGCCAGAGAGAAGTTCTGTCCAAGGGCTCCAGCGTGGCGCCCAAGTCCAGGCTGCATTTCCGTCAGACTCCAAGCACTGCAACAAGGTGCTCTGGGCGCCAAGGTACTGAATCCTCACAACACCGTCATCATAATAGCTTTTGTTGTACAAATGAGGAAGTTGTTCTTCTAGAGGCTGAGCGACTTGCACAAAGCCCCAGAGCTGCAGAGTGATGCAGCTGGGATGAGAACCTCACAGTCAGCCTGCAGGTGCTGGGACTTAGTGCTCCACATCCGGGTGACTGTTCGCAGGAATGAGTTCATGTTTTTGACTTTGGCTCTTTGGAACAGGGAGGCTGTCCAGGGAAAAGCCTCCTAAATATGCGTGTCCCACACAAGTACACAATCTGTTTGAGAGATGATGCTCGCTGCCGCGTTGCAGATATATGCGTGGGTGTAAGGCAGTGCACTTGCCATACTTATTTCCTTTTTATTTTGCAATACTCAGGATGCAACCCATGACCTTTGCCTAGAGCTACTGCCCTTCCTCCACCTTTAAATTTTGAGACAGGATGTCACTAAGTCATCTAGGCTGGACTTGATCTTGCTAACTTCTTACCTCAGCCTCCCAGAGTGCTGGGACTTCAGATGTGTCCCTCCGTACCTGACTCCAAGTTTCAAACTGAAAACTGTTTAAAGACTCAGAGGCATAAGAGTTTTGGCCTGGGATTCCAACAGCACTAGCTAATTCTTTGGCCCATGTCTTGCCCAGAAATCCTAAGAGATACTCTTTTCTTTCTGTGTTGATTTTATTCTTCCTGTTACTGCTAGTTAAGGGAAGAGATCCTTGGTTTGACCTTCTTTTTCTATGAAAGCATAAGCGGCAAAATTCTACAACAGCAAGCTGTTTCCTTTAAAAGAAGAAGTGTTCTTACCTGGTGTCTTTCTCTACATAGCTCTTATCCTACCCACAACCCCTTTGCACATTACATAGTTTCCTTGTTGCTATCATGTTTTTCTTCTACATTAATTTCCACTTCTCCTTAGAGCCCACTGTTTATTTTAACTTCTTACACAATTTACGTGTTTTGTCATCTCGACTTTCTCCCACACAATGTCCCTGGTGTTTTGGTTGAATAAGCTCCGTGGCTGGTCTAGGGGCATATTGGCTCGGCTCTTGGAGTGGACAGGGAATCGGAGGCTCAGGAATGAGGCTGGACCAGCTGTGGAGGCCCAGAGTGGTTGGTTAGTGCTCATTTAAGCTACTCCAGTGAGGGTGTTGCTGTTGTGTGACTGTGAGCCAGATGATCTGGTCCAAGTGTGGGAGATACCTGTCCGTGTCCCGGCTGGGCCTGGATGGTGGGGTAGTGATGATGGCCCTCCCTCACTCAGCCCCCTGCATGGTGGGCAGCTCCTGTTGGGCCTGCAGAGCATCGCTGACTCTGTGGCCTGTGCCAGCTGCAGGGGACTTCTCCCGCAGGCTCTGCACAGGCCCTAGCTGTAGCTCACCTTTCTCTCAGCCCTTGTCTTCTGCTGAGTAGGGTCACTGCCATTTTGTTTGAATTTTCTTCTACAGTGTGGCTTGAAGACTTCCCTTTTTGGAATTCCAGTCTGGTTTCTTTAGAATCTCTTTTCCCTTGGGATGTTGGATAATTTTCTTTCCCAAGGTGGCCAACTTTGAAAGGATTCCAAATAGACCTTAAATGTACATTGAACAACAATAGTAAAAAACATGGGCTAAACCTGAGTTTTAGAAGAGTTTAAGTGTCAGACTAAGGTTGTGCAGTATGCAGTGGTTTAAAAATAATGCTTTTTGGGGTTATAAAATTCATCTACAGAAATATCACATTGTACCCTATAAATTTATATTATTATGTATCAATTAAAATAAAATACAATTTAAAATATAAAATTCAGGCATGATCTTTAGAAGGTGTGAGATCAGCAGGCAGATGTTGACACCATCATGGTGACATGGCCTCAGGGTAGGGCTTAGTCAGGGAGACCAGAGGCCACAGACAGAAAGTTCAGAACTTACTCAAGCCTGTTCCAAATAATACTATACCAAGGATATTTTTTCAAACTATATAAAGCTTTCCACAACTTGAGCATTGCAAATAGGATGACATGATTTTAAGCATTGAATGAGGAGGCCAGGAGCACAGTAGAAAGAAAGAACTAGTTAGCATGCTCTGTAAATCCCCAGAGCCCATAATGGCAGCTGCGACTACAGAGAGGAAGGACAGAGCAGTCCGGAAAAATAACAAGATTTGATAAATGACTTGGAGATTAGGGTCTCGGAGAAGTGATCACTGATCCTTCACCCAAAACAACTGGTGATAGGATTCTTAGTGATTCTGTTACCAGACCAAATGGTTCAGGCAAATAACTAGAACTAATAAGCAGAATATATTTTTAGGAACATCTATCTATCTTCCAGAAGCAAACAAAACAGAACCCCCCTCCAAATTTCCCATCATATATTTTCTCTTAAAGACAGAGCCCATCTTTAGCCATTAAAAATACAGATTGCTCAAGGCTCTTTGAATATTTTTTTGGGTCTTGCTGTTGTCTGCTGGCTGTGGGGCAGTGTTGGTGAGCATTGTGGGGCTGTATTAGAAGCTGCCAACTGCAGTGGGCTCTGTCCTTTTTAGCTAGTTAACGAATTTGTTCTATTATCGATGAAGCCCACACAGGAAGCCCCATGGGCATCCTAAATCAACACAAGAGTCCAGCAGAATGACAGCCTCAAGAACAAAGACAATTTTCTCTTTCATGGAGAAGAGTTTTATGGGCTGTTGTCTCTTGACATACGAATTTTGCTGTTTTTCCTAATAAACGCCTATGCTGGAATACTGTTATAGTGCCAGGGTGAATGGCAGGACAAAATAGAAGGTTGACAGGCTGGTTGGAAGAGAAAAAATAAGTTGACATTGAAGTTATGTAGCTCTGTAATTTGGCTTCTTGCTGGGACGCTCTGATCCAGAGTTCCTAGGCAAAATGTACTGGTCAAAAATTCTAAGTTTGGGATTACCTGTGAATTTTCATTACCTACTTCTCTGTTTTTCATTATCAAAAATAATGGAAATGTGGCTACATAAACAGAAGATGTAGAATTCACAATACCTATTGGGCTCAGTTTCTAAGCTTTGGAGGATAATAGCCTTTGGCTATGGAGACACATCTCAGAAGTGTTTTTGAGGGCTCTCTGCGTTCACTACAGCTTAGTCTCAGTTTAGTGGATGCTTGAACTAGAAACCTATTGTAGGTCATGGTGTAGTTTGCATCTCTGAGAACCATATAGGCAAGTGTTGGGAGGAACCCACAGACCTCACTGTCCAATGCTCTCCATGCACAAGGAGAGAGCCTGGTTCAACAAAGCAACATCTATCTTTGAAAGAGGGCATTCAGTCCAGGTCTAGGATGGTAGCAGGGCTGGGAGTGAGTCAGGGTATGACTGAGAGCCTGGTCTCTGATCCAGGGAACTGACTGGAACCTGTTACTTAAGATTTCTTGGACAATGAGTAGATTACTTCTACTGACTATTGAACATAAATAACTACATTGAAAGACAGAATTAGTAATTATTTTATCAATAATAGTGGGTTGATTGTTTTATTTGTATTAAAGGTGAACAAAAGTAGATGCTAGCTCTTGTGGCATTCCTTAGCCCTAACTGCCTTCCCATGGGTACCAGGACTAGTACTACATGTTGCTGGACCCATGCGCAGCTGCTTCTCACTTGAAAGCTTCTACTTGGGAAGTAAGTGTTGGTGAGAAGGAAATGAGGTGTATTCAAGGGCCAGCACCCTGAGAAGATTGAAGGGGGCCATCACCATGCCCACCCACACAAAGTGTCATATTAGACAACTCAGGTATGCAAAAAGGCTTTTCTATGGAGGCAGAAAGGGTATGAGTGGATGGACAGAAAGGTAAGGTCTTGGGCAAGCCCTTTGTCATCCAGAGCATAGCTCTTCCTTCTTTTTCCCTAGCAAAAGCATTGCAATGGACTTGGGCGCCCATCTGCTACTTTATCAGTTTTATCAGTTAAACCTCACAAGTCACATGATCAGGAATAAAGAATAAGGAAGAACAGATGTTCTGGGTCTGTTCTGTAAAAGTATAGAAAAATTATTTAGCTCTCAACATCTTAATCATTTAGATGTAGCTTTTCTTTACAATTTAGGATGGAGGGCACAGGGAAGGAAGCAAAAGTAACTCTGCAGAGACTATTGGCAAAGGGCCGCTGCTGTCAGGGTTACTCCTATTCAGGGGGACTTAGTCAGATGTGTTGTGTGGTTTATTTATTATTCTTTCGGTCAATAAATATTTACTGAGACTGATATTTAAAGTTCATTACCAGATGAGGACTGACAAATAGGCAGAGACTTACCTCAAAAGTTTTTCTGGGGCTGGGGATTATATCTGTGTGTGTGTGTGTGTGTGTGTGTGTGTGTGTGTGTGTGTTTGTGTAAAAACCTGTGCTCTACTTTATAGTTCCATCCGATTAGAGAATTTTAATGTTTTTCATTTGCTTATTTTGTCCTTTCTGCATGTTCTCTGTTTCTCCTTAGCTGCCCTGCTTCCCTGTCTCCCTGATTTACCGAGCCACAGACTTCTCTCTGGATGGCATTGCTGCTGAGTGAGATGCGCTCACACCCTGAGTATCTGAGCTCAGTACCAAAGAGCTGCAAGGAGGTAAGACTCATCTAAACTGAAATGTTTTAATTGTAACAGAAGAGCCAGCCCTTTGAAAAAATGTTCTGTACACTGAATCCTTTGGTAAGCTGGAGGAGCCTTTTGTAATGTAAGCAGTGATCTTTTTCCTTACCTGTGATCAAGATCTAATTATGAAGTGGGATGAACTTAGTATTATAAAATTAGGATAAGACTGAAAAACTCATTACATCAAAAATGACTTGGTTGTGGTAAGAATCACATTTGATTTTGAGGTTAAATGGTAAGAATTGTAAATAGCTGGGGAGCAGTGGAATTATATCACATGCTACTTAAAAAGCTAGGAAGGCTTTTTTATTTCTGCCTTTTAGAAAATTTATTCCAGGAAAGCAGTGATGAAATAGAAATATGAATTTTGTGTAATCTTCTCATTGTCAAAATGAGCTGTAATCTTTGGACATGGTTCTGGGGAATCAAGATCTAATACAGCTGCTACATCTTCAGTATTGGCAATAATGGATATAATACTGACACTCAGTAATGAACTGTTACATCAGAGCAGAGGGAGAACATTGGTGAAATGAATGCACAGAGGCCTGGAGCTCATCAGAAGCAGACAGTCATGTTTAGGGATTTCTTAGCATTTATAGTTCTCACCTATTATGTGAGCAAGTGATGGATTTAGCAGGTGTGATCCAGCCTTTCGTGTACAATGAGCAATAAAATGTCGATGTCCACTTGATGGTGAGTGGTCAGTCACTGCCTTGACTGAATACCCTGGGCAAGGCTGGGCTGACAGAAGTATGGCTTGAACAGAGTGGTGCTGCGTGGCAGGGCAGCCAAAGCTCTGCACAGAGCACACAGCAGCCCCCAGATGCATCAGGCCTTTGGGATTTAAGGGTGATGCCCATCAGCCCAGGTGGCTCCCTGAATCTCTATGTAAGACTTACAAGAATGATTGACAGGGTGCTGTGTCATCTCAGGGCTTTCATGTCTGTCCCAGAATCCACTCTGATCTTAATCACACACAGGCGATGTAGTATTTATTCATGAACTTTATAAGGTTGAGTAAAGGTGAATATGTCTGAAAGTCTGGCCAGGGGATCTCACACACATGTGTTCTGGCCTAAGGTACCTGAGATTACCGGAGTATTTGTTCCATGATTTTCTACCTCTCCTAGGACAGTGGAAGGAAGAATAGCCACAGAGAGTAAGACTCTGTCTTCAAAAAAATGGGTGGAAGGGAGTGACGTCCTCTCCTCTTCTGAAATTTTCTATGAACGTTATCTTTTCTCTATATGTTGAAGAAAAGTGGAACCTGCTAACATTTCCTCATATTTTCTCAGTCATTTGAAAGAATGTATTATTTAGGAGTTGGCCTGTTTTTCTGTTTCAGATCTATTCCTCAATGAAGAGTCATAGTTATATCTAAGAGCTAATCAGTATCAGTCTATGTGGTGATATGTATGTGGGCTGGAGGATAATCTTTTCTAAAATAAGAGAAAGACTTTTTAAGTTAAAGATAAAGGTGGGATTAACAAATTAAAAAAAAAAAACAGAACTCTCTACAACTGCCTCACTAGCATATGTTTATTATTAAGCTATGTGTTAATTAGAGGTAATTCTTAATTAATAAAGGTGAAGTTAGCTGTTTACATGGTAGCACTAATTGTACTTTCCTTTTATGGGATAGAATTTATAAAAATCCCTGGAAACGATATCCAGAAAAAACTGCTGTTTGTGTTGACATATTTGCTTTCAATCTATGTCTTTTACTGTATGTATATAATTATTAAAATAGTTGAGCTAAACTCAGGCATTATACTCAGAACCTAGACAAGGATGACTGCTGTCTCCTTGTAACTAATGTTCTTTGCTTTGTGTGTGTGTGTATATATATATATATATATATTTTTTTTTCTGATTTCAATGCTATTGTTACTCTTTTTCTTTACTCTGATGTAATTGTATTTTTTCATTTCTCTACTCTGCTGGTACTGAAGCTGTCCAATTTTGTGATTTTTCTTTCCTCTCAACAGCTCTCATCTTTATGGAAGAGGGAAAATAGTTTCCTGTTTGTCTCCTGCTGCTAGGTACCCCTATTCTCCTCTTTTTCTTTCACCTTCTCCTGTCCTCCAGTCAGAATCAATACCTAGAAGTAAAAAGGTTTCAGCCTTCCCTAATTTCTTCCTGAGTTATTATAAGAGGGTGTACAAAGTCTTTAGTGGTCTTAAGGTACTCAGTTGGTACTGTCATATATGTCTCATTAGCCTCTGTTGTCCCCTGGCATCTATAAAGTTCTCGAGGTATATGTGATCTTTATAAGTCTTTTAATCATATTTCTAATCTTTTGTTCTCCTTCTATCTTTCTACCTCCCTAACTCCCCAGTGACCTTTTATTCCCAACGGGTACTGTTGCTACATTTAAGGACCTGTATATTGTAAATACATTTCTGATTAATTCTAAATTTTGACATATGGTCATAAAGGTAACTTATGAGGTTAAACGTGTCAGAATAGCAATTGCCAAAGCATTTCTTTTTTTTTTTTTTTTACTGTGTTTAATGCTGTTGATGATACTGATTGTATTATGTCAACAAAGATAATCTGATTGTTCTATTCAAATGCCTTCCATTTTGTGCCAGAACTGAGAATTCTTAAGGGCCATTACAGATCCAAGGAGGACAACCAGGAAGTAGCCATCTCCTAAGGGACCCAAATATTAGGAAGAAAGAGACTTGTAACAAACATTGCCCAGAAACCAGGCAAGGAATTACATGAATAACATCAGCAAAGGAGTAGGAATGAGAAAAAAATGCAAAAACCTAGATACAAAAATCATCACCATAGGGGAATTCAGGGAAAAGGGAAATAGAGCAAACTGATACTCAATCACCAGGACTCAGATGGTAACAAAAGGTCTAGTAAAATGGAAATCAGAACTGATCTCTGAGATGAAAACAGAAATACTGTGCACAGTGAATGATATAATTAATAATGCTAAAGAAGAGATCAGGATCATGATAGAAACTGAGATAATGAAAGCAATGGAATCTCTTAAACAGCTTTAAGCAGAGTTCCAGGTGATTAAAAATGAGAACAAAAATTTGTGAAGTAAGATGAATGAAGCTGAAGACTGAATTTCAGACATAAGGGACAGAATCACAGCTAATGAGTAGAAAAGACTTAATTTATGGAAAATGGCCATGAGAAATCAACCCAACAACTCCTAGATGATTCAAAGAAGAATAACATAAGAGTGAGTGGAGTCACTGAGGAAACAAGAGATAGTGCAAAACACATAAAAAAATTATTCACAGACATAATGACAGAAAACTTCACAGGAAAAGGAAAAGAATTGGACTTACAAATAAATGAGGCATATTGAACGCTAAATTGTCATGATATAAAAAAACTACACCTAGGCATATAATTATCAAGGTTCCAGATATCCAACAAAAGAACAAAATACTGAAAGCAGTTAGGAAAAAAAACAAAAACAAAACAAAACAAAACAAAACATATATAAAAGGAAGCCCATCAGGATCACAGCAGACTTTTTAACGTAAACACTCAATGCATGGAGAGCCTGGAATGAAGTGTTTCATGCATTGTAGAAAACCAATCTACCACCTAGATTGATGTACCCTACAAAATTGTCTTTCAAAATTGATGAGGAAATAAGATACTTCAATGACAAAGAACACCTAAAAAATTTCACAAGTAGGACACTTGCACTCCAAAATATTCTAAAGAATATCTTGGAAATAAATGAAAGATACAAATCTATGACACCCAACAGAATGAACCCATTGGACCAGACAAGAAACTGAATGGAAAAGGAAGAAAGTAAAGAGTAAAAGAGCCAAGAATAGAAAAACATGACAGCTGTAAGTCTGTCCATCTCAGTCATAATGATTCATGTCAGTGAACTCAGTGTGCCAACTAAAAGACACAGACTAGTAGAATGGATCAAGATTCAAGATCCTACAGTCTGCTGCATATAGGAGACAAATAACTGAGAAAGAAAAGAAAAACTGAAAGTAAAGGGATGGAAAGCAATTCTCTAAGTGACAGGAAACTGCAGAAAAGCAGTAGTGGCTATCCTATATGCAGACAAAACAGATTTCAAACCAAAACTGATTAAGAGAGACAAAGGTCACTATATTCTTATACAGAGAACAATCCAAAGAGAAAGAAATAATAATCAAAACTATTTATGCACCAAATTCTAATGCACCCAACTAAATAAAACAAATATTAATGGATATGAAAATCCTAATGAGCACTAATACAATAGGAATAGGGGACTTCAACACCGCACTGTTGCAAATAGATTGACTGGACAAACACTCAGTAAGGAAATACTTGAGCTAAACCAAACTTTGAAAAAAATGGACTTAATAGATGCCTGCAGAGTATTTCACCCCACAAAGTCAGAATATATGTTCTTCTCAGCTGCTCATAGATCATTCTCCAAAACAGACCACATCCTAGTTTATAGCACAGGTTTAAGTAAATGCAAAGGAACTGAAGTTATCCCTTGTATACTGTAAGACCATAGTGCCATGATATTGAAGCTGGATAGCAAAAGAAATTACAAGATCCTCATAAACACATGGAAATTGAACAGCACTCTGCTGAACAACCAATGGGTGACAAAAGAAATTAAACAGTTTTTACAATTAAATGATAACCTCAGTACAACATACAGGGATTTATGGGACATAACAAAAGCAGTGCTATGAGGGAAATTCATAGCAGTGAATGCATGCACCTAGAATACAGAGCAAGCACAAATAAATCTAATGCTGAACCTCAAGGTACTAGAAAAGGATGAACAAGACAAACCAAAGCTTGTACTAGGGATGGAATTCTAAGGATAAGAGAAGAAATTAATGCAATGGAAACTAAGAGAACAATGCAAAAAATCAGCAAATAGAAGAGTTGATACTTCAAAAGAATAAACAAAATTGGCAGACCCTTAGCCAACTTTATCGAACAAAGGAAGGAAAAGGCTCAAATCCATACTAGCAGGAATGAAAAGGGGGAAAGCACCACAGATCCAGTGGAAGTCTAGAGGATAATAAATACCTACTTTGAAAATTGGTACTCCAATAAGATAGAAAAATGTAGAAAAAATTCTTAGACACATATGAACTTCCAAAGTTGAATGAAGATGATATAAAAATGTTAAACACCCCAACATCAATCTGTGAAATTGAAAATGTAGTTAAAATACCTACTGACAAAGAAAAGCCCTGGTCCTGATGGCTTTACTGCTGAATTCTACAAAATTTTTAAAGAGGAGTTAATGCCACTACTTCTTAAACTCTTTACTATAATCAAAAGGAAGCAGTACTCCAAATTCATTCTGGGAAGCAACCATTACCTCAATTCCAAAAGCAGAGAAAGACCCAACCAATAAAGAGAACTACGGACTTATCCCCTGAACATTAATGCAAAAATCCTCAATAAGATATTGGCAAACTGAATACAAAGAATCATTAAGAAGATCATACACCCTGACTAAGTTGGATTCATCCCAGAGATGCAAGGATGGTTCAACATGTGTAAATCAATAAGTTTATATTAACAGACTCAAGGACAAAAACGATATGGTCATCTTAATAGATGCAGAAAAAGCATTTGACAAATTTTAACACCCATTCATGATCAAAATCCTAAAGAAAATTGGAATAGATGGACTCTATCTCAAACTAATTAAAGCTATTTATGAGAAATCAACAGCTAGCATGATTCTAAATGGTCAAAAACTGAAACTTTTCACACTGAGATCTGGATCAAGACAAGGATGTTCACTATCACCACTCCTATTCAATATAGTACTGGAAACATTAGCCACAACAGTTAGGCAAGTGAAATAAATGAAAGGAATAAAGCTAGGAAGGGAAGAAGTTAAACTGTTATTATTTGCTGATGACATGACACTGTACATAGAAGATTCTAAAAACTCAACCAAAAGACTACTAGACTTAATTGCCAAATGTAGTAGCATAGCTGGATACAAGATCAATGCTCAAAAATCAATAGCCTTTGTATACACAGACAACAGGCTCATTGAGAAGGAAACTGGGGAGTCAAGCTCTTTCATAAAATAATACCCCAAAAGAAAAAATATCTAGGAATTGATCTAACAAAGGAAGTGAAAGACCTCTACTCTGAAAACTACAGCACTCTGAAAAAGGAGATTGAAGGGGGTATCAGAAAAGGGAGACATCCATTGTTCATGGGTAGAAAGAACCAACATTGTTAAAATGGCTATATTTCCACAGCTACTATATGCATTCAATGCAATTCCGATTGAAATCCCAACACCATAATTCACAGATCTAGAAAAATAATCCAAAAGTTCATCTGGAACCATAAAAGACCTAGAATAGCAAAAGCAGTTCTAAGCAACAAGGACATGGCAGGGGGTATTATGATCTCCAATTTGAAACTATATTACAAAACCACTGTGATTAAAAACTGCATGGTATTGGCAAAGTAACAGATTCGAGGACCAGTGGAATAGATTAGAAGAACCAGAAACAACTCCAAATATACTAAGCTACCTCATCTTTGACAAAGGAGCCAAATATCCTCATTGGAGGAAAGTTAGCCTCTTTAACAAATGTTGCTGGTAAAACGGCTTTAACCTGCCAAGGACCAAAGCTAGACTTATCTCTTTCACTATACACTAAACTAAAATCAAAGTGGATTAGAGACCTACACATTAAAATGGAAACACTAAACCTGCTGGGAAACAAGTTATGTAAAACTCTTGGAAACAATGGCTTAGGAAAAGACTTTGTGAACAAAACTTCTGTAGTGTGAGAGCTAGCAGAAGAAATCAACACATGGGACCTCATCCTATTAAAAAATTTGTACACAGCAAAAGAAACTACTGACAGAGCTAAAGGCAACCAACAATATGAGAAAAAAAATCTTTACTAAATGTTTCACAGACAAATGATAGCTATTCTAGATAGCTACTACCTAGAAAGGTAGTATTCTAGCTAGTATTCTAGATAGCTACTATCTAGAATATATAAAGACCTTAAAAATATTAAATCCCCCCCAAATTTAAAGACTCAATTCAAAAATGGGCATCTGAAATGAACAGACAATTTTCAGGGGAAGAAGTAAAAGCAGCTAAGAGGCATATGAAGAAATTCTCAACATCACTAGTCATCTGAGAGATGCAGATGAAAACAACACTGAGATTTCATATGACTCCACAAAGAATTGCTTCTATTGTTAAATTAAGCACCAAGAAATGCTGGTGAGGCTGCGGGGAGAAAGGAACTCTTCTTCACTGTTGATGTGAATGTAGACTGGTACAACCACTGTGGAAGATCAGTATGGAGTCAAAAACTAGGATTAGAGGTCCCATTTGATCCTGCTATTCCCCTGCTAGGGATATACATGAAAGAATTAAAAGAATCATATCATAGCAACATATGGGCATCCATATTCATAGCAGCTCATTTTTTGATAGCTAGACCTTGGAAACAATGCAAATGTCCATCAATTGGAGACTGCACGAAGATGTGTTTTGTTTGTTTGTTTGTTTGTTTGTTTTTGAGACAGGGTCTCGCTTTTGTGGTTCAGGCTGGCCCTGAGCTCAGCCTCAAACTCACATCGCAGAAATCCTCCTGCCTCTGCTTCCTGAGTGCTGGGATTACAGGTGTGAGCCACCACGCCCGGCACTGTGGTATGTGGTACTGGTTGCTGCTGGGGTGAGTCTCCACGCCCAGTATGGTATGTGGTTACCAGGAATTGAACCTGGGTCCTTGCGCTTGCAAGACAGGTGCCAGAACCACTGAGCTAACTCCCCAGCCCAAGAAGATGTGTTTTTTTAAAAAATAAAGTATTATTCTGCCATAAAGAATAAATTTGAGTCATTTATACTCAAATGTACATACCTTGAGGAAATACTCATAAGTGAAATAAATAGGTCATAGAACAGTATAAATACTGTATCTTTTCTCTGGCATGATAATCTGAAGATGTAAATGAGTCCTAGAATGTATGATGGATATTGTGAAATAAAAAATATTCAGAGGGAAAAGGCTTGGGGTAAATAATGAGGGGAAAGAAAATACGATGCTAAAAAAAGAAACAAAGCCTATGTATATGGGGTTGGGGGTTGTAGGGTGGGCAGGGGATTGAGTAAAAATGAGAATTAACTCATGTCGTGTACTAGTACAAATTCTCAATATTGAGTATGATCATTATGTGTGTTCAAAATGTATCAATAAAGAATTGAATTAAAAAATTACTTTCCAATTTGTTAGAAGAGTCATACCTGATGATTTTTGCATTTGTTAAATACTGGTAAGACTGAGTTCTCTCATGTTTATTGGTCATTCCTATTTATTCTATGAATTTTTATTAATACCTTCTTTTTTCTGGTGTACAGACCTTATTAATTTTTAATGTTCTTTTCATTTTTATGGCTAGTAAACTATTTGTTTTTGCTTATAAAGACAGGATATTCAGAAAAGTTAATTTTTTGTGATCTAATATTAGTGTTCTTTTTTGTAGGTTTTAAAAGAGTCATTCAGAAATCCTATATAAAAATATCCAGTAACTATTCTATATTTTTCCAGTTCTTACCATTTACAAAAATAACCTTACCCTTTCGGCTTTCACCAATTATGTTTTCAGTGAAGACACTGGTTCTATAGAGTAATTATCCTGGGAATAGTTTTTTATGTTCAAAAATTTGGATGCACAAGGTTCCATAATCTGATCTTAAACAAAGAATCCCTCACCTGCAGGACTTCTCAGGCATTTAATTTGTTAATATATGTTATTTCCTTTTGGGAGGGATGTGGAGGAAAGAGAGTTGGGTCAGCACAACCTTTTTATTATCCTGAGCATTTACTAAGTAAGATGAGACTTCTCAGCACTCACTTCGGTAAACATGGCTCCAGTCCATCTGAAAGGTCATTACAATTGTGGAATCCAGTGAGCCTCCAACATAGTTTTCCTCCCAACTCAATAATCTGATGTTGTCTGAACATCGGAGTGTCTTGTATTCAATAACAATTGACTTCCTTATTGTTCTGTCAATATGAAATTTTTTCCCATTTAAAAAGTGTAATTCAGTTTTTAAAATCTTGGCGACATTGTATGTTTTTACCATGCACACATAACTAGGTACTGAGCTTATTTCCTTTTTAATCCAAGTAGAAACTGATACGAAAGGATAAAAAAACAACATACAGAAACAATGGGCTTGCAGCCCAGTCGACAAAACCTGAGGGCTATCGCACTTCTGAGTATTATGTTAATAACACAAACTGTGTTTAATAGTCAGAAACAGTGAAAGAGCAGACGGGCGTTAATTAAAGCTTCGCATCTCTTGTAAATCGCTTCTCTTCACATGAGCAGCTGCTTCCTGGCATCCGTGGAAAAATAATATTTCCACTAGAAACTTTCTTGTATGAAATGTGAGATTTCATTCAATAGCCATTCTAAAATTTGAGGCTTTTTCTAAATGATTTTCGACTCCTGGAAGAGATGGCGCGTTTTGTGGAGTTTCTGGAATTTCCCGTGTATTTCACTTATGTCTACTTCTGATTGACTTCCTTAGAAGTCTTAATTAATGGCATTCTCCATAAAATGCCGAGAGGAAAAGATGAATTTTCATTTAAATAAGAAGGTTATTTTATTATTATAAGTGAAAAAAGCACTACGTGGAGAGCAGACATTTAGGGAGTGCAGTCACTCACGCGGTATCTTAAGTAGCTGCCCTAAGAGCCTGGCCACAGAGCAGCTCAGTTAAATCTGCCATGTATTTAAAGAGGACACGGTAGTTGTGCAGATAAAAACTTCCTTTGCAGATCTTAAAGCTTTTCTCCTGTTGATTAATTCTAGGGAGATTTATCTTCACTTGCTGGAGAAAAAAAAGATAGATAGTAGGCTAAGTGACTCATCCTTGCTGTGCTGCAAATGAAGTCACTTTTTCATGTATTATCTGGCACGTAATACCTTGTTAGAGTGCAGAACCCAATTGCTTGCTCTGGTAAATACCCTGAGGCTATTTATAAAAATGATATGCCCACTATATAGCAGTAATGAGAAAACAAAACCTGGTTAAAAAGGGGCAAAGAATCCCTGAAAAGACATGTCTTAAAAGTAGACATTGTGAATGGCTAATGGGTATATGAGAAAATACTTAACATCACCATCCCCCCTAGAAATGCAGGTTAAAACCACAAGCTGTCTATCACCTCATGACTGTTGGGGTGGCTTTATTAAGAAAACAAATGTTTGCCCGTTTGGGGGAGGCTGTGGGGAAAAGAGAACATTTGTGCATTGTTGGACAGAATATACATTAGTGTAGCCATATGGAAAAGTCTGAAGGTTCTGCAGAACTCCAAAAACACACCATCCTACGGTTTAGCGATCCAACTACTGGATATGTATACAAGGATATGAAATTAGTATGTCAGGGACACATCTCCGCTACTCACTGTAATGTTATTCATGGTGGCCAAACAGCAAATTAGTGTCAGTGTCCATCAGTGGACGAGTGGATAAAGAACGTGCAAGACCTGTGAACCATGGGATACTGTCCAGCTTTAGGAGAAGACTTTGACATTTGCGATCATGTGGGACAGTGTTGGGCAGCATGTGGCGAGGTCCTTATTTCATGGCTGGGAACAAAAGATAAAGCAGACTGAGACCCCACCGTGCCCTTCAAAGGTACATTCCCAGGGGTTAAGGATCCCCATAGAAGCTTCTCCCTGGGCCAAGCATTTAATATAAGCCCCAGGGGCCAGTCACCACCCAAACCACAGCAATGGGTGAACCCGGAGGACATCGTTCTGAGTGAAATGATCCAGGTCCACAACAACAAATACTGTATGATTTTACTTATATGTATCATCTTTTAAAAAGTCAATTTCATAGAGGTGCAGGGTAGAAGTTATGAGAAGTTAGAGATATGGTTGAAGGACATAGCCTCAGGAAGTATCAGTAAGTTTTTGAGACCTTTGTACAGTACATGGCCTATAAATAATAATAATGCATGCTTCAAAACTATCCAGAGAGTGAATCTGAAATATTCTCACCAAAGAAGCGATACAGAGATGAGGAGATATTTTTGTGATATTTTTGGTTTAGCCATTCTACAGTGAGTACATATTTTAGAACATCATGTTGTACCCTATAAATTATACAATTATCTGAATTTTAAAAACAGAAAAGAAAAGGAATCCTCTGTAATAGAGGCAAAACAAGAAGTTCACTGGATGCGTGATGTGAGAGGCCAGAGAGGTGAGATGCACAGGGTATCTGGCCAGTTTAGGAAGCATTTTTATTGTGCGTCCAGATGAGAAATTTCAAGACTTACAGCATAGTGAATTAAGACTGTGAGCTCTAGAACCAGCCTTGCAACTCAACAGCTGTGTGACCTTGGGTGCGCTACTTAATCTTTCTTGTTTGAAATGTGGGAAAAACAATAGAACTTTGCCACTTCTCCCTGTGTGGTTTCCCCTTGAGTGTTTGTTGACTTGATTCACCTGCCTGGTTGGACCAACAGCTCCTGGTGATGTAAACAGGAGCCACAGGCACAGAGTGAGGGCAGAATCTAGTTCTGAGTTTCCATGAAAATTCGTGACAGGTTTCAGTGCTTAACAAGACAGGTGAGTCTCTCGGGTTCACCTGGTGTGCACAGAACCTTTGATCTTTCTTCTGACAGAGTCAATCTCTGTGGGAAGCATTCTGGCTGCCTGTTGCAGGCGAGTTTCATGGCAGATGGTGAAAACTCCAATTAGGGCTTCTCAGGAGTGCAGTGGGCCCGGCCTAAAGATGTGAAATAAACGAGAAAAAGAAGCAGCGAAGAGGCCCAGTGGTGCAGAGGAGGAGATCCAGCCTGGGAATTGGGTGTCCAGGCTCTGGATGCTGACCCAGGATGTCTCCCTGAAATCATAAGTTGAAATCCTAATTCCTGGGGCGATGGCTTTAGGAGGTGGTGCCTTCTGGTGGGTGTTTGTTCATGAAGGTGAATGAATAGGATTTGTACATTTACAGCAGAAAATTTCTAGTGGGGTTTGGTGGCACATGTCTGTCATCTCAGCACCCCGAGAGGCTGAGACAGGTGGATTTCAAGTTTGCCCACTCTGGACAATTTATTGATTTACTGAGACCTTGTCTCAGAAAGAAAATTCCTCTCTTCTGCCATGTGAGGATACGGCAAAAGACAATGCCATCCATGAATCAGAAGTGGGCCCCCACCAGAAAGTGAATCTCCTTAGACTTTCCTGTCTTTTTAGAAGTAAAGGCTCAGAGAGATGAAGACCATATTGGCTCATTTCTTTCTCTCTTGTACTCTGATCAAATCCATCCACAAATCCTGTTGGCTATTCTTGAGAAATACACCCACAATCCATGTTCTACCCTCTCCACCTCTCATCCCATTGATCCACCCTAGTTGCGGTCCAGAACAGACTCCACACGGTCTCCTCGCTTCCCCGTTAACTCTCTTTTAGTTTGTTCTCATCAGAGGGAAAGAAGGATACTGTGAAAGTCACAGATCACCATTCTGCTCAAACCTCCCAAAGCAAGAGCTAGAGTCCGCTTAGATCTACAAAGCCCCTCGCCATCCCTCTGGCTTCCGCCCCTGCTCTTCCCACCTTGGTTCACTTCTGCCCACACTCCGAGTTATTTCTTGAATCCAGGCTGGCTACATCCCTCCTCAGGACCTGTGCAGACGGTTTTTTCCAACTCCCTATAATCTGTTCCCCTCAGTTCTCTGCTTGGCTTATTTTCTAATACCTTTAGTTCTTTTCTACGATGCCACTTTCCCATCTATATTTTTGAACACTTTATTCCCTCTTAATGTTCCATTCTCCTTCCCTGCTTATTTTTCCTCCCTGGCTTTTATTGCTTCCTAACATGCTATTCTTATTTACTCTTTTTTTTTTTGGTGTCTGTCTTATTAGATATAAGTGCCCTAAAGTTTGAGATTGTTTTTGTTTTGTTTATTGTCAAGTGCTGAGAACCTTGACTTATAAGAACCTACAGAATGGCTGTTGAATGGATGAACTTGGGTCGAATAACTACAAAGGCCTTGATTATAGGCAAATGAACTGAACAGGGTTATCTGTGGTGGAGAATGGGCCCCAGTAGTTTAAAAAAGCTTTCTAAATGATTCTGAGGTGCACATAATTTAGGATCTATCGATTTACGGCTTTCTCTGCCTGACAGGAAGTGTTCATTTGTCCCCTTTAGTCTGTCTCATGTACCCTGCAGATAGAGGTATGATAGGCTATTTGTTTCTTTTATTATATTACCATCCTGGATAAATTCCCATGTCCCATGGCTTAACAAAAGAAAAGAGAATTGTGACCAAAGTGAATTAAAGAAAGCGGGAAACCTGCCTTTGTTTGCACTGATAACAGTTATTGCCATATCAAGATGAAGCTGAAGGCATTTTTCAGCAACACAATGAAATTAGTTCTGTAATTACTTTGACCAACACAAACCTGCAATGTCTTGGGGCTATGAGTTTTAATAATATTTTTCAGAATACATTTGGTCACTGGAGGAGGCCAAAACATGATTTATTTTAGCAGACCTGAACATTCTCTTTTTTTCCCGGGTGTTCAGAGATTCTGAGTGGAGCAGTTCATACATAACACACACAAACATGTACACACACACACACACACACACACACACTCAAGTGTGCATACATAACCTTCACACAGGCTTTCTCAGCCTATGGAGATAGGTGTAATTTCTTGGTAGGTAACCAAAAGAAGGGAAATATGAGGTACACTCTCCCTTCTCTTACTCTGAGTCGCTGTGGCTCTGTTTTGTCCTACCTTTCCTCTCAGCCCTCACCAAATATTACACTCTGATCATCAGGGCTCCCACCTGAGCCAGGTCTGCACTGGTTCCCGGCTCTCACCACAGTCCCAGCTTCTCCCATTAGCCGCTGGAGAAGGAGCACATAGGGAGTGAGCAGCTTTTCCTGAAGTGAGGAATTGGAGCCTGTGGAGACTTGGGCTACGCTGGGGCAGGGGAATCCAAGCTCCCAAAGGCTGGGCAGTGCTGCCCCTGTAGTCTTGCTGCTTCCTGAAAACTACATTTTCTTCTTTTTCTAATTATATATCTCATTGAGTGTCAGTTTTTATGTCAGTTTTATGTATTTTATGAACTCTCTTTCATGCTACCATTCAAAGCCTGGTGACCAGGCTTTGAAGCCACAAGGCCACCTGGATTTGAATTTTCTATTCTCTTGTTCAAATTTTCCCCTCTAAGTCCCTTGTATGAATATATATTCTACCTAGAATCTCTGTGTAGTGCTGACCGGCAGTATTTGCATTTGAGTGAATGTGTAAGAAGCCAGTTATTGGATGATAGAACCTCAAGATTTCCTTCTTGGTCATGTGTTAAAAGACTTAGTTCTCCCCAAATGTCTATTCATTCTTTAGGGATAAATTTGGACAGAATCTGCTTTAGGTGCAGAGATTGGCAAGGGGGGACAAAAGTGTCTTTTCTTAGTTCCTCCTCCAAAAGTCAGCCCTTGAATTCCTCCTCACCTTCACAGCTGCCTTCTCATAGTTCTATTTGAACCTAATCTGGCTCCTTCAGCAAGCTCTTACCCGACCTTCAGCATTCCGCAAATGTTGCTCAGCCCATTATGATGATCCCTTTGATCCATCGGCTTTCCTTTCTGCACATTTACTTCTGTGGGAGTGTGGCTTGGCCAGGGCTGCCATAACAAAGCCACAGATTAGGGGCTTAGATACTATACAGGTATTTTCTCACAGTCTGGGAAAGTGAAAGTCCAAGGTGGCAGGACCAGTAGGGGTGGCTTCTGATGAGGGCTCCCTCCTTAGCTTACAGACATTTCCCTTCTCAGTGTGTCCTCAGGCCACCATTTCTCTGTGCACATGCTCCTAGGGTCTCTTCTTCCCTAGGCCTGCTGGATGAGAGTCCTCCCCTTGTGCATCTTATCTACTTCCTTAAAGGTCCTGTGGCCAAATACACTCACCTTGGTAGTTTCAAAATATGAATTTTGGGGAAGTATAGTGAAGGTCAGAGTAATGGAGACCTCCGAAGCTCACAAAGTGAGACTGGACTGGCCCTTTTTTTTAAGAACACTGGGCTGTGATGCTGGACTATTTTGAGACTAGGCACTCTTTGGATAAGTGCTGGAATCCTTTAAGAGAAAGGCTATGAGAAAGAGTAAAGTGACAATAACTTGGAACACTATAAACTGAAGAAAGATAGACCACATCAAAGAGAGTGAAAAAGAGAGAGACATTTGGAGTGGATGCATGTGGCTTCACTGGGAATGTGGGGCATGAGAGCTCAAGGGTTCTCTGAGTGTAGGTCAAAGAGGTCGGAGCCAGGAGTCAATAGCAGGGAAGGGCAGCAGGTGTAGCACAGCTTAGACATTTTCCTTGAGTGGATCCAGGGCATTGGAGGTGTAGCATTTCAGGGAGCCAGCTGGTGGAACAGAGTCAGAAATCTCTGTTGTGGTTCTGGGATGGTAACCAGGGCAACACCTGTTGCGGTATGTTGGTTCCATGAATTTGTTAAGCTACTGTAAACATAGGGACTCCACGGTTAGCACCAACAAAAATAACTTAAGTCGACCAGTGAAAGATGCCCTTAGCTGGTATATTTCAGCAAAACTCACTCCTGTCTGCAAAAGATTCTACTGTTCAGGTACAGGTTGCACTCATGAAGACCTGTCTTGCACAACAATTACAAAATTAAAGAGGGCACAGTAAGGGGCTCATATACAATGGACTATAAAAGGGAGGATTGTTTTCACTAATTTTCTAGTAACATTCTGCCATTACATTTCAGGCTCACTATTTAAGGTAACTTTAATTATGATATTATGTTACTACATTAATTCACAATGGAAATATATCTTTACTTTGGTCATACTTGGAAATTTCTAGTATCCTAATATGCTTTTCAAGAGAAGGGTAGAGTTTTAGGACTAACAGTGTAAAATTATATTTAATGAAAAGACAAAAAGAAATGAGAAACTAATTTCAGTGTCTTGGAATTTTCTTGTAACTATTTCTTAAAATATTTTTATGATCTAAAATTTTCGAATAGGTCTACTATACCAATCTTACTATATTTAATTGTATTTTATGGTCACACACTTTTATGATCTTAGTTGTGTTTTTATACCTCATTTGACACCTTAAGAAGAATCAGAATACAGTTTTCTATTTTGGGACAAATTTCCCAGCTCTCCAATGATACTGTTGGTATTTTGAAGGACAAGATTGTACCATGTTGAGCTTGAAACTCAATAACAAATGTTCCTTTTGCATTTCCTGTGTGCTAAATTCTGTATGGGGTACTTGGGATGCACTACACTCACTCACCAGCTGTGGCTCCTGTCAGCCTTCCACAGCCCAAGGAGAAAGAGAAGCGCACAGAAAGACAATTTGAGTGTAACACAGACCCAAGACAGCCTTACAGACAGCAGTTCTCAAGTTTCTGGGTGTCAGGACTCTTTCATACTTGCATAAATAACTGAAGATCTCACAGAGGTTTTGTTTGTATGAGTTATAACTACAAACCTATGAATTAGATTTTAAAATCCTTGACAAAACTGACCCTCTGACTTTGTATTACTGACCATCCTAATGGGTCTGAGTTGGTGCCTCATTGTGATTTTGATTTGAATTTCTTTGATAACATTGGGCATCTTTTCATACTTTTGCTATGGGATTATAGATAAGTAGTAGTTTCTTAAAGATTAAATGCATTATGAAATCTGAAACTGTATCATTGAGCTTTTGTACTGTCCTGCACTAAACTCTAGTTTGTATGTTGAACTGTTCTTTTTCTTAGTATCATTTTTGTGATACAGTGTGCTTGCTTGTCATTTTGAAAATACTTTTTCATTGAGTTATGCAGAAATTTTCAAATCTTGACCAATTTCATTATGGAATATTAAAACATATTGATTAATATTATCAGTGATTTAATCACCAGTTGAAAATGTCTTTAAGGACAAGGAAACTGTCTAGCTTACAATGGCGAGTACATATTTATTAAAATCTCATTTTTTTCTCATGGAAGCCCAAATTGTATCGCTGACAATAAGCATCAGCAGTCATTTTGCATAAAGTGATGTGCTGATTTTCCTTACACGGAGAAAACACCTACCAGTTACCCTGGTCTGCTGCAGTATAGCATGCCTGTCATTTATTCTTTCTAATAAACTGATGCTCCCTGGAAAAATAGTTCACTCTACTCTGAACTCAGACAAGTGCAAATCTTCGCCAACCCTCATACATTAGCACAGGGAGTGCCTGTGTGTGTGTGTGTGTGTGTGTGTGTGTCTGTCCCACTTGGTCTTACAGAAGTTGAAGGTGTGGCTGAGGGCGGGACTGAGCTGCTCCTCTCCGTGAGAGTGAACTGGTGAGGACGCCGTGGCTGCTGCGCGCCGTAGCACCTCTGCTGGACACAAGCAGCTGCCCTCATGGTCAAGGGCAGCACAGTGAAAATAGCAGCCAATGTGTAAATAACAGTATGAACATAGTTTTGTCCTTGTGAACTCCATAAAATGACCTTGGAGGCTTTAAGGAGCACTGGCCTGGAAGAAGAAAGGAGAGACTCCTGGGCTACTTGGTTGGGCACAGGAAGGAGAGAGGGGACAAGAGGGCTGAGGCAAGGTTCCTGGTCAGATGAGTCTCAGAGCTGGTGGCAGAGATCGTTCAGTGAAAGAAGGCAGAGGGTGGTGTGGGGGAAGTACACTGCTCCATACCACTGCATAACAAATTAGCACAGCTGTGCTGCAGTGTGTATCCACCTCATGGTCGTGCTGGGCAGGAGGCCAGGCGCTGCCAGCCTGTAGCCTCTCTACTGGGTCTCTGTGCTCTTGGCCGACTCTCTTCCAAGCTCCTGTGGTTTCTCGGTGACATAAAGTAGAACACTTGTTGGATAAGGTCTCTGTTCTTCCTGGTTGTCAACCACAGCTTGGACTCAGTTGCTGGGAGCACCTGTGATTTTCTCTTTTCTGTTGTCTCCTAAGCATAGCCAGTTGTTTCTTTAAAACCAGCAGCTGAATTTGTGTTCTGACCAACTGTTTCAGAAAGGGCACAGTAGTTTTTCAGGGTTCATCTCCGTAGGCCGGAGTCAACTTATTTGGGACTCACACCTGTTTCATGTAACAAACCTCATCTTCCTCACATTTACTGGGCAGGGGACAGCATGCTATATGCTGTGTACTCCGCAGGGTGAGCTCTGCATGAGCCCCTCAGAGTCCTGCCCATCACTGGAGCTCAAGAGGACAATTCATAGATTAAAATTTAGTGACATCAAAACCTCATTCAGTGTGTGCAGTGGACCCTCGAGTTATGACTGGCTTGACATATGAACAGCTTGGATTATGATTGGATTTTAGTCTTATAAAATCTTGGGTTACAATGTTGGCCACGTGTACTTCCAGATTGTGTCATATACGGATTTGACCCAGAAAGAGCTCTGGCAGGAATATTACAGCAGCCTTTCCTGTGTGGGGTTGACTGAGAAATTCTGGACTAGGGTCTCTCCAAAGACATTGATCTGCCTGTGTACAGGGAGAGGCTGTGTAGAGGAGCCTGAACTTTCAACTGACCAACCCGAGTTACAATCAGCCCTTGGAAGAGAACTCAGTACCTAAGCTGAGGGTGCACTGTATTTTTGTTATGAGTGAAGGATGGAGTAGGGGAGGGGTTGGACCTGAAGGGGAGAGAAAAATGACCCACACCAGCGTGGTCCTGCTGGCTATCCATGCGCTGCCACACCCTCCAGCTTCCTGTGCTTGTGGCTCCCTAAGTATGGCTCTGTAGGAAAGGTGTGCCATCTTCCAAATCCACGGGGCAACTTTCTAGAACTGTTTCAAAAGAAAGCCTGAGCTGTCACTGGTTACCTAATTTGGAAAGAGAAGGTCTTCCTGACCTTAGGCATCGCCAGATTGCGATTCAGTGCTGAATCTGTGGAAGGGACTCTTTCAGAGCTAATCAGGCCGGCTCCTGCATGATTATCCATGAGCCGCCTACTGCCACCCTCCCTGGCTGCCCTTGATCAGCCCACACAGCTACCGGAAGCGTCCTCATCGAGACTTTGCTTTTAATTAAGCCACTCGTCTTTTCCCATATCTGGGAGGTAAATGCCAACTCTCTCAGCTAATGCTAGACTTTCTGATGAAGGACCCCCAGGCCTCTGATCAGTGGTGCCTGTTATTCCCAGCCCAACTTCCTTCCTCATTCTTTGCTTCAGTTTTGTTGATCGCAAAGCACCAGGTAGGACGTGGGTGAAGAATAGTTTAAAAATTTCCTCCTGGCCTCTGTGAAGCCGAACTTCTCTGCTCTTCTGGACACATCTGGGTTGTATTATAGATGGCTTTACTAGAACGGTTCAGTTCAGCACAAGTGATCAGTAAACAGGAGGAAGGAATGCGGGGAGCAGGCGAGAGACCTGATAGAACCAGCGCAGGGCAAGGGGAGACTCTTCTGTGAAGACGTCTTTTATCTCTGGTCATAGATAAAAGTGGAGCTGCACCCCGGTGCTCCTCCCTTTTGAGTGGAAGATTTTTCTCTTCATCTCCTTAACATTTCCCCCCCTCCATCCCTCCTTCCTTCTTTCTGCCCTCTTTCCTTTCTCTCATCATACCTGAATGGCGATTGGCACTGGACCCACAGAGATGAATACAAGAGAATCTGTCCTGTAAAAAGCATCATTTCTAGGAGCGAAAATACAAAAACTCCCAATTCAGTGTTCAAAAGAAGTGAGTGGGCACTTGTGTGTGGGCAGCAGCTCCTTGGAGGACTCAATATTCCAGCTGGGCCTGGAAGATGAAGATTTTCTGGGTAAATTAGTGAAAGCTTTCCTGGGAAGGACGTCGTAGACACAGAGCATGAAATTTTGATGCAGTGGCAGGTAATTACAGATTTAATTTAAATTGATTGTATCTACTACCTAGATCGTCATTTTAATGTGACTGGATTCTGAAAAAGATTTATGGTTATTTATACAGACACATAACTATAATACAAGATATGATATACAAAATGAAAAATAAGTGGCTGAGAAAGTCAGTCTAGAAAAATATTAGGGGTACAAAAGATATGCAGGCAAGATGGGATTTAGCATAAAAACACTTGTACATTTCCCTTCTTCACAAAGGGCCGCCACCAATTTGGAATCTAAGCCTTTTCGTGCCAACTCTGAGAGGGAGAGAGAGAGGGAGAGGGAGAGAGAGAGGGAGAGGGAGAGAGAGAGAGAGAGAGAGAGAGAGAGAGAGAGAGAGAGAAGCTATCATTTGTGACATCCAGTGTCCACAGGATCAAGTGAGCCAATTTTTCACAGACAGCTCAACTATTGCTGGTACTGAGAATGAAGAGGAATCTCCCCCTGGGGTCTGTATCGATATCCTTAGCAGCGTGTTTACAGCAGTTGGGGACTGAAGGCCGCAAAGTGATTTCTTATAATGCTTTCAATGTAGGCTGACGACGTATTTCCAAGGTACCAGAGGGTGAAAGTATTTCTCATGGCTCTAGCTTACCTGTTCTGCTGAGCCCTTTTATCATCTCTTTCTTTTCTTTTTCAAGCCATGATAGGGATGGAATTATACATGATAAAATTTTTTAGTGGATGAAAGTCTTGTAGTGTTTAATTTTCCATTGATCTCAGTGCTAGTTGATATTATAATCTTTTAATTCAGCCCTTTAATTAATGTTTATAATAATCTCAGGAACTTATCAGTTACTTTGTAATTATTTGCCCCATTTTCTCATGAGATAATGAGACACACTGGTGGCAAGAGTCCACCATGGCTTATTGTCCTGAGGTAGAAGCTGTGAGCCGCTGGCTGGGACAGGTGACTGGATACTGTGGGGTGATACAATCTAACTTTCAATTGCTTCTTTTTCTTCCCTTTAATAAAATAATTTCTACTTCCTTTAATCTTCTTGGTCTCATTGCCTTTGGGAACACTGCATAGTGCATTCATTCTTTGATTAGAAGTCCTTGCAAGTTTTATTTTCATATCTCCCACATTCAACACTATTTAAATTGTATCTAAAAATAAAGATAAAAACATTCCAGTTTGTAAAAGAACAATAATCATTATCTTGGTCATTTTCAAGTTTGACCTGTATTGCAGTGTAGATCCAAAAGGCTTTAACCTATAAGATAAAAAGACCTATAATTTCCGAATTAAATTTAATTCTGCAACATGAACAGACAGTATTAGATTTATACTGTTTTCTATCTGTACAAATTTATTCTTTAAAAAAATCTATAATGCTTTAAAACAATAAGTATTAGATATAATCTAAATAGTGCTTATATCTAAATGTACTGATTTCACATTAAATGCTATGAGGGACTATTCATGAGACAGCCAAATAGAGTATTTTAAAAAATCAATTCATAAAGGTGAAATAAAGCAACAGGAAGCTCTGTGATAAGGTTTCGCTGCCAGCAGTGTGATCCCTGCTGCACAAAGGGCAGAAGGGTGGGCTATTTGTAAGCTGATTGCAAAGTGCTGCACAGTGAGCCTGCTGCTCAGTGAGGCGCTTCCCAAGGCACAGACTCATTCTTCTGCACTGAATCCCTGTTCTAACCTGCTTCATGAGCTAGTGTAAAATTAATAAAGCAACAGCCCAGTATCCCTTGGAAAGTAAACAACGTAAGACAAGAGTGGAAACTGTTAATGATGTAACATAAACAATAACTGAGACTACCAAGCTTATAAAATGCAAATAAATGGAGATCAACCAAATGAGAAAAGCAGAATCTTTTCATTCAGACATGGCCATTTTTCATGGATTTTAACAGATACCTGAAGCAGGCAGAAAACTGGGAAACTTTCAAGTGGGAAAGAAGAAGGCTTCTGTTGGAAGACTGTTGGCCTGGGGAGGCCAAGGATGGGCTGATGAGAAGCAGGGCATGCCACATGATTGGCTAGGGAACATTATTTGGCTTTGTCTGGTTGGCATTAACCTAGAAATGGGGGCTCAATAAGAATGCTGTCAATTATGAGTAAAATCCTGGCCATTCTGGGAAAATAGTTTATGAAAATTTTTCACTTTCTGGATTGTTATTAGAGAAATTTGGCTGTGATAGTGTATTTTCCATTACAATAATAAAACACTTGAGGCTGGATTCTTTATACAGAGAAGAGGGTGAGTTAGCTCATGGTTTTGGAGGTCATAGTCCAAGACCAGGCTTCCCTGTTGCCTCTGATAAGTGTACCCTGGTGGCATCATACAGTGAATGACATGACAGCAGTGACAGCACTTGGGCATGGGAAGCTGGAGTGACTCAGGGTCAGGTTGTCTTTTATAACAACTCTTAGGAGAATAACTAATGCACTGCACAAAACCGGTGTCAATGTCCTGTGAGGGTCATGGCTCGATGACCTAATCACCGTCCACTAGGCTCCTCCTTTTAATTTTTCCTATGTAAGGGACTGAGTCAGAGTATTCACTTGGAGCCACATCTCTGGCCTCCTTTTGTTTTGTTCTTGGAGACCTACCAAGGCTCTGCACTTCCAACACCTGACCCCTTGGGGGAGGGGCTCCTGAAGTCTGACCCAGAGCCGGTGTGGCTTCCTGGGCTCTTATTTGCCCAAGGAGCTGGTTTCCTGGGCAGGCTGCAGCAGTTGTGGGTCAGTGGTGGACCTTTACCTATGGTCTGGCCACTCCCTATTTACATATTTGGTCTCTTCTGTCTCTATGAACTTTGGGATATGGCTTTTTGGCTCTGCTGAGATGATTACATCTTGGAAGTAAAATGGTTTGCACACAAGAGGAAAACAAAACTGGTTTTCGTCACACATTTACCATGGAAGTAGTCTTTTCTCAGTAGACAAGCAAGTCTAGCGAATCCGAATAAAAGCTAGAAACTATCTTGCTCACAAATGATGCTGGAGGAGGTGCAGGAGGGCTGGGTGTCAGATTGTTTTAGTCTGTTCTCTCTCCTCCTCTGATTGCCAAATATTTCAGCTCCAGGTGGTTTGTGCAGTTTCTCAGATGAGTCCCAAATATGCCCTGGGCTGTTGGTGTTCTCCACACCCACATCTGTGCCAAGCCTGAGGGTGGGGTGGTTCTGTCTCTCTGGCTAGGGGCTCGCTTGTCTTCAAGTTCTTCAGGATGAATGTTTATCTATTAGTTTCGTCGCTGTTGACAGGATGATATTTAGAAACATATGAAAGTGCCTCAGTGTCCTTTTCACCAGAGTAAAGGAAGAAGGTGATATTCACTGTTTCATGGTGGGAATACAAAGATACTCAGGACATCATTTCTGTCTAATATAGTTCATATTAACAATAATCCACTCGTATTTTCTGTCAGAATGACATTTTTTTCAGTCCAAAAATACACACTGCCTGCTGCATTGTATACTGACTCTCACGCTACAGGATGTTTTGGGCTGTCCTAATTTTTGCATCAAAGCCATAGATAACATCAGCTGAGATGTATTATAATCTCATCTTTTCTTTGTTTGGGTGGAATTCAGGTATAAACAGATACTTTGTGCCTCTTCAGTGAAGGATGTGTTTTAAAGCTGTGTGCACACAGATGTATAACTTTTAAACATGGTACCATTATGGCTCCCATGAGAATTACGGAGCGACAATAATAATCCAGGGACAAGTAAACCACTCAGAAGGACCAGCTGGAGGGCAGAGTGTCCTCTAGAACATGAAGGAAGCCTGCAGCCTGCTGATGCTGGTTGGACCCGCAGACACCTTGGAGATGGTCCTCAGAGGTTGAAATGTACAACTGGAGGCTCATTTACAAATTGTCGATGCAACAACCTCCCAGTATTAGTGGAAACTAATGCATTCATATTGCCAAATGGCATCGCTTATAGTACTTACTATTACATTAACTACCAACTGAGGCTGAAGATTTGAATATTTCAGTAGCTGCCACCACTGAATGCATTTCAGCAGGTGACTCAGCCCTGGGAGACCAGCTCTTAGGGCCCTAAATTACCTTGTTAGATTCACTTTATTGACTATATCTTCTCACATATTTCAAGTTGAGGATTTCATTTTGCCCTGAACACATCGCTTGACTTCCTACCTTGCAGGCTGCTGTATTTATGAATTTCTCTGCATATAAATGCTCCTTCTCTCATGCACTTGCCTTCTGAATCTATTCCCTTTTATTATTTTGTGACTCAAATTTCACACCCATCCATCCATGCATCCATCCAGGGTTTTACCTTATTTTTTGAGTTCAAGGTCCTGTCAAAGATAAAGAAAATATAGCAGTGTCATTTTCCTTTATGAGACTCTTTTGAAAATGCATCTCAGCCCCATCTGCTGCTTCTTCTGCCTCCTCGGATGAGAACTTGTAGGACTTTATGTATTTTATCTCACATTAGGGCTCCTTCTGCAGTTAGAGGTCTGGGCTGTAAGTCTGCAGTTTGTTTTAACCCTTGCATTATTTGGTGTATTATCTTGCACAGAATGGTCAGTTAAGGAATATCTGTTGTGTATTGATTCAAAAAGAACTTGCATTTATTTCCTCAAAAAACTGCTCTTCACAGGCTTTTATAGTTTACCTTCCATTTGTTCTACAAAGTTCTCTCTCAAGCAACTTCTGAAACAGTTATCCATGTATTTGTATTCACTGTGGATTAACCCGGGGCTCTTCTCTTTTGCTGATCACTTTCTTGTGGTTATACCACCAGTGGCTGCTGTAGTAACTCAGTTTCTGGGATTCTTTGCAAGATTTGTCAGGGAAGTGAGGACACACTCAGATTCTGTAGTATAAATATGAGATTTGAAGTTTCAAATATTGAGATTGATCTTGCAATGATCCATGCACAAAGGATTTAAAAGCATGATAATGAAATACTTAATTCTGTATAAGCTGCATAAACCTGAGTTGATGGTCTCATGAGGTCAAAGAATGAAACTGTGATGAACAGGAGGAAGTTACAAGAATGTTTATCAGAAATAATAAGAAGACAAACTGCTCTTGGTTTCGAGGAGTGAAGTTTTATGAGATAAACAGAATTCGGGAATTGTTTTAGACAGGTGGCTGGGTGAGTTTTGAATAACCAATTGGAATTAGGCTTTGTAATGAAAGGACTAAAGAAAATCGGCTACTTTGCTGGCCAAGTTTACAGGAAACTAGTTATTCTCCATTACTTAGTTCTTCCAAGTCCAGCCCAGAGGTACAGCAGGGCTGTCCACTGACAGCATATTTGCCTATGGAGCTTCCTGGGAAGAAGGGACTCTGCATGTTTTATACTAACATTTTACCTGTCTCTGTGTTTGCTTTTACATTTCTAAGCTTAATTAATTACAAGGCTTGAAATTGCCTTTAACTTGGTGTACATGCTGTTTTCTTTGCATCTATCTAAAACTATCTTAGGCCAGTCCCTTTTATAGCAACTTGTTCAAGAAATGATTCTCTTTTGGGGAGACAAAAATATGACACAGAAACCTGGGGTGCCTTTTATGAAAAATCACTGAACTGGATAGAGAGTAAAAGCTGGTGTAGATCAATTATACATCTGGGTACAAACACACAAAATTTAATGAACAAAGTATTCAAAAGTTGGGTTCAGGCAATTATAGATTTGGAGAGAAAATAGAGAATAGGAAAAAAAAAAAAAAACCAAGACTAGGCAAAGAAAGCACAAAAGACCTTTTCCTAAAAGCTTCACTAAGCCATGGTAAGTACTAAGAATGTAAGATAGCCAGGGAATAGATGCCAACTAGAGGAGTAAGAAAAATATTATGGTCAAAGATCTGAAGAGAAGGTGAAGAAAGTCTAACAGGAAACAAGTGGGAAGAGTCTGGATTTGAGCCAGTGGACACTACTGCCAAAGCAGAGAGGCCAGTGGTAGGGAAATGAGGAAGATGGTGCCAGGTCACACAGAATCCAGAAGTGAATCCATAGAAAGCACATTGCAGTAGGGAGTGCAAATAGCCTGCTCTGGGTTTAGGACTTGGGAAAAGAAGAGGTAAGACAGAAATGCTGTTAAAGTTAGGTGGAACGGAGTGGATGGGGACATAAGTGAGATTTTTAAAAGGTCATACAATATTCATGATTTCCTCAAATTTGATGGTGGAGATTGAACAAAAAATAAATAGGTAAGAAGTTTGGTAATTGAATAGCCTGCTCTGAATAGTTTTCTACTTATTTTTATGATCTGTCTATCTATCTATCATACATGTATTCACATATATGCTGTTACATGTCAAATATATTTGACTTAAAAGACTTTGAATTAAAAGTGACTCTGCAGAGCAGTGAGATGTTAGCCAGAGAAGTATTTTGATGAGTCTTTAGAGTAGGATGGGTGTGGTTATGGCCTCGATGGTGGTGACTTCCTCACACTCAAGTTGGACTCATTAAATGTCCCACCTCAATAAAATGTTTTTAAAAAGAAGAATGATCTTAATCCATTCTCTAAGGCATGTACCAATTTAGATCCCATGTGCTGATGTCTATATAATGTCTGTCATATCATCGTTTCTGTTGCTGGTGTTATTCCCGGTCTCCTGCTTATGGTCGTGTTGCTCTTTTGAGTTTCAGCTTTTGCTGAAATAGCTCAGTTTATGTGCTGCCCTATCACAGTTTACAGGACAGGTCAAGTGCTCAGACTTTTCACAGTCTGCACTGTGAAACAACAGACAACCTTTGCTGCCCAAAAGGTTTTTAGTGGGTAATAGAATTGGTAATGATTTCAAGAGGATAAAAAGTGTTTACACCTGAGCAGTGTCAGCAAGTTCAGGTCGAACTTCAGGCCTCTTTCTTTCTGGCAGCTACTTCTTTCTACCACCTGGTGAACATTTCTGAACTAATTACAGCAAATAAAGAAAAAAGCCTCCACCAAGATCAGAGGTAGACGCTGAAGAGCGATTGCTTCACGCACTCCTCTAGCAATCTTAGCAAGAGATCACTGTAGATGGCTGCTTCGAACAGGACATGTTTTCGAAAGCTCCGTACCCATCATCAGATACTTAACAGGAGTCAGTACATTATGCAGTGTAACTGCAATACCAGTTTTCTTCCTGACTACAGGGAAAACATATACAATCCAGTTATAAGTGGAGAAAAAGAAAAGTACATAGAATTCCATGCCATCTTAGAAGCTGAAAAAAAACCCTGAAAAATAAAAAGAAAAGAATGTTGGGATTATGAGAGAGCTTTGTTGGCCTAAATTTAGGAGTCAATAGAGAGGATGATTATATGTCTTTTTCCTCTGGCCTTGTAAGAATACATTTTTCAGTACCCCACTACTTCCCAACCTTCCCTGTTGTATCCCAGCCAATACTTTGTCCCTTTTCCAAAACTACATTTCTAGGTGTGCCTGAAATTAAGCCTCTGCTTTACTTTTGGGATAATGTTTCTGACATTAAATAATATGGTATATGCTAATCTCATAATATTTTAAAAAATATTTTTGCATTTATTTTTTTTGAAATTTTAAAAAGTTGCAAAATAGGTACTTTTTGTGTTCACATCATGATCATACTCAACATTTGTACCAGTATGTGATGTAGCTTAATTCTCATTTTTTTCCCATCCCCTGCTCACCCTACAACCCATTACCCCTTATATACATAAGCTTTGTTTCCTTTTTTTTTACCATCACAACTTTTTCTTTTCTCTCATTACTTACTCCTATCCCTATTTCCTTTTGAATATTTTCTATTTTACAGTATCTATCATACATTCTAGAACTCATTTATGTTTTCAGCTCTCATATCTTTTACATTTATTTTTAAACACAAAAAGTGTAGTTCTGAGATTCTGTTTGTGTCAAGAGGTTGAGGATTAACTTTGAAATTCCCAAGAGTTTCAAAATATTGGCTGAAATAAGCAAAATAGCAGTGTGTTGGGAATTCTAGAGAGGAGAAACACACTTCTTTCTTTGCTAAGTTTTCCTCATTAATCATCCTAAGTGCTGCTGAGCCAGCCCTGTTTTTTGCAGAGTGAAGAGTTAAAGAAGGAAGAGGGTATTTGGAGAGGTCTGGCTTCTCTAAGAAGATGTATAAACATTAATGGCTTCTACTTGCCAAAATCACATCAGCTAATGAGCTAATATTAACACCCCTTTCTTCCTGTTACACTTTAAAATAGTTCTAACTGTGAAGAATTACTCCACTCTCTGACTCTTCATTGTATGTGGCCCATTCCTTGTACACAGTGGAGATATGGCTGGACTCTATTAGGAGACCCCAGGTTTTAGTGCCAATCTGTGAATTATCAGTCAGTAGCATCCTAAGACTAGACAATGGCTTTCAAGGTCAGAGATGTGTGTCTAACTGAAAAGACCGAGAATGGAATCTTCTGGGTGGGGGTGGGAAGAGAGCAGAAGCTTGAGGAAGATTATGAAAGAAAACTGGGGAAAGTCAGTGAAAGAATCAGAGAATGTCAGGGAATGGGAAAAGAAAGAGGTTTCCAAAGAAGGAAAATTATGGCTGCCTTTAGATCAATTCTGGATTTAAATTGGATTCTTCTAGGAAACCAGTTGTATAGTTGAATGCAAAAGTGATGTAAAAATACAAAATTATAGTCTAAATAAGTTTTACTTAGAAATTTTTTTTTAAAAGACATTGTTGGTTGATATTTCAAATACATAACTTAAATAGGATAAAAGATATGTTTATTTGAATCAAAGAACTAATTAAAAAAGAGGAAAACAGAAAGAAAAGGTAATTTAGGTGACAAAAAATGGAGGATAACATGTAGGCTGTTTATTATAACAACACAGCAGGCTGTTGCTAAATTGCTTCTCCCACTGTGGAATAATTTAGTTTGGCCAGATTCTTCCTTCAGGGAGATAATCTGCTAATTGCATACACCTTGGTGATGACCTTAAAAAAAGTGCTGTGGCACTGAGAATGACCACATTTTCTGTGTTTGACGTATTATGTCTGCTAATGAGATGAGCCATTGACTCAGTGATACTCTAGTTTAATCGGGTGAATGAACCACCTACAGAAATCAACCAAGTTGCCTGCTGTTATGAGTGTATAAAAGGTCTGAAGGTCCTGTTTTGCAAAACTAAATCAAACAGCACACAATCACATCATTAGCATCAGGAGAGAAAAATTAGGATAATTACAGGGCCGAGCCCAGATGCCCCAGATGTGTTGCATGGCGTGTTTAGCTGATGCAGCGTTTCTTCTCAGTAATCCAGCTACCTCAGTTGAAAAACATCAGGTGACCATGAGACCTTCCAGTTTAACACATGATTTTTCTGGAAACCAAAAAAGGAATGTTACACTTTCCAAATCTGCACACAAAACCATTTTCTATCTTGCAAAAGGCACTCTGACGTAGTCTATTTTTTGCTCTCGTATAGAAAGGTGAAACATATATTTATGCTCAGGATTTACAATATAAAATTCAAATTAGAACCCTTCCTTTGATTGCCGGCAGCCAGCTGAGAATAGCTATTATTAATGCTTGCCCTTCAGAATTCATGTTTACTTGGAACCTCCGAATGAGACTACTTAGAATTAGGGTCTTTGTAGATGCGACCAGTTAACATGAGGTTTACTGAATTAGGATGGCACCTAAATCCAATAGTTAGTGTTCTGATAAGAAGGGGAAGAAACCTGTAGAAACACAGTTTGGACATTTTTCATATTTTATTTTTTCTGAGCTTCTGGCATTGTTCATTCCATAAATGCCAAGAGTGTGCAATCACACAGTGATTGTAATTTCTTTTCTGTGACTTTCCTAACCCTCAAAGGTCATGTAGTAGTCTCAGAGAGTTTACTAGAGTTCCTGGGCAGCCAGGTCCCAACACCCACTGGAGATTTTTCTTAGACAAAGGCCTTTACTTTTTATTGTTTTTAGAGGTTGTTGTATCTGTTAAAGCTTGACCTCCAAGATTCTCATCCTGATATCATTCCAAGAGTTTGAGTAATATGTCCTCTATTTAAGATCTTTGACTGGAGATGGGTCTCCAGGTTCAGAAATCATCCTTCTGAGAGGACAAAGCGTTTCTAGTTCTGTCCATGGCATTCAGTGCAATGCAGTGGTCCGTTCAGAGCTCCTGGGGCTAGAGGACATGGCGTTCAAGGCTGGTAGGTTTGTGATCTGCCCTTCACCATGAGACTCAACACCTTCTACCCTGAATTTCTGACCGCTGCACTAGGTTGCTGTGTATTTTAAGCGACTTTAAACATAGAAAGAGCCTAGAACACAGGTTAGTGCTTGTAAACAGCAGAGACATGCACTCCTTTGATGTTAATTATGTACATGGCATTTCTGGTTGGCATGCTTGCTGGGAGATCAGTCATATTGAGCAGGCATGTACTTCCACCACTGAGCTGCATTCACGTTTCTCATGAAGTACTCCTTTTGTGATTTGCTTTCCACACCGGTGCTGCTGAGATGATGCTGCTCAGGGACAAAAGTGAGAACTCCTGTCATAAAAATTTCTCAGGAAATACTGACTATCCAGGCTGATCAAGGAATAAATGTTGTCAGTTCTTCTAGTTAGTAGATAGAGGTCACTCAGTGCCCTTCAGAATAGTTAAAAATCTACAGCCAGTAAAGAGCACTCATGCTTTCATGCTTGCTATAGTTTGGGTATAGTTTGTGTTTGTCCCCTGAGAAGTCATACGCTGGAGCTTGGTTCTCATGATGCTGAGCAGTGATGAAGCCTATGAGAGATGGCGTCTACTGCAAGGTGCTTGGGTCCTTGCAGGTACTTGGCTTGGAAGGGTTGATGTAGTTCTCCAGGACCCGAGTTCATTTCCATAAAGTTCTACCAACAGCGAAAGCCTAGCACCTGTCTCTCTGCCTTCCAGTCTTCCCAGGAAATTTCCTATGCTTGTGCTCCTGCCATTATGGTACCATCTACTGTCAGGCTCTTCAGCAGAGGCCAAACAAGGGGCCACCTGCTCTTGGACTTTCAGTCTCCTAAACTGTGAATTAAAGAAATATCTTTGAAAATAAATTACTCAGCCTCAGCTCTTCAGTTACAGCCACAGAGAATGGATGAAAACAACACCTGACAAAATAAAAGCATGAAGAAGCCGTTGTAGGAATATAATTTATTCTGATGAAATACAGTAAAAGCCCTTGAAAAATAGAACAAAACTAAACATGGCTCTGATCTCTAAAAGATAAGAAAGCCCTGAGAAGGCTCATAGTACACAAATACTCTGAAAATACATATTCAACTCTTCATTCATTCTTCCATTTATTCATCTAATGAAGACATTTAGGCCCCATACCTCAAACTTGGTATTAAGTCTTTGAGATCACCAGTATCTCAGACACTGTCCTCATCTCGAGGAGACTTCTCAAAAGCAAAACTAAAGTGTTGGGGAGAAGTGACCCTGCAACCCATGCCAGAGCCAGGTAGCTTCTCTCCTGGAACCCCAGGTTGATTTCCCAGGTGATAGAGTTAAAGGTGACCATCAGCAGAAAGTTTTTCCAGACAACATAAACTCAGAAGGATGTTTGTGTCATGCCTTGTGCTATTCCTGAAGGCTGGAGCATCTCAGAGGACAGAGAGCCAATTAAAATGGTTGTTCTTTAGCAGCACATGTGTAATTGCTACAATTTGCGAAGCTGTGCTGAGCAGGAAAATTGCAAGACTGAGGCCAGGCTGGGAGACATAGTGAGACTCAGTCTCAACCAAGCAACCAACCAACCAACCACCTCAGACAACACACACACACACACACACACACACACACACACACACACACACACACATGAAATTCTTCTCAGGCTAGGATTGAATCTTTCCCATCCAGTCGTTTTGGACACCTTGCTTGAGCTCACACTTTCAGCAGAAGCCTCACTGCAGCTGAGCCACAAGGACAGAGCAGCAAATTTGACCTCTGCCCCTGTCCTGAAGCAGGAGCTCAAGGTGGTAATGAGAAAGCTGATGGGAAGCTGAGCAGTTTCAGCAGCAGAGAAGGGGGGACAGGGAAAATAATGGAACCTGAAATGGATGAAAGCAGTCACTCAGCTCTTGCCAAACAAATAGATCCTGGGTCACTAAAACAGAAACTTCCATGGTCTAAGAATTTAAAGTCATGACAATGAGGCTTTTTATCTTGCTGCTCCTCTCTGCCTCGTCAGATGAGGTTCTTAGGGGCTGTGATGTTAGATAATAACAAAGTTGTGGGGTGTAGTGTGTTGGCCAGTGCCCAACTTGGAAACAGATGGTAGACTCAAATATAGATAATTTGTGGAAATTCATTAATAAAGAGAATAATTATGAAGGCGTGGGTGGTGATGCTAGGGAACCACAGAAACAGAACAGATGCCTGTAGCTAGGGGAGCAGGGTTGTCATGACTTCTAAGCCTGAGGGGAAGAGGGCACCAGAAACTGGCACAGCAATGAAGTAGGTGTCTGTGAATGGTGCAGGGACCTCCTGCCAAAGGTTCCAGCTATCTCCAGGGGATCAAGTAGGGAAGGAACCTTCGTCCCAAGTACCCTGTCTCTTTTTCCTTTCTTCCTCCAGTTCCTGGCAATGTGTCAATCAAATCAGAAGCCAGGAACCCTGGGGAATCCATGTAGTTTGAACAGCTCAAGTTCAGAGCAGCACATGAGTGCTGGTTTTGTAAACTCTCTCTGTACACAGCCTATTCTTATGTTGAGAAGCAGCTGGACAAGTGAGTTAAAACCTTTCATTCTGTGATCCACAGGGGCGACATCAGAATATGGTCATTGGCAAAAAGGCACCATCTGTGTAGTCAATAGTAATTCTAGTCTTTTACTTGGTTTTCTAGAGTACCTTGAAGGGAGGCACAAACCCAAGGATGTTGCTAAAAAATCTGCATTTTGTTTAGTTTCTTCTGTCCTGGACTTTGCCCCTGTCTTTATTACCTGCCTGTTCATCTTAAAATCTCCTCCCACCATGAATTACACATCATTCTGGCTCCCCACCATGATCTCCGTTCTTTCAGTACAAGAGTCTCCTATGGCTTGCATCTCAAAGCCTCATGCAAGCCTCATGTGCAAGCTTTCTCAGTAACTGGGAGAAGAGTGTATGATTACCAAATCAGTCCACTGATTGGTCTGGCACTTGGCCTAAACTCAGTATCCTAGCGAAAAGATAAAAGGGACAAAAAAGAAGCTGCTAAGATCACTTGGACTTGCTACTTGGGTGCTTTGCTGCCTTCTTCCCACCATGAAGTGGTTCTCCTGTGCCAGTGGGTATCAACTTCTTAGAAATACGGATTTCTAGATGATGAAATATGAGGACAAGGCAAAATCATTAATAGTTGTGCTGACAATATCTAGTAACTTCTGAAGTAGATCTATGAAAATAATGTCAACAGTTATATGTGAGGTACCTTTATTTGCTTATTCACTATTGTATTATCAGCACATTACTGGTGTTTAAAACAGTGAAATATATTAGCAAATGTGATCTCAAAAAAATTTCTCCCTTATCGACAGTCTACCACATAGCAGTAAGTATCATGCATTTTCTAGTCACGCACCACTGACATATAAATTGTACTTTAAAAGATCCTCATTTTGTAGGGGAGAAAAGTCAAATGTTATGCAACTCACTGAGTCTGTGGCAGAACTGAGATACCAGACTAGATGGTCAGTTTAAAATCTGTATTCTTTTTATCTTGACTATTTGTTCTTTGTGTTGCTGCTAAAAGCACACATCTGGGTTGAGTAGTCCAGTCAGTCTAAACATCATGTGTTTAGGAACAAACTACTTGTCCAAAGCCCGAGTTGGATATTCAAAGACGTTCCTCTTAAATTCTCTTCAGAGCACTCATCTTCACATCTTTATTTGGGCTTATATTTTTGTAAACCATTTTAGTACAGGATCTCGTGACGCGGTGAATGGCAGAGGCTCTGAGGACAGGCAAATGTGTAGAATCAAAGAAGTCAGCAGCTAAATCTCGGAGATATTTAAAAGACATAAATGATCACATTCCATATACAGATTAGAATTAATAAATATAAAGTTATCATTTATATATCTTTGTGCACAATTTGCGTCTCTCCAAAAGGATGGCTGTTATTGTAGCTTCTGAAACCTTTCTGACAAGGAAAGTCAAGAGAGCTGTCTGCTTATTTACTTTGGAGCTGTGAACTGGTGTGTGAGGATGAAAGTCCACCAGCTCAGTCTGGTCCCTGTCAAACTGTATATTGTGCATATTATGCCGTCTGCTTGTCTCAAAGACATTTGCATCTTTGTGCACTTTTAAAGCTCTAACATTAAAATATTGCATTCAGTTACTCATAAAATTTACAACTACCTGTGGGCCTGGTGCTGAGTAACAAATTAGTAGAAAGACTTTCATTAGACAGCGATCAAAGAGAGACTACACAGATCCACCTGCACTGAGAAAATCATAAAATTAAATTAGATAATTAAGGGTTTGTATATTAATGACCAGAGATCAATTTTAATGCTATAAAATGCATAGTATGTACCCTATACAAAGCGTAATAATTTGTCTAGCACAAGATTGTGTGCGGTGGACTTTAATATTTCCAAATCATTACTCAATTAATAATATTTTACACAGACACATCATCACAGAATATATGCCAATATGAAATTAGTATCAGTGAACTCTTCCAACTGTTTTGTGGTGGAGAGTAAAATTCCAATACATTTTGGCAAGATACATTCATTTCCTTGGACCAGTCAATTGCACAATGCTTTTCTTCTGGGCTCATCAGTCTAGTGCGTCTATCTCATCTCCTCCTGCTTTTCAGCTTTGCCTTAGCTGAAAATTATGTGGATTCTTTTTATAAGAGAATCATAGAATTCAGAACAAAATAGAATACTTTTGGAAGTATCAATATGAATGAACTGATTGGAAAGTATTAAATTTTGATTCTTAGACGTAGAATCACCCAAAGTGCCTAAAAATCCTTTTGGAAAAGAAATGAAAAAATTTGAAATTTGAAAGGACAAATACATAAAGGCTGTTAATGCCTCTAAATTAATCACAGTAGAAATCAGAGCCAGAAGTATTAAAAAATTAAATGTTCACCAAAAATCTTCCCCAGATTTGTTTTCAAGATTAAAGTTGAATGAAAGATAAATAATACAGATGGACTAAATGAACTGAGTCGGACACATTTTTTAGAAGGTCAGGTACAAGAAATTCAAACAGAGAAAGATTCTTTCAAACTCAATGGCTTCCCTTTTATAATTAACTGCCTATTTCTACTTTCATGGTGAGCAAAGACATTTATAGTCTTCTAATCTTCTATGGGCAAATATTACTCAAATAATTATCCACCTGAGAAAATGCAAAAAGATCATTTTATGCTCTTGGCCAGTTTTCCCCTTGATTCAGGACACTGGCTTCCACAGTGGCTTCTGTTCTCATTGTTAATCACGTGGTGCACAGTAAGCCAGACACGGGGTTTCCAAGCGCCGCCAAGGCCTGGATTTTACAAAATGAAAGCCACATGAGAGCCCTGTTGTTGAGAAGTTGAAACCAGTCGTGCTCAGAGTCTCCGACAACAGGACATTTCACTCACTGCTATGTGGTGAACATGGACGTCCCCTAGGAGCGGAGACCGTTAGTGGAAATACCAGGATGACAGATGTCCCTACAGATGCGGTGGAAGTGTACACATCGAAGCCAGGGGACTGATGCAGACACAGGTGCACTCACCCTGAAGTCGGGCTTTTCCCACTGCCTTTCCTAAACAATAAATTGCAGCATGAATGAGAAAGCTAATAGCCTGGGACACAATCTGTGTGATTGTTCTCCTTTGAGAGGGGAGTGAACCATCTCCAATATAATAGCAAGTGAGCATTCTGTTCCTAGAAAGGAAGAATATACGTAAACAGGTCACTAAAGATACTCATTAAAGTAAATATGGAAGTTATTCACTACTGCATTTTAGGCATCAAACATTTTGCATGGCCAGGGAAGCCATCCACTGAGCACTATGTAATCCCTGCACTGACGCTTGCCTGTGGGGCGGGACAGCCTTCCTCTGAGGCTGGCTGTGCGATATGGGCAGATTTCCTTCCATTTCCATGTCTTTCCTCAGCTCTAAACTGAAGGGACTCAGTTCCACTTCTAATATTCTTTCCTACTCTTTTGACTCTTTATATCCTAAGACACCTATTAGTTCGGGCAGATGATTTCTGGGCATGTGTGTGTTTGTGTGTATGTGTAATAATTTAATTACTTTTATCTTTTACTTGAAAAAATAAAGAATTTAAGTGGACACTTACCTAAAAAGAACTGGTATTTGCATACATGTAAGGAATCTTTTAAAACAGGAGAATATTTCTAAGATAATTTATTCTCAAGGATATATTACATCCTTGCAGGTATCTCTAGAGATAAATATGGGGTTCCATGAAATATTAATTTTACAAGTATGTGTTTTAATAACTGTGATGACTTACCTTTGTGTCCTTTGAGAACCATCCTGTGCCAGGAGAGTTCACATACTGTTTGCACCAAGGAAACATGCTCTAGGCTTGCGGTACCAGCCTCCACAAAGGTCTTGATGGTTCTTTTTTCCTCTACAATGTGTGTGAGGCCTTGTTTGCAAACAGGATCTCTGCAGATGTAATGTTATGATGAAGTTATGTCACAATGGGGTGAGCCCTAAATTTAATACAGTTGGCGTCGTTGTAACAAGAGGGAAATTTGGATACAGAGACATAGACACACAGGCAGAATATTATGGGCTACTTCAGCAGAGTCCACAGCCAAGTGCCAGGGAACACCAAAGATTGCCAAGAACAACCTGAAGCTGCAAGATGAGAAGGATTCTCCATTTAGCACCTTCAGAGAAAGCATAGCCCCGCGACAGCTTCATGTCACTCTTTCAACTTCCACAACCAGGAGAAAACACATGTGTGCTGTTTGCAGCTGTGCAATTTGTGGAGCTCTGCTTTAGCATCCCCAGGAAGCAGGCACAGGTGGCACTGGAGAGCAGGAGAATGAGCTATCTTTCCAATAAATGGTGCTGAGATCAGTTCACGGAGAAAAAGATGTTTGATCCTACTTCAGGTCATGCACAAAACCAATCTTTAGGTACACTGCAGATCTAAACATGAAAGCAAAATAAGCACTATCTTAGAAGATAATATATGACCAATCTGTAATTCACAAGCATAGGAATAGACTATTGGAACAGGACACAAAAGTTACTGATCATAGAGAAAATAACGTATAAAATTTACTGCAGTAACATTGTTTTACTGAGTGAGTGGCAGAGCAAGCCACGTAGTGGATAGCGATCCTGGCACCATAACCACAAAGCGCCATCATCTGTAGCAGTTACAGAGTCACAGATGCCTCCCAAAGGGGGAGATGAGCCCTAAATCCCCAGACCCGGCTCCCAGGGGCGTGAGCTGGAGCAGACACTTTGGAGCACAGCTCGATGTGCTCTGTGGTGATGGCAGACACAACCCTTATGACCTGCTATTCTACTCTTAGAAATGAGTGCTTACGTAGGCAAGAGTCACCTACAAGACTGTGCCTAAAAAAGGCTTTGTGAAGTTCACCAACAGTTGAATGGAAAAATAAATTGTGGTATCAGCACATAATAAAACAGCATAAAGCTATGAAATTGAAAGAACTACTGCTATTCACAGTTGCTGTGGTATAATAAATGCAATGTTGACAAATCATAAAAAATGTCAATGTAAAGATTCAGACACCAAAGGAAGTATATTACATCGTGTGCGATACTATCACCTCAAGTCCAAAAGCAGACAAAACTAAACAGCAGCATTGCAGGTGCTGTGAACTTAGATCGTAAAATGACATTTCTGAAAGGTAGTGGAATAGTTAATTTAAATGTCAAGGTAGTGTTACCTTCAAGGGAGAGAAGTGAATGCGCAGGCTTACGAATATCAAGCGATACTCTATCTCTTGGAGAGATTATTAGTGTGTTCATTTTTTGTTACATTATGTGATATATGACTTGGTTGTATAGTTTTTGGTACAAATGTTTTATTCCACAATAAAAAGTTTACTGCAAAAAGCCGAGCAAAGGAGACAGAAATTCTGAGTTACTTTCAATATTCTTCAACCCTGGGAACTAGGCCATGTTTTTTCTGCTTATCCTTCCAGCCATGCTTCCGCTGAGCTCGCAGTCAGGATGCTACGAGTGGTTATGAAGAGAGGGACACTGCAGGCTTCCTGTCAACTTCATGGTGTATTTCCTGACAATCAAGCGAGGACCTGGAAGGACAGCTCCATGCAATGTGAAGGTCAAGCGATACCATGCTCCTAAGGGACCACGATTTTCAGTGGAAACGTCAAAATACTTTCATGGCTCTACCAGCTTGATAAGAGCAAGGTGATACAGT
>PVIR01000300.1:0-19801 GCA_004026965.1 Petromus typicus
TTTCAAAAAATTAAATTTAATTCTACTTAGAAGACAATACAATGTTTAATTTTTTGAAGTTTAAAACACTCATCGTTTTAAGAAATCATCATTTTAACAAATGTTCAAATACTTACCCTTTGAAGCCACTTCTTGCCTAAAGCCATCTCTTCCCTTCAGTTGAAGCATTGGATTTTTTTTTTTTTTTTTTTTTTTTTTTGAGACAGGGTCTTGCCTTGTAGTTGAGGCTGGCCTTGAGCTCAGCCTCCAACTCATGTCACAGCAATCCTCCTGCCTCTGCCTCCCTACCATGCCTGGCACTGTGGTACGTGGTACTGGTTGCTGCTGGGGTTAGTCTCCACAACCAGTATTGTATGTGGTTAACCGGGGATCGAACCTGGGTCCTTGTGCTTGCAAGACAGGCGCCTGAACCACTGAGCTAAATCCCCGGCCCAGCATTGGATATTTTTTAAAAAATGAATCAAGTTCAATTCTGGTTATAAGAGAATGAAATACTTAATTGCTTTCAAGTTTAAAGTATGTAATTGAGAAGCTAGATATTCACCCAGTCTCAAAATAATGCTTCACAAATTACTTATTACTCATGAAAGAGAAAATATTCCTTTACATAAAGACATCTTATGGCATCTTTCATTAACAGTTTAACATAACTTCATAGTTAATGGACAAAATGATACCATGACCTCCTGGTGGGATCCACTGAGAAAGACACAAGATCATCTATAGAGAATTTCAGGTCTTCTCTGAATTTATTAATCAAGAAACAATTAGATAAATCCAAACAGAGAGATATTCCACAGAATAATTGGCCCAGATTCACGAAAAACATCAACATTCTGAAAAATACAAAAACATTGAGGATCTACTCCAGATTAAAGGAGATTAAGGATACTTGACAGGAAAATGCAATGTGTGATCCTTGAATATATGCTGAATTAGAGAAAATAGGATAAGATAATGGGAAAAGTTTAAGAAAGCATTCTTATGTTAAATAATACTACTGTGTTGATATGAAAATTCCCTGAAGGTAGTCAGTAAATTGTGTTTATGTGGATGTATGTCCCCTTATTTTATGTAAGTATATGTTGAAGTATTCAGAAATCAAATGTCACAATGTCTGCAACTAATTCACATATAGTTACCTAAAAAAAGAGTTACACGCGCAGTACACATTGATATGTACACGTGTAGAAAGAAAGAATAAATTTGACAAGGTATTTTCTTAGAAAAAGTAACTTTTGGAGAAGTTATTAAAGATTTCATTGTGCAGCTGGGGATTTAGCTCAATGATTCCGGCTCCTGTCTTGCAAGCACAAGGGCCCAGATTTTATCCCCGGAAACCACATACAATACTGGGTGTGGAGACTCACCCCAGCAGCAACCAGTACCACATACCACAGCGCCGGGTGTGATGGCTCATGCCTGTAATCCCAGCACTTGGGAGGCAGAGGCAGGAGGATTGCTGTGATGTGAGTTGGAGGCTGAGCTCAGGGCCAGCCTGAGCTACAAAGTGAGACCCTGTCTCAAAAAACCTAAAAAAAAAAATTTCATTGTGATCTGGAAGGAAAAATCCTTAAGAATGTTCTATATTTCATCGCTTCTCGGCCTTTTGGCTAAGATCAAGTGAAGAATGTTCTGTATTTCGGATTCTGGCAGCAGTAAGGGTGAAGAATTGAAAACAGTTTAGACCGATGGTGCTGAAGCATTCAGCAGGGAAACGAGAGGAACAGTCTCAGGCAGGAGAGGTGACGGTGTGACTTGATTATTTAATTCCCAGTTTTTCTTAACTTTTTAAGAATAACTTTTTGAACAAGGAATGAGAGTAGTGCAAAAACACTCAGGGGTCTTTTAGCCTAGATGAGTCACATCCCAATTTCCTTCTGGAATTTGAGAATGTGTGTAGAGGGAGATCACCATCTGTACTCCTGGGGAATTTTGACATGTAGAGGAGGTAGCTGAAAGCTGTATACAAGCAAATTTTGTCTCAAAACAAGTAGTAGAAAATGGTGCACTTTGTGGATGAGAAAACGGGGAGATTTGCGTCCATCTCTTTTTACCCGGTGACTTCCGAGGACTTACAAAATGATCACTGGGAGCAATGTGAAAGGTGCGGGAAGAGCAAGACACTAAGGCCGTGTCTTGAGCACTTCGGTGACAGCAGTCCAGGGGCAGCCTGGGTCTGCGCTTCAGCGAAACGTCTTTTCAGCCTCCTGTGTGATCCTGGACAGACCTACTCAGTATTATCTAGAGTGTCTGGGAAGCAGAGCCCGAGGGTATTGCTTTGGTGATTAATTGATTGCCTGGAAGCAGGTGTCTAGCCCCAGGCCCCAGAGCTCTGCCCCTGCACACTGTTGTCAACCATTTCAATAAATGTTGACAGGAGCAATGACTATCTAATTTTTGGTTAATGAAACCTGTGTAAAACCCAAATCATTCATCAGGTGACAGAATATGACTTAAGTGGTGATTTTTGACTTAGAATAGAATAAAGTACAGAACTGTGAAGATGAAACAATTAGAATTAAATATGAAATACTTTAAGGTATGTCTGGATTATTGTGCCAAATTCCAAGACCCAAATTTAAAGATGGCATAAAAGCACTGGCATGGATTCAGAAAAGAATGACAAAATTACATGGCAGAAACTGTCATTTAAAAATAGTTTAAAATAGCCTCAACCTGGAAAAGAGAATATTCTGGGAAGGTGGATGTGATTATTCTGTTTTATGTATGAAAGAATAGTATGTGTGAGAGAAATTACACCTATTCGAGGAGATCAAGAGAGCTTAAATACAAGAAGCAGACATTGAAGAGACTGATTTTGGTTCACTCTCTTGCGGAAAATTCAGTTCCTAGCATCACCCCAAAGTAGAATGCTCTGCTTTGTGATCCAGTGGATTCTGCACTCTGGAAAACAATAGAATACAGATTAGGGGACGGAGGAAGATATCCCTAAGAAAAGAGGCATACAGTAGATGGAAGAATGCGGTGGATTCTAAAATTCTCAGTAGTTTTTTTTTTTTCCTGATACCTATATTTCTTTAGTGATAAAATGAAGAAAACCAAAAGACTAGAGAACTAAAACTAAGCAGAGAAATGGGGATGAGAGGGATAAAGAAATCTGTAAACATGGAGGCAGGATACAGAAAACAAACTGGCTACAAAAGTGAAGGAAACAATTTGAGGGAATAATACAAATTTGAAATGACAGGTTTTAGGGTATCGTCAGGGGGCATAGTCTAAGTTTGGAAGGTGAAGGTGGAAGCCAGAGCCTAGGAAGTCAGACATTTGGAGACAAGTAATCTGAGCAAAGGCCATGAGGTTAATCTAGGAAACAGTCATCTGGGTCCTAAAAGCTCCCAGCAACACAAGTGATAAGCTCACTGGTACCATCAGTGTGAGGAGAATAATTCACTATTATTCCACCTTTGTATTAATCATGTTTACCAGTCAAACATCAATGCATTTGAGGATTCCTGAGTAATTCTTCCAACACAACGTGGATACATAAAGAGGTGTGGCATGGATACGAAAAGACTGATCCGAGGCTGCTTGAGCTGCCAGAAGTAGAGTGTGTTAAGGCTGAGTGAGGTAGACAGACCTTTCCCACTTTGCCATCAGGAAGTGTTTACACCACCTTTATATGCATGAGCTTATTCTTTACATGTTCTCTTTGACATGTCCAGTTTACAAAACAGAAATGGCATACAGACGCCACTGACTCTACAGTGCCAGGCTAGTGCAGGGGTGCAGGGTGTGGCTGTATCCTTCCTGCCGACCTTGAGGTGAGACGTCACATCTGATCATGCTTCTCCCTGTCCGTGAAGTTTGTTTCCGCAGTGGTTAAAGAGATAGATAATAGTGCCTCCTGTGAAGAGGTGGTGAAGTATAAATGAGGTCATTACTAACTTGGTCTCCAGAATACAAGAGATGCTCAGTCTTGGCTCCATTGGGACAGAATGCAGGCTGATTGGGAGAGAGGAAAAGAATTCCAGTGACGGTTGAGAGACTTTTGTTCAGGAGGACGGAGTGGCCAGTGAGGGCTGGACCCACTGGAGATGAAGACACACCTTGCCCAAGCTTCAGTGGAGATATTTTTATAAAGACAGAGTCTAATAGGTAATTGTTGAAAGCAAGAAGTCACTGCGCACAAAGTGATTTCAATTCATTGAGTGTGTTTTTTTGTGAGCCATTACTGTGTAGGTTTTACCTCTATAATTTTATTTGCTTCTCATCATAATCTTTGAGAGGTCAGTATTACACCCTGTTTATAGCTAAGCTCCTTAATTTTAAATAGAGATTAAGGATATAGTTGAACTCCACAAACCCCACCTTTTGTCTCCAAAACAGCTTCACTGCCTCTGGAGAGGGGTGAGCCATGTCAGAAGAGGGAATGACTCATGGCTGAGACAGATAAAGAGTCTCAACAAATGCTCTCAGTGCCCCAGGCTGGCCATGAATATGCTGATCAACTTTGAAGAATGCCAGTGACATCATAAGAGCCATAAGAGCGCCTAATATTGATTAATAGCCAAGAGTCTATCATGAGTGTGGGCTTTATATACATCAGCTAATTTAATCTTTACAACAGCATTACGTGTTAAATTTCTTTTCAAAAAATTTATTAAGGGGCCAGGGATATAGCTTAGTGGTTCCGGCGCCTGTCTTACAAGCGCAAGGACCCCGGTAACCACATAACAATACTGGGTGTGGAGACTCACCCCAGCAGCAACCAGTGCGGCATACCACAGTGCCAGGCGTGGTGGCTCACGCCTGTAATCCCAGCACTCGGGAGGCAGAGGCAGGAAGATTGCTGTGATGTGAGTTTGAGGCTGAGCCCAGGGCCAGCCTAAACCACAAAGCAAGACCCTGTCTCAAAAAACCCTAAAAAAAAAAATTTATTAAGTTCATTTGCACCTGTATGTGATATATCATGGTTCTTGTTTTTTTCCCATTATTATAGTTCTTATATTTAAGATGAAAGCAATTGAGCCTTAAAAATTCAAGTGAGTTTTGAGCCCAAATCTCTCTGGCCCTGATCAGATACCTTCACGATTACACATCTTTTCTTGGGCACAAGTGGATGGCAGCTGTGGGGTTAGGATGGCCCCTGCTAAAAGAGGTTTAGCAGAAGCCAGAGGACCAGAAATGAGAGGGTGGTGCACCCAAGAAAGAGCATTCTCTAGCTGGAGCTGCTGAACAGCCCCCGGATGTACAGTAGTGTCAGCCGAGGATGAAAACACTTTAGTGTCTGAACTCGATAACTTGATGAAGCAAGATTGTAAGAAGAAAAAGACATACAGATGAGGCAGTGCCCATTTAGAAATAAAAACAGAAAGGAAAATGAAATACAGGCTCCTAGGAGAAAGATGAGGTTTATAGTAAGGGCTGACATTTGCTCAGGAGGGAACAGAACATGGCTCTGAGATCTTCAAACATAGTAAGGAAAAACTGACAAAGTGAAGGGACAGGAAAAAGTTTTCTTGTCCCTCTGGGATTTTCAAACATTCACCAATACATTCCAGCATTGCTTTTATCTCCACTTACTTCATTTGGTACAAATTATTGGTGCCTCTGTGGTCAATGTCATGGCAGAAAGCAGCAGCAACCATGGCAAAAGCTTCAAGATCCGTGTAGTATTTCTTTAGTCTTCCTGTCTAAACACATAGTGACATATATAGTTAAGTGCATGAGTAAACATCTATTCCAGGTGCAGCAAGACTGACCTGCAGCAGAGAAGATGACCCATGTTTCCACAGGAAGTTGGCTTTATTTCTTGTGAATTTTATAGCATTTTGTGTGGTTCCAAAACCCAGCAAATGATGGGAGTTTTCTTTAGAGACAGATAAACGAGTGAGGGATAATCAAGTATGGAGGGACATCCATGTCCTTGGGGTCATCTGTGGGGGTTGGGGACTGTACTCATGACTTTCAAAATGATGGGCCACATCTAAAATGATGGGCCATGGTGACCCCATGCTTCAGAAGGAAGTGCACAGGCTTCTGGTGCTTTCCGATGTGTTATACTTACCGTCAGCAAGGTGAACATGGTCTGGCCCACATTGAATCCATGCCGCCAGTTGTGGTAAGTGACAGGGCGGTACCCCTTCCTCACTGTGTACATCCACCTGGTGAGAACCTGTTACCCAAGATGACAGCACCATTCAGACTTTGGAACAGAACTCTAAAGGTTAGGAGTCTGTCATCTTATCTAAAAAGATGTGTCGGTCTTGTTGACAGAGTTTAAGCTGATGTATTTACAAAGTTAATGATAGTTTAAAATCCAAACTGAGTTAATCTTTTGAACTTTTGAACTAAAAAAACCTTAGTGAAGTACAGCAACAGAGTCAAGCAGCATTTTAAACAAAATACCATCTGACCTCTGCAGGTACTCTGAATTTCTCCACCACATTTATTTCAAAAAACAGCCGCAGTCCACACTTAATCAGTTCATGCTCAGTAACGGAAAAGTCACTGAAATGGAATTCATAGAGGTCTACCACCTTGGGGTCCGGCAAGTCTTCCTTCTATTGAAAAGACAGATTGTTTCAGATTATGTGCATTTTTCACTTTTACACTCACATACCCACACCAAAGTAAAAAATACAACAGAACAATAGCACAGGTTGCTAGGGATGATGGTGTATGTTTGTAATCCCAAACTTAGGGGGCTGAGGCAATGGGGTTGCTGCAAATTCAAGGCAAGGCAAGCCTGGACTATGTCGTGATTTCAGTGCTAACCTTAACTGCATAGTGAGACCTTGTCTCAAAAAAAAAAAAAAAAAACCCAAAAAAACAAACAAACAAAAAAACAAAACAAAATGATATTCAGACTCTGGGCTATACAGTTTGCGTAGATTATCCTCAAAACATACGAAATTATCTACATTTTACAGGTGGTAAAACTGAAACTCAGCCATATTAAAAAGCTTTCTCAATGATGAAATTCAATTCCAAATCCAATCCCACTGGCTATCTTCTTTCTAGAATGCAAAATAAAACGTTTAGTTATAGCAGCCTGACGCATTTTTAATTCTCAACTTCTCCTTTTTCCATTCAACTAGTCAGTAAATGGTTGGTGATTGCTTAATCTCTTGTATTTTCTGCACTTGCTCAGGGTTGGTTTCTGACTCTTCACTAGACTGTGAGCTCCATGAGGACCGTGGTCACGCTGACGTAACCTGCAGTGCCTGTCCCATTTCCTGGACCCTGGAGATAATTATTGAATGAGTGAGGGCCCCACAATACAGGAATACTTGTAGACATTTCTTTTAGTCCATAATCATTAAGATTTAGGAGCTTGTGAAAAACTAGTAATCTAGGCATATAAGCATTGACATGATTTCATAGATAAAAGCATGGATTTTGCTGTTAAAATCCTTAATTTATTGAAATACACATACAGTGCAGGCCAGTGAAAGGGGAGAGCTTAGCATCACCAGAGAGCACAGCGCCAGTGCTTAGTGCTGTGAGAGCGAGGATGGAGCAGGCTGCTGGGAGCCGAGGAGGAGGCTCCGGCGGGCGTGGGACGCTGAGCTGAGAGAAGGCAGGTTCCCACGGAGGGGAAGAGGCAGGAGTAAGCAGAGCTGAGGGGCTACCGTGGATCTCCAGGAACAGCTCAGTCCAGTGACTGCTGGTCACTGCGCTGCGTGTCCTTAACACTGCTGAAGAGGACACAGGAATCGGAGTAGGGAAAGACAGGACCAGCCACTCCCCTTAGTAAGCTTAAGGCCTCCCAGGAAACAGTTCATCTTCTAAGCAAGTTTCAACACCAATGCTAAACACCTGCTTTAAGCAAAATGATGGATCTGGTGCCCTGGTTCCTGGGCTGGCCCATCACCCCTGCCCCTTCCCAGTGGAGGCCCCCAGGGTCTCTCATGTTCCTGTCTTTTGGCGCCTCCAGGGGCCTCCAGGGTCTCCATGTTACAGATGCAGCAGTCCCTCAGAAGTGCACTCCCATGTGGAGAGACAGACAATGCAATAAGCACAACTCTTCACAGCCAGTGTACGGAAGAGAGAGCTATGGGCAAAACACGACTGTAAGAGAATTCAGAGGCTTTGAACAACCAGCTTTCGGGTTCTGAGAGGGACTGATAGGGACAGATTTATTATTGTTCTGATACACAGCACTCTCGCTCCCAGCGTAGATTTCTCACTCTGTATAGAAGTCACCTGGCTGAGGACTGGTGCCATGGAGGGCGCTGCAGCAGCCCCTGTGGCTGCGAAGAGACTGCACTGCAGGACTCCTGACCTCAGGCTGCCTGGCTCATCTACTTCCACCGGGTTGTGTAAATTCTGCTCAGGCCCCAGAATGTAGGCTGATCACAGTCTTGTCCTGCACCGACGCCAGGCCTCCTGAGTAACTCTTGTCACTTCTCATCTCTAGCCACCACCACAGGTTTCCCTGAGACAACACACTGTCTCGCATCACATCCTTGGATCGGTTATGGCCTTTGTCCTCCAAGATGCGGCCCCACCATGAGTCTCTGCCTGGCAGGTGCCTGCTTTCCCTACAAGGCCTCAGGTCTTAAGCTCTGTGAGTCCATCACCATCTGAGCGTACAACAGGCTTTGGCCATCCCGAGTCCTAGTGCTCCTCTTCTGTGTCCATGTCTGAGGATGTACTGCCATTGCTTATGTTTTTCTCTCCTTAATCCACAAGGGGCTTCTTGAACCACATTGTATCCTTTTCTCTCAGCTCCTACTGCACCGAGCCTTGCAGTATGGTATGTTTCAATAACTAATGAATGAAGAAACTGAATAAAGAGAGACTGAATGAGGTGCTTCACTAAGAATTCCTCTGCATACTTTCTGTTGCTGGGGGAAGTGGAAGCTGCAGAACTTCGACCAGCACCAGGTGTCCTAGAAAGCACGAAGGCCCTGGCCACCTCCTCTGCCTGCGTTAGAGCACTACTACTCTGGTCCTCCTCAGCAATAGACAGATGGGACCCTTGTCGGATCTCAAGGAGAGTTGAGCATCCCTGGGGCCTGCAGGCGAAGGGCACCCATGGAGGGAGAGTCAGGGGGAGTGGAGATGAACAAACAGGTATACGTCTGAGAAAAGATGCCAGTATAACTCTGGAGAGCTCTTCTAGGGCATATTTTGGTTTAAATTTCTAAATCCTGGGCAACAGTCATTTAGAATTAGATCAGAAGAGCTTTTAAATTCAAAGTATGCTGTTAAGTCTATGGTGCTTTGCCCATATTACTGCTCCTGCCACATAAGGTCCTTCCTCATTTATAAAGGGTGTCATGCTTGTCAAGTCCTATTCACAAGAAGATGCATATCTGAGGACAGATGGGGAGAGAGTGGCCAGGTATGAGAGGTGGTGCTCAGAGGCTGAATTCAGGAAGGAGGGAGAAAGAAAAGGCATCTTGAGTGACACAAAAACATGGAAGGAACTGATGATCCCCCTCAACAGGTGTCAAAGGCCAGAGGTCTATGGCATGGCCGGTATGGGAGGACAGAGTCCACAAAATAGGAAGGGGGATGTGATTCGGTACGACTTCAGTTAGAAAGGGCTCTCGTAGCATGAATTGGATAGGGCCCGTGGCAAACAAGATGAAGCAGATTGTAGGACATTGAATATATTATTTCAGTCTCAAATTTACAGAATTTTTGTGTCTGAAATCTTGGTAAATATCCCAGGAATCCATGAGATCACCGAAGAGGCCCACTCTAGAAATAGGGGCTTCACCCCAATAGTAAGAGCAAAGACTATCCCCAACACAATCTTGAACCAACTTTTTCATCTACCAGAGAAGCGTCTCTTTGTAGAAAGATAATAACACTCAGAGACCCACAAGTTTTTATTTATAAATTTTAAAAACTGTGGGAAGAAGATTTAACTCAGTGATTCTGGTACCTGTCTTGCAAGTGCAGGGGCCTGGGTTCGATCCCTGATAACCACATATAGCAATGCTGAGCATGGAGACTCACGACCACCAGCAATCAGAACCACATACCACAAGGCCGGGCATGGTGGCTCATGCCTGTAATCCCAGCATTTGGGAGGCAGAGGCAGGAGGATTGCTGTGAGTTCAAGGCTAAACTCAAGGCCAGACAGAAGTAATAAATAAAGACTCCATCTCAAAAATAAAATAAAATAAAAACTGTAAAGCAGGTTTTAAACCAGGATCAAATGACTAAAACCTATATGTAGAAATAGACAATAAAACCCAGCCTTGAGGTGATTCAGATATTAAGAGAAGTACTGCATAATAATTATGATCAACTAATTTTTAAAACTAAAGAGAAAAATAGATGAAATAGATAAAATGATGAAATGTTTAAATACAGAGCTCAAATGTTTTAAAAAAGGAATCAAGGGCCAGGGATTTAGCTTAGTGGTCCTTGCACCACATACAACAATGCCGGGCATGGAAACTCACATCTGTAATCCCAGCACTCAGAAGGCAGAGGCAGGAGGACTGCTGTGAGTTCGAGGCTCACTTGGACTATATAGTGAGCTCAGGCCCAGCCTGAACTACAAAGTGAGACTCTGCCCCCCACCACAAAAAAAGGAATCAAGTATACATTCTAGAACTGAAGAGACAATCTCTAAAATTAAAAACATATTGAGTGTGTTTAACTGTATTCTGAATGCAACAAAACCCAAGACTCGCAAACTGAAGGGAGGTTCATTTCAACCAGAAATAACAGAAGTGACCTTATGACCACAACCAGGAGACACTGAGTCTCTCCAAACACCCAATAAGAGCAGGAAATGGCAGATGGTCACTGTGCCTCTCAGTGATCTGTGTTCTAGTGTCACTTTGGTGTGTCCTCTGGGAGGCTGTGGCACAATCTAAAATAAACTGTGCTGTGAGATCCCTAGATTCTGTGCCTGAATGTCTGTAAACTTAATTGTAGGGAACACACACACAAAAAAGAAAAATGGGAAATCAAAAGATTTAAACTTTAGCAAAGATCTCTTGTCTTTTTGGCCTTGAAAAGTGTCAAGGTAAGGGAACTCAATATTTATTGAAAACTAAGAAAGCATGATCCAATATCTTTCATTAAAAAGGCATCACAGATAGAAGAAAAAAACACTTACCAAAATTGTGACAAGCTGTTTCTCTTCACAGTCTTCAATTACATCTATATTTAACTTCTCTTTAAATTTCTAAAATGTAAAAGCAATTGAGGTGTGAAATGCCTATGAAGATTTCTCTTACCATTAAAATCATTTAAGATACATTGGAAATGTAAAGACACCCATGATAAATACATATTCTCTCTACAAATACCTTATTATGAACAATTGTGTCCAAGAAATAATCTAATATTATTGATTTCTCTATTTGCTCAAAGTGTACCATTAGCCATCAGAAAAAGAAAAACAATAACAATAACTAAAAAGGAGGCATGGATTTTGTGTATGCAGGTGAAAAAGAGGAACAAATGAGTGGCTCACATCTGTTTTTCTAATAGCGAATAGCAATTTCCCATGATTCCACTATACTTTCTCATCTCTAACATCCTAGACTCTCAAATCAAGTATCTTTTTACTCTCTCTTCCTACTCAGCAAACCAAAACCAATCAAAACAAAATAAAAACTGTGAAGAAGACTACATACATCTTAAAAACTAGGGAAATATAAGGAGTAGAGATACTGGATTTATGACAGTTTCTCTTCCTTTTGTGGTGACTAAAATGCTTAGCAAAAATCAACCCGCTCTTCCATCATCCGTGATCGTGATTTTGACTATGTGACTTGCTTTTATACATGATAATGTAAATGACTGCTGTGAGCAAAGACTTAACGTGTGCTTACTCGTTTGGGCTTCCCTGCCTGCACTTCTGTAGCTTGTGTGAGAGAGTATTTGTCAGGTAGTGGCTAGACCACAAAAGATAAGAAACACACAGAAAAATCCAAATTCACAAATTAGAGCCACACTCCACTGAGGTAAAGGAAAGCCCAGTCAACTCTCAAATGAAGGGTTGTTACACAGCACTGTATGAAAATAACTGACTGCTACATTGCTTTTCCTGGAAATGTTTTTCTTGCTAGTATACTTAAATTTAAATGTGACTGCCTCAGCTCTTTAGATCCAGGAACTATTTTTAATGAAGTACCATTTCAACCAAGCAATCCAGACACAAGTAAGGATCTGCATCCTGAGCCATCAAGCTCTGCCTCCCAGAGGCATCCCCCATCCCTGAATTTCCCTACAAGGCCTCAGGTCTTAAGCTCTGTGAGTCCATCACCATCTGAGCGTACAACAGGCTTTGGCCATCCCGAGCCCTAGTGCTCCTCTTCTGTGTCCATGTCTGAGGATGTACTGCCATTGCTTATGTTTTTCTCTCCTTAATCCACAAGGGGCTTCTTGAACCACATTGTATCCTTTTCTCTCAGCTCCTACTGCACCATCCCTGAATTTCCTTCTTCCTCTCAGGCTAAACCTCTTCTCATTTGTCAGATTCCTGGATAATTGGGTGATGGTCAAAGCCAATATTCATTCACACCCCTCAGTGTCCAGTGGACTGAATCCACCACTTACCAAAATAGACCTAATGTCATCATCAGTGGCTTTGGTCTGGTTCATGAGCATTTCCTGAGCGATGTCTTTTCTGTTTTCCAGCTTATTCATTTTCTCATAGGTGTCAGTATTTAGAAGAGACCATCCCAGAAATTGTGTAAGAGTCTGAAATGTATAATAAGTAATTCAGATTCTCTACAGGTAAATAAAAATTGATTTAGGGCTCATCTGCATGCTTTCCTGTCATTCAGCCTCCTTTATAACAAGACCCCAGTTCTTTATTTCAATATAAGAAAAACCATATGAACTTATGACTTTAGACAATAAACTCTGCTAACCCCTTGCTTTACAAAGTGCCATTTTCCATGAATCTTCTATTGCAGGGGAGAAATGACAACATCAGTCAATTAAAATAGAACCAAAATTAGAGGGCTAACTGAAATGAAAACAAGAATGAAAGGGAATAATAAGAACGAGGAGAAGGAAGAAGACAGAAATGTTCTTTCCTGTTTTTCTAGAATTAGAAAGCATTTGGGTAGGCTACATTTCAAACTTTAATAAAAAATACTGCACTTTGAAGAAGTCAGGAAATAGAAATGACAAAAACAACATTTTAGTTACAACTGTGTGTGACTCATGTCCTAATTGCCTTTCAAAATATAATTTCAGAATAACAAATAGTTCTACATCCTCCATTATTTCATGACTTTCACTTACCACCATTATTTCATTATTGCGCTTACCTCAGTAATGTGCTCGTCATACTCATCAAATGGCTTTCCGTCCTTCCTGTTGTAAAATGTCGCTACTCCCACGATGTCTTCTTTCTTGTTGACAATAGGCAGGGACAATACATTTTTAATCATCCAACCAGTTTCATCTATGGGTCCTTTCTACAAACAATAAAGAAATAACTTAATTTATTTCATTTTTTAACTTTTAATTTGAAATAATTATAGATTCATATAGTGTTGCAAAAAATGTATAGAGAAGCCTCACATACGCCATTTCTGCCAGTGGTAGCATCTTGTGTAACTATAATGCAAAATCAAAACTAGAAGACAGTATATAATCTACAGAACTTATTTAGATTTCCTCAGCTTTTTAGGTACTTATTTCTTTTCTTTTTCTTTTTTTGAGACAGGGTCTCACTTTGTGGTTCAGGCTGGTCCTCAGCTCAGTCTCAAACTCACATCACAGCAATCCTCCTGCCTCTGCCTCCCGAGTGCTGGGATGACAAGTGTGAGCCACCATGCCAGGCATGTGGTAATGATTGGTATGTGGTAATGATTGCTGCTGGGGTGAGTCTTCACACACAAACAATACACTCACTGAGAGAGAAATTAGGAATCAATTCCTTTCACAATAACATCCAAGAAAAATGAAATATCTTGGAATCAATCTAACAAAGGAGGTGAAAGACCTCTCCTCTGAAAACTACAGTATTCTGAAAAGGAAAATTGAAGAGAATATCAGAAAAATGAAAGACATATTTTGTTCCTATGTAGGAAGAACCAAGATCATCAAAATTGCCATACTGTCAAAACTATTACATAGATTCAATGCAATCTTGATTGCAATCTCAACAGCATATTTCACAGAGCTAGAGAAAATAATGCAAAAATTCATCTAGAACCAGAAGAGACATAGAATAGCAAAAACAATTTTAGGGATCAAAGCCATGGCAGGGGTATCAGAATCCTCAACTTGAAACTATATTACAAAGCCACCGTGATCAAAATCATATGGTACTGGCAAAGAAATAGACGTGCAGGTCAGTGGAACAGATTAGAAGATGCAGAAACAACTCCAGATATACTAAACCACCTCTTTGACAAAGGAGCCAAATGCCCTCAATGAAGGAAAGATAGTCTCTTTAACAAATGGTGCTGGTGTTCAGCCTGTCAAAGATTAAAGCTAGATCTATCTTTTTCACCATGCACTAAACTAAAAAGCAAGGAGATTAGAGACCTAAATATTAAAACAGAAACACAAAATCTGCTGCAAAATAGGTTATGTGGAACTCTTGAAGACACAGTCACAAAGAAAGATTTTATGAACAAAACCTCAGCCACATGGGAACTACCAGAAGAAATCAGTCACTGGGATCTAATTTTATTAAAAGCCATACAGCAAGAGAAACCACCAAGAGAACGAAAAGACAACCTACAATTTGGGAAAAAATGTTATCATTTGTTGCTCAGACAAAAGACTGTTATCTAGAGTATATAAGAAACTTTAAAAATAATCCCCCTCAACTTTAAAGATCCAATTCAAAAATGGACATTTGAAGGAACAGACATTTTTCAGAAGTAAAAGCAGCCAGAAACATATGAAAAAATGTTCAACATCACAGATCATTTGAGCATGCAGATGAAAACAACACTGGGATTCCATCTTACTCCATGAAGAATGGCTATTATCCACAAAAATCAATCAACAACAAATGCTGGTGGGACTGTGAGGAGAAAGGAACCCTTCTCCATTGTTGGTGGGAATGCAGACTGGTGCAACCACTATGGAGACCAGTGTGGAGATCCCTCAAAAAGCCAGAGGTAAAAGTCTCATTTCTTCTATTTCCCTGCTAGGTTGTACACATAGAGAATTAAAAGAATCATAGCACACCGACATGTGTGCACCCATGTCAATAGGAGCTCAGTTTGTGATAGCTAAGTCTAGGAAACAACCCAAATGCTCATCAACAGGTGACGGGATAAAGACGATTTTGGGTTTTTTTAATAAAATGGAGTATTAGCCATTAAGAATGATAAGTTTGAGTCATTTATACTTAAATAGATGTACCTTGAGGACATACTCATAAGTGAAATAAATAGGACACAGATGTGCAAATACCACATCATTTTTCTGGTATGAGAATCTGAAGGTGTAAATGAGTTCTAAAATGTATGATAGGTATTGTGAAATAGGAGGAAAATGTTCAAAAGGGAAAGGGGAAAAGGGATAGGGAAAAGTAAGAAGGGAAAGAAAAAAATCTAATAGTAAAAAAAGAAGGAAACAAAGCTTATGTATATAGTGGGTGGGGGATTATAGGGAGGTCAGGGCGATGGGGAAAATGAGAATTAATATGGGTCAAGTACATGTACAGATTCACATTCTGTTGAATGTGACCATAATATATGCATAAAATGTAACAATAAAAGCAATTTTTTAAAAAAGGAACTTCTTTTTCAATATTTCAGCAACACTTTGTTCCTGGATCATACAGTTTAGCATTTAAATATTTTCTAAATGCTTTAAAATTGTTGATTCTCACATCTGAGTTGTCTCTCAGTTATCAAAAGGCAGGTATTATTGCTGAAACTACTAAATTTCATTTAAGGGGTGGCACAGTGCTAACATATAACAGTTTTCAATAATTATTTATTCTATAATCAAATAATACAAATACATTATTTTTTCTTTATCACTAATCGATACAGCTGAAATGAAAAGCAGAGAAAGCCAAACTTCAATATAAGTCCTAATGGTAAAAGCTTCAGAAAATAAGATGCACTAAATAATGTTTTCAAAGTCTTTACACTTGGAAAACTCTGAGAAATATTTATATAAGTTCACCATTATGTGAATCTGGGACAAAACCATTAATGGAAAATTTATCATACATGTATGTAGAATAATTTCACAACCTTAAGCACCTATTATGTTTCTTAAAATTTTCCAAATAAAATAAGCTTCATAACCTGCTTCTTGGTGTTTTTTGTTTGTGGTGGACTCAAATGGCACTCCTACTTCAGTCTCTCTAGTGCTGAGATTGCAGGTGTGTGCCACCACCACCTGGCATTCTCAGTGTTGTAATAAATATTTATTTGTTCTATACATATGTTTTGTCATTAATTAGAGCTTTTGACAGTAAAATGGAAGGAGGAACCTAAGATTTGAGGAAAAAAACAATAGGATAAAACCTTAAAAGTGAGAAAATTCCATGAAATGAGTTAATTTTAAAACTTTGAAAACTTTTAAAAGTTTAAAAGTTTGAAATGAGTTATTTTAAAAGAAGAATCACTTAGTACATGCCAAGTGACAGTATGGTAGTGGATCACTGGTCCCCTGTAGATGTCTATATCTTAATTCCCCAGACCTATAAATATGACACTCTAACATTACAAAAGAAAATTAAAGTAGCAATTAGAATTAAACTAACTTCAAGACAAGGAGCTTATTCTGGATATTCCAGGTGGACACAAAATAATTAAAAGGATCCTTAAAAGTAATAAGGGGGGAATGGGAAAAAATAAGAATCAAGATGTGTCATATCCTGGTATAAACTGTCAAGGTTGAATGTGACTGTAATATATGTACAAAATGTACCAATAAACTCAATTTTAAAAGTAATAAGGGGGCATGGAGTCAAAATCTGAGGAAGAGACGTGATGACACAGCAAGGTCAGCGTGGTCTGGTTTCTGGCTTTGAAGACAAAGGGACCACAAGCCAAAGAGCAGAGGTGATCTAGGAGAAGAGAAGGCAAGCGGGCAAGTTCTCCTCTAGAGCCTTCCGAACGCGAGATAGTCCTGCCAACACAGTAACTGTAGCTCAGTATGACCCATTTTGGATTCCTGACCTCCAGAACTGCAGGATAATATTTGTTTGTGTTGTTTTAAGCCATTGAGTGATAATCTGTTACAACAGCAAGAAGAATCATATACACAGGTCACAAAAAGCACTGTTTGAGAACCACTGTCTTTGCAGGTTTACTCTGACAGTAGCTTATTTTAGATTAATGGCATTTTCCATCCAATTTCCATCCAATTTATCAGGTGCAAAAGGGGACAGTGAAAATGGGGAGGGATTGAGCGGGAAGAGAACAAATGGGAAAAGAAGGTGGTGGTTTAGGGAGAGTGGCCTCTGGATCTGCTCTGGGAAGCAATGAGCAGGTGCTGCCTGGGAGGATTTAAGGGGCGGGGGTGGACCCAGAGGCCTGAGGAGGCTGCTGCACAGAGCTACAGTTCTGGCCAGGCTAGGGAGAAAGCACAACAGGCAAGGGTCAGTGCCGGAAGTGCCTTAGTACACAGTGCAGCTCTAGAGCAGTCCGAGGACTGTCAGAGATTCCTGGCCAACACAGCCTGTTGGGAGAGTCTGGTTATCCCCTGGGAGGCCCTGCATTACCATCCCTACCAAACTCGGGCACTGGCTGGGTACAAAGGCGGGGGTGGCACATGCGGTGGACATGCCTGGAGTACAGCAGCCGCAGGAGAGCTAGACCTGTGGGGAGCGCTCTTCAGTGGACACCACACTGCTCCCAGGAGCTAAGTCCCCACAGATGAGAAGTCTGTTACACTGTGGGGAGCCCTGGGCCTCGGAAATCCCTAGCCTCCTCTCAGGGTGCTCAAGCAGGCTGCGCTTCTGTGGGCCTGCTCTTGCATAGCTGTGGCGTGGCATGAGAGAAAGCACAGCCCCTCAGACTTTCACCAGCCCTCGGCTCTCGGGGGCCAGGTCAGTTCCGCTGTGTAGATAACACTGCTCAGGCTTCAAACACTTTAGAAAACCACTCTTCCCCTCCTTCTTGCTCTACATCCTGTTCTGAAAACCACTTTCCATAGGCACAGCCTCAGGGCTGGGCCCAGTGTGGTCACAAGCAGGCTTCGGTTGCAAGGAGGAAGAAGTGAGAGCCAATACAACCATATGGTGTTTGTGTGTTTCCACCTCAGTAAGCAGGGGGATGGGCAGCCAGAGCCGGGGAAGCGTCCATGGCACCAAGCAAGGAGTGTGATTTGTCCCTGGAGATGCACCACTCACGCAGCAAGGCCAGCCTTTCCATCTAGGCGTCGACGGAGGGAGGGAGGAAGCCCAGACGGAGGCAAAGAGAAACAAGAAGACAAGCAGGAACTAGTGCCCACCGGAGAGGGCAGTCTCCACACCGGGAGGAAGACTGACACGATGCATGTGAAATGCAGGACACAGAGCACAGGCAGAAAGAAGCTGCGGAGCCAAAGCCAGCTGACCTTCCACAGTCCGGCGGGGATGGTAGCAGGAGGACAGGTGGAGGACAGGAGGGGTGGCAAACAAGAAAGGACGTGGGGGGGAGGGGACAGGAAAGGTTACGGTCTGGTCCTTTGATGAATCATATAAAGTTGGAATAGGGGCAAAATGAGGGCTCAAGTCCCACAGCCAAGACCAGCAGAAAGCCATTGTATCAGCCTATTTTCTGCTTCTACCTTAGAGCAGACTGGGTAAAATATGAAGAAGAGAAATCTACAGTTTGCATAGTTCTGGAAGCCGGGAAGCCTAAGATGACAGCAGTACCTCCTGTGAGGGACTTCCCCTCACCATATGGCGAAGAGCATCACTGATTAAGAGAAGCTCACCTTGGGCCTTTTTCCTTTTCTGATAATGCCCTCTGGGAACAACACTCTTGTGATCTTATCCAACCCTAAATACTTCTCAGCAATTTATCAGCATATGCATTTCGGGATTCAGTTTCCAATATGTGACCCGGGTGGCTGGGTCAGGGGCTTGTCTACGGTGAGCAGAGGCGGATTCTTCGGGAACTGGGTTTCTGAAAGTTAGGGGAGAAATATAAAATGCACAGACCCGATAAAAATGTTTTCTTTTGCTGATCAGAGTTGCAATAAGAGGCAGGGAAGGATTGCTGAGAAAGCCACCAGCAGGGCTGGATTCGGGTCACAGGACGTATCCAGCCAGTTTTCATGCAAAGAACGTTTATTGAACATGAGTGATGTTCTAGACTCTGCTGTTGTCACGAGAGTGGCAGATGTGGGGAGAATGGAGAAGTGGTGCGCTCCCCCTCTCCTCGTGTCTTTCTCTCCAGTTCCTTTTCTCTTTCACTGAACAGTCTGCTACTTGGTGGCCACCGGGTCAGCCAGGGTGAGCCAGGGGCCTGGGTCTGCGTCTGTCTGTTGGCCATATCTGACCACGTGGCAATCTCTGGATACTAAGGAAAGGAGAGAGTCTGCAGGTCGCACTCCAGCCCTGAATGATGAGGTTTAGTTGAGGGTGCAGTTACCTGGAATGTGAAGTATTCGTCCGCAGGGGCATTCAGCATGTTACATATCTGTAAGCGAAAGGAGACAAGAGTGCTGAAATATCTTGTAATCGAGTCACTCAAACCCACAGAAGGGAAAAAAGAACACATCAGGAGTGAAAGTATCTGACGTGATTCTTTTTTTTTTTTGAGACAGGGTCTTGCTTTGTGGTTCAGGCTGGCCCTGAGCTCAGCCTCAAACTCACATCACAGCAATCCTCCTGACTCTGCCTCCCAAGTGCTGGGATGACAGGCCTGAGCCACCACACCTGGCACTGTGGTATGTGGTACTGGTTGCTGCTGGGCATGAGTCTCCA
>PVIR01000300.1:19901-88404 GCA_004026965.1 Petromus typicus
GTTTTTTTTTTTTGGTTTTTTGAGACAGGGTCTCACTTTGTGGTTCAGGCTGGCCCTGAGCTCAGCCTCAAACTCACATCACAGCAATCCTCCTGCCTCTGCCTCCCGAGTGCTGGGATTACAGGCATGAGCCACCACGCCCGGCACTGTGGCATGTGGTACTGATTGTTGCTGGGCGTGAGTCTCCACACTCAGTATAGGTATGTGGTTACCAGGGATCGAACCCGGGTCCTTGCGCTTGCAAGACAGGCGCCGGAACCACTGAGCTAACTCCCCGGCCTATCTGTCATGATTCTTAACTGTGCATGATACAGTTATCTACACTGGACTTGGGCTCAGCCACACAGGCTAACCTCTCACTGAAGTCAACTTTTCTTCTGCTTTGTCACTGAGTGTGGGGAAATACCCTCTTTGCTCTTTCCCATGGCCAGCTTTCAATCAATCCCTTTCAAATTCAGAACCACTGAACAAAAAAGCCATTCTTAGTATTAGTCTCTTTTCCTCCTAAAGTGGGATCCAAGTAAGAAAAAGATGGCTTAGAGGGAACCAGACAATACCAAACTTGGCCTGGTGGCTCACGCCTGTAATCCCAGTACTTGGGAGGCAGAGGCAGGAGGATTGCTCTGAGTTTGAGGCTCATCAGGGCTCCATAGTGAACTCAGGACCAGTCTGAACTACAAAGCAAGACCCTGCCTCAAAAAACTTTTAAAAAAGAGGAAAAGGCCAGGCAGCCTCTCAGTTGCATAGAAATAAGAATTCACTGGAGAAATATCACTTCAACTACTGAAGTTCAGAAGCTGTTGCTCACATCCATAAGGGCAGAAGTCATTCCATTTTGGCTTTGTAATTTAAGTGATGCCTACAAATGAGTCTTAATAAAAGAGTATCTTTCTTCCCACTCACATTATAGTAGATGCTTTAAGTAATAGAACTTTAAGGCTGAAAGAATATTGAGTAAGTTTAAGTTTTCTGATTGAAAGATGAAGTTCAAAAAGGCTAAGTGTGGTCAAATTCATGGAAGCGAACATTATCTCCAGAAGAACTGGCAGAAGTGGCTGTCTTGGTTGGGTAGAGGTCAAGAGAACCCTAGTTTGTATGTGTTACCCATTTGTATAGTATAAATACACCCACCATGGAGCGTTCAAGTAGCCAACAGTTTGATGACTTGAAAATTGTTGAAACTCTACCAATCTTGTGAATCTATGTGAGTGGGCTACTTACCTCCCACACCAAACCCTCTTAACCCTGTGACCCAAGATGAACTCTAAGAAAACTTGAAGCACTTTGGGGCTGGGGATTTGGCTCAGTGGTTCTGGCACCTGTCTGGCACCTGCACAAGGACCCGGGTTCGATCCCCGGTTAACTACATACCATACTGGGTGTAGAGACTCATGCCCCAGCAGCAATCAGTGCCACATACCACAGTGCCAGGCGTGGTGGCTCATGCCTGTAATCCCAGCACTCAGGAGGCAGAGGTAGGAGGATTGCTGTGATGTGAGTTTGAGGCTGAGCTCAGGGCCAGCCTGAACCACAAAGTGAGACCCTGTCTCAAAAAAAAAAAAAAGAAAAAGAAAACTTGAACCACACCAACTATTTTTGTATCATTCTTACAAAAAACATGTGAAAATATTTCCAACCCTTTATAGCAAAAGATTTAAGCAACCATTTGTATCATCCATTAACTTTATGAACTAACTTGAATGTATTACATTATTTTATGGGCACAGCATCCTTCAAATGTGGTTTAAAGAGGAAAAACAATATTCGTCTTTTCTCACCTTTCTGTCAGCAATGTATGTTTCATTCTATATTCAGGTCACAAGAGAAGTATTAAAATTGGATCAAGGTCTTAGAAGCTCAACCCTACAGAAGTCCTCACCCTATACGTCTATCTGTCCATCTCATGTTTCAAAAACTAATGAAGTTACTAGAAATAGAATTAAACCTAGAGTATATCCTAGTCATTGACTTTAAAAGCATGTCTGAACTTTATGTGGCTGCAGAATAAGTTGACTAAATACTTTTACATAGAGTTTCACAGTCTCCAGTTAACCTGTGTTCCACTGCCGAACCTCTTCTCTCTTATGTCCTGTTCTAAAGAAGTGATCATCTCACCTTTCCTGGTGCATTCTCACTTTGACAATTGTATCTATTTCTTCCTTAATAAGTTTCATGCCATATTATTTAGAATTTGTATTTGTCTGGTAACTTACAAATCCATTTTCAGCAACATACATTGGCAACCCACTAATTAGAGTCCAGTGGTCTGCGGGAGGCGTCCTTGAGGAAGATTAAAAGAAAGAAAATTACCTCTGAATAGAGAAATGAATTGTGTGCAAACGTGAATGGCAGCTCTCCTGGCTACTTCATGACAATACTCACGAAATCACATTGATCTCTTCTTTTCCATGTAAAATATAGTCAATTATTTTATAAAAGATTATTTCCTAAGAAACAAGACAGTGAGCATAATATTACTTCCCAAATAGAACACTTTTCATGGAATAATCCATACTTAATTTAAAATCACACAGCACCTGATTTCCTAGTCACATTTTTGTGCATAACAAAAATTGCTAGTACTTACATCCGAGCTACAAGCTAGAGACAAAATCAAAAATATTGATGATTATGTTCATTGAGGCTGAACTAAATTTCATTTTTTAAGAAGTTAAATTCACATGGACAGAGTTTGGGGAAATCTTTGACTCCCAAGTCACCAGCTTGTCTGTTTTTACTCATACCTGATCTTTTTCTTCTCCAGAAATACCTGATGTTATATAAGTTCAGTAGAATAAATCAAGTACTTTCTTACTTTCAGTCAGTTGTATACCATGCACAATGAATACCCAGTACTGACTTATCCGAACAGACGCCTGAGAGACAGGTTCAACAGATCCATCGTCACAGCTGGAAGGAACTTGTGCACTAGCTACTCTATTTTGTGGGAGATGAGGAACCCAAGGTGGACACACTGCATCCTACTAACTTCTCTTTCCTGTGTGTGAGCATCAGTGGCAGGTAAATGGACATGGCTGAGGTCCCACAAAGCTGTCAGTCAAGGATGAAAGGACAGTCATACCTTGGCACTTGTGCTGAAACTGATGAGTATCAAATGAATTTTCCCATGAGAAATAATGTACTTATTCTACTTTTTTGAGTCTCTCTTTTTGGGGAGGAGGATCAAAATTTGGAAGGAGCAAAGGGGTGGGCACGGAGAGGGACTAAAAAGAAGTGAGATGTGTTATGTACTTGTACAAACATCTCAAGACAAAGGTAATCATGTAGAATGAACATGTACAAGTAATTTTTTTAAATGCATAATTTAAAAAGAAATAATGTATTTAGAAATAACTCATGAAAGTCTCCCATACCTTTCACATTTTATTGAGTAAATACTAGTCTTTTACTAGGCCAATAATATAAGCCTTTCAGGCTGGTGGTATTACTCTTAACTTTTTTGTGACCCATGACTAGCACTTAGAATGCATAGAAGTATAAAACAGTAACAACCAAAGTGTGGGACTTCTGTACTATGAGACTGATGCCAGTGCTGGATGCTGAAATATTTTTTTCTCATCAAAATGCAGTGGATACCAGGTTGAGCTCTGAAGTTAAGGAGTGTGGAGGTACAATTCTAAATGTAACTCAGTCCTTCCCGGGAGATCCCAAGCTAACTGAAGAAGGGCCTGAGCTTTCCTTTAAAAGCTTAAGTAGATAACTAATACGTTCCTCCCTGTTGAGAACCACTGGTCTACCATGCCCTGGCTTTATGCAAAAGGAAACAAAGAGTTAACAATGAGTTTAGGCAAGAGTCCCCAGCTGGGCAGACCACAGCCAGGCTTTGATCCTCAGACTCGTTTCCCATTGCTCTTTCTGCCACATCAGGCTTTCACAGAAATTTACAGGAAGAAAATCCAGACAATCCCAGGCCCCCTTCTTGATTCGTAGCTCCTGATAACGTGCACAGACAGCCTCAAGGTTGAGTTTTGCATTTACCCTGCCGTCTGGTGTCTTTGGACCTCTGTAAGGCTCCACTTCTCCAAGCTTGATTGGCCACTCATCATAGAATTCCTGGAGGCAATCATATTAAACATTATTAACAAACTGTCGATGAACTACTCTTATTTGAACTGTGTGTTTGGATAGTTTATATTAATTGATATAGCTATGCAATTTTAGACTTATGATCTATAATTCTCACTAACACCACTGGTGATCTTGTCACTGTGAACAAGAGGCTTAACTTTTGCCATTTGTAAAATAATTAATGGGAATGTGATGCAATCCAAAGCATAACACACAGAAGCAACAAAATTGAGGGATACTTTCTCCAAGTGTTGTTTTCATCATCTTTCACTCAAGGAGTAACTTTCTCCAGCCATCCTTGGCAGACTTCTACTTCTTCACCGACCACATTTTGGGCCTCTATTCAGTCCAGGCACTTACAGGCCATGAACCCATCTCCCATGGACAGATTACCACCTGATACTCAACCAAAGTCAGGGTCTTAATGGATGCGGAGTAAAGAAACCGATATTGTTACCTCACCTGTATCTAGTCTACTTGTCTGAGAAAGAGCTGCTACATACTGAATACTTTTCATGCCAGGATAGGTATTTCATAGGTATCTTTCATTTAATCCTCAAAACAAACCACTAGCATCTTTCTATAGGTTTACTTGTCTTGAACTCCTGAGTTCAAGTGAACTTCCAGCCTGTTTCCTAGTGCTGGCCTTACAGTCGTATGCCACATACATCACCACACACAGCTGCAAAGAACTCTCAAAATTAAATAATAAGAGAACAAACAACCCAGTTAAAAATGGGACAAAGCAGCTATCCAAATGGCAAGTGAACCTATGGAAAAATGCTCAACATCATATGTTATTAGGGAATTACAAACTCAAACAAAAATGACCTATTACAAACTAAAACAAAAGAAGAGCTGAACTCCCAGACACTGACATCACCAGCTGCTGGTGAAGAGACAGAGGAAGGACTCTCGCTCCTCACTGGTGCTTACACAAAATGACAGTCACTGGGGTGGACACTCCAGCAGAGTGTTACAAAGACAAACAGCCTCAGCATACGACCCAGCAGTTTCCTTCTTTGCTCTTTGCCCACATGAGTTGAAAACTAATGCATACGCAAAAATCTACACAGTGTTTATGGCAGACTGCTTCAAACTAGAATCAGTGAAGGTGTGTTTCAGTAGGGGAACTGAGAAACGAATTCTCATACAGTGGAACTTTATTAATGACAAAAGGATCACGCTTCACCCAAGAATGGGTGGACAAAGAAAATGTGAACTATATGCATTATATATGTGTGTATGCATATATGAATACTATTCTGCCTTTAAAAAGAGGGAAATCCTGTCACTTGTAGCAACATGAATAAACCTGGAGCACACAAAAAGATATAGGTACAGAAAGACGATTATTACATGACTTTACTTACGTGTGAAACTTCAAAAGCCAAACTTACAGAAATAGAGAGGAGAATTGTGGGTACCCAGGGCCGGTAGGAGTGACAGTGAACAGGAAGGACAGAAGTTTCCCAAGTGCTGCAATGCTCCAGTTAGATAGGAGTAATATGCTTTCAAAATTTATGGCGGGACCGGGGGTGTAGCTCAGTGGTTCCGGCGCCTGTCTTGCAAGCACAAGGACCCGGATTCCATCCTCAGTAACCACATACCATACTGGGCGTGGAGACTCACACCCAGCAGCAATCAGTACCACATACCACAGTGCCCGGCATGGTGGCTCACGCCTGTAATCCCAGCATTCGGGAGGCAGAGGCAGGCGGATTGCTGTGATGTGAGCTTGAGGCTGAGCTCAGGACCAGCCTGAACTACAAAATGAGACCCTGTCTCAAAAAAATACCTAAAAAAAGATTTACTGCATAAGAAAGTGAAGAATGTATATTTTAAGACTTCTAAAAGAAGTTCTAAATATTTTCATTAAAAAACAAGTATGCGAGGTGATATATATTATCTTGAGGTTCTAATATATCAAAATGTCACATAAATAACTTCAATTTATCAATCATAATTCCAAAATTTTTAAGAAAAAATTTTTTTAAATGAGTTATTGAGATATGAAAAGATGTGAAGGAAACTTAAATACACATTGTTAAGAGAAATAAACTACTCTGAAAAGTTACAAAGTATATGATCCCAGTGGTATGATAGTCTAGAAGAGACAAAAATATAAAAGCAGTAAAAACAATGGCTTCCAAGGTTTGGAGAGGGAGGAGGAGGGCTAAGTAAGTGCAAGTCTGGATGTTTAGGAATCTAAAAAATTCTGTCTGGTATTTTCATAGTGGACATATGATTGTATGCATTTTTCAAATCTATAGAGCTGCACCAAGCAGAGTATACTCTAATGAAAATAGTGAACTTTAGTAATAATATATCAGTATTGGTTTATCAACTGTGATAAATTTATCACACTAATAGAGGATGATAACAACAGGGTAAACTGGTGGAGGGAATGTGAAGGGTGAGTAAATATATATACGGGAACTTTACACTTTCTGCTCAGTTTTTTAATAAAGCTAAAACTGATGTAAAAATTAAGGATTATTAATTAGTTTTTTAAATAAAAAGGACTCAAAGATACAAATAAAGAGTGGAAATGCCACAGTCCAAGCCTATACCACTTTCACTCCCAAATGCACACTACAACAATCTTTCTTGACATTGTTTCTTATGATTTATCACAGTAATCTTATGACTGTTCACAAAGTATATCTGTTTTTTAGTGGATCATATTTCTCATCACAGTACTTTATGATCTGGGGTGATCTGGGGTGAGACAAGACATATGAAACAGTGAGGACCTTCTCTTTCGTCATGTCCAGCAGGCCAATGGAGTATCGTTCACAGCTCAGATATGTTCTAACTGTGTACAGGGCTTTATGAAACTGTCTCTCAACATCTGTGAGCTCTTCAAATACTTTATTGGCTGACCACATAAGGATCTGAAAGTAGATATTTTTAAAAAAAAAATTTAGAACAAAATACAATGGAGAGGTAAAATATTTGCTCAAAGAAAATGAGTTGCATCAAATAAACTAAATACATACCTGAATCAAATAGACTAAATACACATCATTAGACAATACAATACTATGTTTAAGTACACATATATCCAACTACTACATAGACTCTTTCGGGCTTTTTGTTTTGTTTTATGTTTTTGAACCAGGGATCGAACTTGGGACGTTGCACTTGCAAAGCAGGCACTGGAACCACTGAGCTAAATCCCTGGTCCACTATGTGGATTCCTTGAGTAGAACTATGAGTAGACATGCAAGGTAATGGACTTGTAAAGAGAGTGAAGCCATAATTAGCCTCCATGGCCAAATGTTTTGGATTCAGGAGACAAGTGCTCTCAAGTTGGATATAGAGCTAGTTCTTAGGAGGAAGGTCCAGCATTGGTGACCCACCGGCTCCTGCTGGCCCTTGGAGGTAGAAAGTTACATGACTTCTTCATGTATCCAGAGCTACTCAGGGGTAAACTGTGCTGGCGAGCTAGAATGAGAAGAGGCCATGCAGGTCCCTATCCTATCGAGCATCCTGGCTGCAAACACTGTTCTTCACTCTTTGCCTCACCTCAGAGCAACAATTTGCTCTTAAAACTAACAGTTTTAACATGACCCAGAAGCTGCTAAGAGAGCACTTCACGTGAGAACTAATGACTATTTAATAGCTTTACCAGCCACAGGAAATAGGTACTAAAATTATCATCACTATCTCATAGTGAAGAAAGCGAGGCATCCAGGATTTAGACTGAAAAAAAAAACCCAAAGAGCTGTTCATACCAATGGAGAGTTCAGGGGGTGGGGAGAGCAGATTAAGAGATTGAAGTTTGGTCATCTGCTCCCTGTAGCTTCGATTTCTGGAGGAGTGCGAGGGGTCTGGACTTAGCATGAGTGACTAATGTCACTTTGCTTTTACCTGACTTCTTCTGGACTCAACACTGTACAGGTAGTTGGCATGTTGAAGCCTTAGGACAACAGAAATAAAGCTGAGGTATTTGGAAAAGACCTACAAATGACAGAGAAGAAGAAATGATAGTCTGAACACCATACCCTTGGTTATACGCCCCTCTGATGATGGATGCCCAGGACCAGCATTACCTCTTCATCCTGTTTGGAAAACTCCGACGCATTTACTTTGTTTACTGCCATAGCCACCGCAAGAACCTCCTTGCCCATCACGATTGGCATTGCCAGCATGCTCCTTGTGACATACCCAGTCTGTTTGTCCATAAAGTCAGAAAAATGGTTGTTCTGAAAAACATATTCACATAATTTCCAAAACATCACAGAATCACGGAGCAGCAGATGTGAGACATTCTCCCTAACCCACAGCATACTGACATATAACTGAGTAGGATTGTTTAGCTCCAACATGGCACGGCTAAAAAGTGCATCACCCATGACTGTGTTGAACAAAGCAGCTCCTGTCAGGAGAAGTTCTCTCTGAGCTGTGGCTTGGCCAAGTAGTCTGAGGCTGGGCCAGGAGGAAGCAGGGGTAACACGGCCTAGTGGAAAATGAGATGCCGGGGAGAAGGGAGAGGGATGGGCTGCCCTGCAACACAGTGAGGGAAACGTGCAGAGAAGAACGACCTGAAATCATGCACGTCCTTCTTGAATTAAAAATTGCAGCATTCACTCGAAACCAGTCAGCCCACATCTTGTGACATAAAAAACTAATAATCTCCCAGTTCACCAACATAGGGAAATCAATATTAACTGTATGTCTCCTTCTGTGTCTTTCATTGTGCTTGGACAATGATTCTCTTTTTTGCCTTCTAAAAAATTTACTTTTCTAATTTTATATGATACTTTCTTCACATAAGAACATCTAATAGACTTTGCTCCGGAGAAACTGAGGTGGAAATGTACTCACATTCTGGAGTATTGCACGGTACCGCACATTATACCCGCTCTGAGATCACTGAGTATCTCCTCATGATTCGGGCTGTTTCTAGTTTTCCCTGCCTCAGATGGTGAAAACTGAACTAATCATTCTTGGTTTTGTTTTTGTGTTGTAGACTTCCAGAGAAGAAATCCTTTGGCTAGATCAATCGGTTGAATGCTATTTTATTTAAAACACATCATCTTTAGGAAAGCTTGCCATTCTTACTTCCACTGTATGAGAAGACCACTCTCTTGCCAACATTACACACCTACTAGTTTACAATTATTCTTTCACTCATTCATTTCCCTCAGACAAAGGACCTTCCAGATACAGACCTTCTATTTTACAAGCAGGAGACGATTTTAATACCCAGGCTACGCAAGAGCTGAGTGATGAGTTTGGAGAGCTGCAGTTCTGTTAGCTGACAGGCCTGAGACACCGTAACTGGATGGACACCTGTCCTTCCCTGAGCTCTGATGTTCACTTTGAGCCTTTTTCAATTGGCCCTGAATTTCCAGCCTAACTGAGATTCACTGACTAAAATTTGAAGTGACATTCTTTGCATAAATTAGACTATCTTTGTTTCACTTATTGATAATATTTCTAAAAGCAGCCCAAATCCTGGGGGCTGGATTCTGTTTCCTTTCCAAAGATAAAAATGTGAGAGTCCACTGCAGTGTTATTTCCAGGCCAGAATCTCTACCAGGACCAAGAGTTGTTTGGTCACAAGGCACAGACCCAGCTCTGCTCCAGAACCTCCTAGATAAATCTGACTCCAAAACCTCACAGCAGATCCACCTAATCCCAAACTCCCAGTGTGGCATCTGCATTCTAAAATGTTTCATAAATTGCCAGGAACCTGCATTTCAATCCTGGAATTCAACCTAATACACGAATTGTTCCCGTGGAAGACACCTCGAGATGAGATTATTCACAAGACAAAGACTGATCCTCAAGCAGTCAAATGTGCCTTCACCCAGATCTCTTCCACTCCCTTCTCATAGCAGACACCCCTACAGCACCTGTGTGGGGAGGGACAATATTGGATAATGGTGAGGAAGATTCTGGAGTCAGATTTCAACGTCTGAGACCAGACCCCAGTCCTGGGCGGATCACTTACTCTCTGTGTCTTTGATTTCTAACATAACAATGGAGAGAATGACTGTCTCTTCTAACTAGTTCTATGATGTGATGATAGAACAACAGACTATGGGCAGAACACTCAGAAAATTGTCTGATTCATAGGAGATACTTGCCAAATACTACGGGGGAAATCCTTAGATCTTTTTGGACCCTCCCTCATGAAAAGCAGTTCTCTTTTGCAGTCACCATTTGGCCTCTAGTCCTAATTTTTTTGAGACAAGATCTCCATTTTTTTGTAGTTCAGGCTAGCCCTGCCCTAGAGCTCATCCCTGATCTCACAGCAATCCTGCCTCTGCCTCTCAAGTGCTGAGATTACAGGCATGAGCCACCACACCCAGCACTACAGTATGTGCTACTGATTGCTGGTGGGCATGAATCACCACGCCCAGTACTGTTGTATGTGGTTACCAGGAACTGAACCAGGGCCCTCGCACTTGCAAGGCAGATGCTGGAACCACTGAGTTGCAGGCACCAGAACCACTGAGCGAACTCCCCAGCCCTCTAGTCCTAGATTTTTAAACCAATTCTAGTTACTGAAGAAATCAAGTGTCCCTAGCAAGGTATGGACGTCCTGTGCGCAGGAGCACCTGCCCTGCGAGGGCCCATGCTCTATGCTATGCCACAAACTGCTGCATGTCTTCTCTCTTCGTATCTTGAGGCATCTTCACCCTTCTGCCACTGCCTCCAGACATTTTTAGATCCTTTCTCTAGTCCATTGCTGCCAGACCAGTTTGCATCCTGATTTTCTCTTACTCTGTTATCCACTGTACATTGCAATGACCTTTATTTAGGCAGCAGTCCTGGGCACTTTTAGAATAAATGAAATAGCAAAAACATGCACCAAAGTATGGAGTTAGGCAGCACTTCATACAAAAACATTTTACTCTGCGGCTTGAAAGCTTGTCACCATTTTATTATACACTCTAAACAAAAAGGTATGCTCTTAAATTCCATGGATGTTTTTTTGAGAAAATGGCTTCAAGTTTCAAAATTTAATATTTGATTATTGTTGAATAAGCCATCCATCAAATTAACAGGGAAGGATAAGGAGGCGTCCTGCTTTTTATTTTCACCAGCACGAATACTCCTCAGAGAAGCTGCCTGGAGTAAGTCCTGAGCTGCTGATTCCCAGATTCTCTAGATGATCCTTCTCCAAAGAACATTGTTCAGAGCAGCAGAATGCGGATCCCTCCTGCTCTCGGGGCAGCTAACTCCTGGTTAAACATCAGTATTCCCTGGGATCAAGAAGGAGAATGAGAAGAGGGAAGAAAAAGCAGGGGGCTATGGAAAAGAGCTGTAAACACCTGGGTAATTATTTAAAGTGTCTACCTTCTCTCATGGCCTTCTTTAAAACTACACACAATTCAGACCACCCACACCCTTATGAACAGCTTTTCCAATAAAAAAGAAATAAGCAGCATGAAGAAGATATTTCTGCTTCATGTTGTTGAGTTTTTCTGTCTTTAATCTGTTTTTTGGAATTTTTTTGGTTTTGTTTTGTTTTGTTTTTTTGAGACAGGGTCTCACTTTGTGGTTCAGGCTGGCCCTGAGCTCAGCCTCAAACTCACATCACAGCAATTCTCCTGCCTCTGCCTCCCCAGTGTTGGGATTACAGGCATGAGTCACCACACCCGGCGCTGTGGTATGTGGTACTGGTTGCTACTGGGTGTGAGTCTCCACACACAGTATTGTATGTGGTTACCGGGGATTGAACCCGGGTCCTTGCGCTTGCAAGACAGGTGCCGGAACCACTGAGCTAAATCCCTGGCCCCCTTTAATCTGTTTTTTAAAAGGCAATAATCATTGACATTTTGATAATCTACACCAAGCTCTAAACTCTTACAGCATGATAATCATATCATACCCACCACTAACCAGGCATCTGTTAGGAGTCAGGCTCTTTATGTACTTTTAACCTGTACACTTGATTATCTTCATAACCCAGGGGGTGGAAATTCAGTCTACACACAGTAACTAAGCCTTACACTTGGGTCTACACCCAGTTCTTTCTACACCAGGTGGCTTCCCTATTACTACCTTCATGAACACTCAGGGTTAGGAGTGTCTGCTATGTTTGTGGGATATTCTTGTCTGGTTAGTGTCTTTCTCTCACCAGGTGTGGTGTGAGGTGTGGGAAAAAGAAGGCAGAAATGAAAAACTAAGTTATTGGTCCAGACCTGGCCCATCCTGCCTACCTCACCTCAAGGAGATCCTTAATTATTCTTGTCTCCTACCAAGGGTCTTTGGCAGAATCAAATAAGATTGGGAAATATGAACATATTTTATAAATTTTGAAGAGCTATGGAAAAGTGAAGAAAGATTCCAGAATTTCTCCTGAAAACCTCTTTTTGGCTGCAGGTTTCCCTCAGTGCCTACAGCATGGTGAAACACAAGGATGCAGGGCAAGTGGAAAGATAGAAGCCAGAACGTCAAGTCTCCATTCCATGGTCAGCCTCTCACTCACATGTACCACAGACTTGAGGGAGATACAACTCTGAGACCTCAACTCCCCATCTGCCACCCTCTGGTCTACAGCACACCAAACCTTCCCATCTCCAATATTTAACAGTTGATTTGAAAGTCACTGTTTCTCCTGTGTATGCTCAGGCCATAGGCTTGTTCCTTTCAACACTGACTATATATTAGCATTGTCTAGCAAACTTTAAAAATGATAATGCACATGTCCCAGTTTAAACTCTGATCTATCGAGAGTCTTAAACATTGCTATTTTTTAAAAGGTCACTCATTTGACTTTTAAAGTACAGATTTGAAAAGCACCACTCTAATAGAAAAATACAATACTTAGAAGCAGCAGAAATGGAGAGTATTTATCCCTCTCTAAGCTCAAGTGGCATCTGTCTTCAGCACTCACTTCTCATCCTAAATAGCAAGACCCCCAGAAGGGAAAGCTTCCCGCACCATGCACTGCCCTTTCTATGCCAGTGCCCACCATGGACAGCGGCAGGCCATGCTTGCCTCCTCTTTTAAGCAACTTCAGGCTGCTGTTTTCCTCCCAGCATGGAGAACTGAGCTGACGGAAGCATTGCAGCAGAAATCATCCACCTCTTCTTTTAACAATTCTCAGAAACAATTTGTTTGAATGTCAGTATCATAGATTTGATGTCTTAGTCATTGCACAGGTGGACTCAGCTGGGGACTGAAGAAGCATATTCCCATGAGAAAATCTCAGGGTGTGGGGACCTAGTCTAGCTGGGACCAAGGGAAGATTTTTTTCTCCACAGTGCTGGAAAATGAACCCAGGAGCTTTACATGAACTACATCCTCAATCTCTGTGTCTCTGTCTCTCTGTGTTTCTGTCTACCCCCCACCTTAAACAGAGTCTTGCTATGTTACTAAGTTTCCCAGGTGAGGCTTCAACTTGTGATCTTGCTGCTTCGGCCTCCTAGAGTGCTAGGAAGGCACATACATTCTACTATGCTCCACTAAGAGAAGCTTGTTTTTAGAGCACCCATCAGTTTAGTTAATGGAAGCAGCTGCATACATCTCAACAAGAGAATGGAAACTGGTTCAAACTCTTGGAAGGGAGTGATCCTGAGAACCAGAGAACTGAGGGCCTGCTGCAACCCTTGCACCCACAAGGTGTCCTGAAGCTGTCTCTCCAGCAGTGCTAATATTTGACAGACTATCCCTCCCTGTCTGTGCAGCCTCCTCCTGTAATCAGCTCTAGGAGGTATTGAAGGGATTATCCTCTCCAGCTGCCCTTGTCACATGCTGACCATAGACCTTTGCACCAAAAGCATTTCTGGGCTTCTCCTTTCCGTTCAATTCCGCCCATCACTATCCATTTCTCTCCTTCTGTTGACAGTGAATCATAATTATGGAACTTGAGTGCAGAGAAAGGGTTGCCTGGAAGAAACCCTGGGCATTCATGATTCAGTATTCATGGTTGTTTCTTAGTGAAGGGATTATGAATGATTAGCGTTTTGTAATTTTTTCTGAAATGAGTATATCACAACAGTAAAAATAAAGAATTATTTTTCTGTTTCTATAAGGGGTATAGCAATGTCTTATATTAGTAGAGATGTTTTCATTTTCCAAGAGGATCTAAATGTTCATTTACATGAATAGAATTCATACTGGATAATTTGGGTTATGCAGCACAAGTTAGCTGCACTCAACCATCACTAAGTCCCCATCTGTAGCCCTCTAAGTCACACATCTGAATTTTCACACAATATAAGTTTTTCCCATTTATATATTTGGTCTACAAGTGAAAAAAAAATCAGTTTGTGAGCTAATCCACCCCAAGAACATTATGTCCTTCGAGGGTTGTGCATGAAAGCAGTTCTCCAGCCTCTGCACTGGGCTTATTGGCTGATCTCCAACTGCGTTGACCAGCTTGGCTGACTCGAGATCAGAGCAATAGAGAGTTAGGCCAAGGCTGTCAGGGAACACCCCAAGACCCAGCAGAAGTGCTGGACTAAGTGTCAAACATCACACAGGGCACACTTACCCTGTGAAACACTAGTCATTGCTCATCTGAGATTCATGTGCCACTGGGAAATTTGCATTCTTGTGTTGTAAATCTGGCATGGCAAGGCCTGGGTGCTCTTTTAGTCCACTTCCCCTCCTTTCCACACTTCAGTCATCAACGTCACATGAGTGGTGCCATCTTTTTCTCAATAGTTCCCTCATAAACCCCCAAGACCTATGTCAACAATCAGAGGGCCACCTACCTTTTTTACATCAGGGACATTAAGGGGTTTCTTTGTGTGAGCAACCCAACCCACTATCCCGATGTCCAGCGGAAACACAGCTTCTTTGTCAGGGAACACCAGGTTGTCCTCAAACTTGGAGGTGGTGGTGACATCCAGCAGCCTGGAGGCCATCTCTGGAGTGCCATTGCGGGCCCGGTATACGAACATGCTGCAGCGGTCAGCCTGCAGCAGCTGGGCCAGCCTCTGCAGGGCCCTGTGTGCCACCAGCTCGGCACTGCTTGCCTCTTCCTGCACAGAACACAGCAGTTCCAGACACAGGGTCGACTCTTCCACCTGTGTCAGCTCAGGGAGTGACATGCTGGCCTTCACCATGCCCTGGCTGTTCTTGAAGATTTCCCCCAGTGCCTCAACACGAAGCTTCTTGTAAAAATACTCCTTTGCAAATTGAGGGTTCTCCATGAGGTATCTCTCCACAGCATCTTGGCTGATCTCAGTCATGGTGTGGCTTGCTTTACTGTTGTTCAGAAAGGAAAAGACTCGGAGTGCCCCTTAGGCAGAGGACGAAAACAAATACATGCTGCTCAGATCCCTGAGGAAAGCCTAGGTGGTACTTCGTAAGATCACCACAGCCAGTAAAGAAAGGCTGTTTTGCAGAGCTCTCAAACTGCCTATAATTCCTGGGACGTGACAGAAGGCTCTGGCTTAGGGGGAGACTCAAGAAGCAAAGGATTAAAGAGTTCTTCAGGACACTAAGTCCCTAAACATTATTAGAACCTAAGTCCTCAGAGGATCCTCGAGGATCCTAGATCAGCCAGGCAACTGTCAGATTGAAGTATCTATTCCAGAACAATACCTGACTCCCGCTGGCCTCAACAAAGAGGAACCATTGACACGCCCGATAGTTCTATTACATTAGCATCGACGGACAATTTGAATTATTCCTTCATGATAAATATTGGAAGGGTTTAGGTATTGGAAATGGTTGGGGGTTTTTGTTTGTTTATAGATGAGTTTAGTGAACATTGTAGGGAAATGAAGGGGCTTAGCCTCAACATAGCATAATAGTTCATCTTTTTCCTGCCAGACCTTTGACCATTCAGGTTGCTTGGTCTACTCTTTTTTTAAATCCTTCTCTCTCTCAATCATTCCCACTTTAGAAGCTTGACCTCTAAAGTGTTTTAGGGAAGAAATCCTGGGCTTATTATGTATTAGAGAGTTGCACACAGCAAAACATTTGCCTCAAACCCAAGCCTAAGGAAGCCACAGGTTGAACAAGAAACTCTTGTCAAGAGACGTGACAAAAAGTGAACTGTGCAGTTAACTGTGTTTTCCTGATAAGCACATCAGTGTGGATTTTATGTTTAATGGTAGTAGCTGGACGTCACATGCTTTTGCTACAAGGCACTATTAAATCCACCAGACAACGGCTAGCTCACCTGTCGCCAAGATCTTAATATCTCACAGGCAACTGGCGTGGAAAGAGCACTTACTGCTACTTAGTTTTGTTTAATGTTCAGTTTATTAAGCTTTTACACCTATTAAGTGCATTTGTCCAAATATTTAAACACTGTCATGCATCAAACAAGTCAAAATATGCATTTTATGAGTCAATTACTTTGAATATGTAAGTGCTCATTTCAAACATTGAAAGTCTTTTAAGCTCTCTTCAGTGAAAAACTATATATCAATGACTCTAAAAATTATTATTATATTTACATTTAAGTTTGCTTCAAAAAGAACAATGCACAGATTTAATTCTCTAAACTTGAAGTTTCACTTTGGTTTCACTTTGGTATAATAATAATAATAATCTTAATAGCCACAAAAGAAAAAGTGTTGTGGAGGTTTAGGTCATGAATTTAGATATTCGCCTCCTATGAAAACATCTTCATCTTCTAACATAGTCTGGGGGAACTCTTCTCTGCGAAGTTGTTTTGTGTAACTACTGGCAAGTTTCTACTTCTTCCAAAAGTATGCAATAAGGATTATGACCCTGCATTTGCTCCATAATCTCAAACATCCTGGAAAGTATAGATAAGCCCTGACCCTATAATTCTGGCACATTACTAACTTATCTCATAAAATAGTTAAGAATATATATTATTAATACATTTGCAAGGATATTTACCAAAACATGTTTATAAAAGATTAGAAATAGCCTAGTTATTCAATAATAAAAGGTTGAGTAAATAAATACCATAATAAACTAATACTAGTGTTAAAGCTTATTTATTCTTTTGTTTGTTTGTTTGTTTGTTTTGTTTTGTTTGTTTTTTTTGAGACAGGGTCTCACTTTGTGGTTCAGGCTGGCCCTCAACTCAGCCTCAAACTCACATCACAGCAATCCGCCTGCCTCTGCCTCCCGAGTGCTGGGATTACAGGCGTGAGCCACCACGCCCGGCACTGTGGTATGTGGTACTGGTTGCTGCTGGGCAGGAGTCTCCACGCCCAGTATGGTATGTGGTTACTGAGGATCGAACCCGGGTCCTTGCGCTTACAAGACAGGCGCCAGAACCACTGAGCTAACTCCCCAGCCCAAAGCTTATTTATTCTTATGAGCAAATATTTATGATATATGGTTTATTATAAACAAGCATGGCAGTATGACTCCATTAATGCACACACACATACATCATGTGCTTTTGCTACAAGGCACTGTCTATTAAATACACCACACAGAGGTATATAAACCAAATTATAATTGCAATTATTCCAAAATGATGATATTTAATATGTTTTTTTCTTCCCAATTTTTCTAAAGCATCTACAATGAGCTTATATAATTTATATAGTGAAGAAATTAATAAACAAAGTTTTAGGGCCATTTCTGGTGGGTGGGTTACTTGGTCATGAAAAAGGAAGGGACAAATGTGAGGCACAACGTAGTCCAGTGATTGACAGGACCAGTCCTTTGATCAGTTAGAAAAATAAGTCAGAAAGAGGACAGGGTTATGGATTGAATGCATCTCCCCTAAATCCATGATGAGGGCGGGAGAGTGGACTCTTTATAAATTCTTTATAGATGGGATCATCGTTCTTTTAAATGGATACAAGGAGAAAAATCAATTTGCAGTCCAGGAGAGGAAGAGGGTCTTCACCAGAACCCAACCATGCTGGCACCCTGAGGTCAGAGTTTCAGCCTCCAGAACTCTCAGGGATAAACTTCTGTTGTTCAGAAGCCACCCAGTGCCAGTTTCTTGTTGTTGCTTGAACTAAGACAAACGACATTTCATCAAGCAAAGATGGTCAGTGGGGTGCCCTGGAGCCCTGCCTTTCAGCACACACAGAAGCATTCTTTCCTTTCTCCTCATCCTGGGCTGAGCCTCATTATTTCCATCGTCCTTCCTCCTCAGCCCGGCTCTTTGTAAGGCTTCTGGCAGGAACTTTGCATCTTTTATTGGCTGTTTGTGCTTCGACGCTCAAAAACAAAGTCAAGTTAGGAAAATACCATATCTTAAAGTTTAAAATTATCAAGCAGATAATTTAAATAGATCTATTCTTAAGGAATTAAAAATCTGGACAAATATCCTAAGATGTTACATACCAAAACAAAAGTTAAGTAAAAACCATAAGAAACATTTCTAAAAATCTATAGATGTACCAAATAGTTCAAGTTCCTTAAACATACTTTAACAAGTTGGCAATTTTTAGAAGCATTCTATGCCAACGAGCACCGATAATATTTAATTTCATCTCTGTAATACTTTCCACTACAGTTAACTGTATTTACAGAAAGCTATGTTTATATAATAGCCACAAATATACACATGAGGTTGAAGCACCAACAGGAAGGCAACATCTAGGGTTAGCTGGTCATCATGCTTCAGCTCAGCCTTAGCTGGATCACAGGTCCTGCCAGAATCATTACGGACAGGCATGCCCAGAGGCAGGGACCCCGGGCACATCCGGGCAGGCCTTTTGTCTGCACATCACCCTCAAGACAGCTGCCTCTCTGCACTCATTGACAGGCATGATAAATACCTCCGAGACAGGTGGGAACCATATTAAATTCAACTAAATAGAAGAGATTAACTGATGGCTTTACAACCACTGCGGGGGGAGGGGGGGACTTATTGAAAAAATTACTTTTTATACTTGAAAATGCTGAGTAACTAATCTTTTCATTTTCAACCAATCATTCTGGCATACTTTAAACATAGGTGGAGTAAATACTGCCCACTTTCCTTGTTTCTGACTTTTCATTTCTCGGGACGTGGATGTAAATGTCACTTTGCACAAAATAGAGTGGCTGGAAATGCTTACCTTGCTTGAGAGTAATAAGGTAGATATATTACATTAGCTCTTTTAATTATAATAAAACGTTTTCAGTATTATCCAAGAGTTGTGGCTTGTTTGCTGCTGGCACTGTTGTCATTAACTTCACAGGTAATTCCTCTAATCTCAATAGTTTAATCCAGTGGAAGTTTATTTTTCATTAACTTAAACTCAGTCACCAAAGTGTCTGAGACTGTTAGAGGCTCTGCCAATAGCAATGAGAGAAGACAGGAGAGAATATGAAGATGGGGTATGCAGTTTATATGGCTCTTTTGCGGGCGCGACATTACATACCACACACTGTAGAACTAGAATTCAAGCTTGGAGAAGAGGGCACAGAGGAGGAAAAGGGTGGCAGAGGGAGACCTCCATTTTTTACCGTGGAAGAGGAATGCAAAGTTTTTGGTGAAAGAATAAGTAGCCATTTTTCTATAAGTGCTAAATCCTGGAAAAGTGTATACTAGGCAACACCTGACCAGGCCTTTTAAAAAATATTTTGTAAAATGTACACAAAGTGATTAAATTCAGAAAAATGTTAAATTGTTATCTGTTGTATGAGCATCTATAATGCACAAATTCCTTGGTGTGTCCCTTGGAGAAGTTGAAGGAGAACCAAAATGAATAAAAAATGAGCTCTCCTTAAGCGCGGCAAGGAAATGAACACTATGTGCATTATATGCCATCCACATGGTGTAACTTAAAACCTCATTTATAGGGAAAAAAACAAGGAAAATATTTGAAAAGAAAATACTTGTTTTATTTTCTGACTAAATATTTTCCCTGTAGAAAAACTGAAAAGTATATAAACGTACAAAGAAAAACAAACTCTAAATGAGTCACAGAGTTAACCACTGTGAACATCTTTCTTTATTATACTTCCTATACATGCATATTTGAAAAGTTTTTTATGAGGATAAATTTCACAGCATTGATTGAAAACATCAGTAGACCTAAATTCACATATTTGTAATCATGAAGAAATCTGAGAGAGAAGCCAAAATAAATTATTTTTCTTTGCTAGTGTCTCAAACAACAAAGTTTGTGATGTTTCATTACAACAGAAAAGAGGAGTGGAGAAGGGAGGGGAGAGGGAGATGAAAGGAGAAAGGAGGCGGGGGAGGACGGCTTATCCTAACCGCTTTAAACACCTAACAAATAAATGAATATGTGTTGCTGCAAAAACCACCACATAAAGATCCACTGCAATCCCTTTCATTTATCCAACGTACAGCACACACAAGGCCTCTAGAATGTGACTTTTCTGTCTGAAGGCAATTGGGGTGAGGCTGGAGGTCTGTTCGCTGGAAGAGCTGGAGCAGAAACAGGAAGACTTCTACTCTGGAATGCTAAAGAGGCCGCCAAACCCTGGGTGGCAGCTAGAGAGGCGCCGGAAGTGCATCCCCACCCAGGAAACGCATGCCTGCAGGAGGGCTTCCGGAGTGCACCTTCTGGGAGTTGTCTGGGATTCAATCAGTCCTTCTTCCCAGGTTCTACACCAATGACTTAACCAACACTAGACAGAAAATATTTGAAAAAAAAAATCTAGAAAAAGCCAAAAAGCAAAACTTGAATTTTCCATACCTCACTGGCTGATTCCATGTGAACGAAGTGTAGCCACCCATCATTCGGGGGGTACTCTCGGTCTCTCACTAGTGCGGGACATTTGAATATTCTTGCCTTGAGTCTTGTTTATATATTATGTAGTTATGCCTGTGGTGGCTCACTTATATTCGTCTTTCTCGCCTTTATTTCCTAACTAATATTGTTTATATCATAATAAATCACAACTGTGTCTGCAGTGAACATGAACAGACTTTGGTTTTTTTCATTATTCCCAAACAATACGATTCAAAACTATTTATATCGAACTGTGTGAGGTATTATGTCACTTAGGGATGACTACAAGTATACAGAAGATGTAGGCAGGTTATATGCAAATATTACACCATTTTACATTAGGGACTTGAGCATCTGTGGAATTTACTCTCCACAGGGAGCTGGGCACCAGTGTCTTGTGGATACTGGGGAACACTACAAACAAAACTAGCCCCAGAAGATCTGATACGCTTGCTGGTCAGAAAGTCTTTCCTAACTCTGGGAAGACAGCTGGGCTCACAATATTAGAGAGGAAGGTGAAAAGTTGAAGCTGAGTACCAGGCAGGTAATGTCCAAAAAGCTACAGTAAGTTGAAGGCAGCCACAAATGTCTTTTTTGGGGAGAGTGGTGGGTAGAAGTAGCTATAAGGCTGGTCTGAGAACAAATCAACTCCTTAATTATTTGGCATCCCGTTTTGTCTCACCTACTCTCGTACCAAGTGCAGCAAAATGTTCCAGGTTCATCTCAATTTCTTCCCACTTGAGTCATGGGAATACAAGTGGTATTGTATGGATGAAGTCTGAGAAAGATTTCTTTGCAATATCATTAATTCTCATTTGGTCAATATCTGAGTCTTGAATGCTTTGATGAGATGGGTGGTACTCTAACTTTGGAAGAAAATATGATGAGTAATTTGTGTCACGGTGTAGACAAAACACGTCAACAGCTTTTTGACTTAACTGACCACCATCATTATAGATGATTGCCACTCTCCGCCTCTGTCCATTCCTCCACCAATTCATTTTCCTGTTTTGAAAACAAAATAAAATGTTTCCCATGTGGTTTTGAAATAAAACGTATTATGAACAATCCTGAGGTGTTTCAGGGATTTCAGGGAACTTGGGCAAAGTAAGTAGGCAACAAACCACACAACCACCCAGGCTGCTAAAACATTTCCTGCCCTGACCAGAGTTGCGTTTCTAGAGAATATTTAACAGGGGGCGTTTTAACGCTTTTAAATGTTGAAATTAAAGAACAAATATTGACCCAGAGGGCACCACAACTCTCCTCAAAGAGTAAAACATACCCTTTACGAAAAGGAAAAACCGTTTGGCCCCAACCCTCCGAAAGCCCGGGGTACTGGCCCTCGGAAGGCGGAGGGTCTAAGGCACAGGCAGCATCGCGGCCCTACTCGCCCTGTGAGGCCCTAGTTTTCCTACCAGGCCCACGGGAGCCTCCAGCCAGGGCATCTGGGCCCGGAGGCCACCCCGGCTGCCAGCTGCTGGCACGAGGGCCGAGTAACCGGGCCAGGGCTTGGCCCCGAGGCTCGTCGCCGCTGGAGAGTTTGGCCACCTCGCGCGGCAGCCCCACCAGTCCGCGGCGGCCCGCGGGGACCCTCCCAGCGCCGGGCGGCGTGAGTCAGGGCGCGTTGTGCAAGCTCTGGCCTGCTCGCCCCCCGCCCCCGCGCCGCCCCTCGGTCTTTCACCCCGCGCGGTTACGAAAGCGCGACCCCCTCCCCCCGCGGCTATAAAGCGCGCAGCGGCCGGCGGCGCTCGGCTCCCTGGCTCCACGCGCGCCGGACGCGGCGGCCAGGCTGGTGAGCGGGGCGCGGGACGCGGGGCGCGGGGCGCTGGACGCGGCGGCCAGGCTGGTGAGCTGGTGAGCGGGGCGCGGGCAGCCCGGCCTGGTCCCGGTCGGAGCTCACGGCCGCGCCGCGTGCCCCGCAGGGCGGTCCCGGACGACATGGCGTGGCTGTGGGCGCTCGTGCTGCTGGCGGTCGTGGGTGGCGGGCGCGCCGAGCGCGACTGCAGGGTGAGCAGCTTCCGCGTGAAGGAGGACTTCGATAAGGCTCGCGTACGTATCCGCCTTGGATCTTGGAGTGGCAGGGTCAACCCCAGGGAGAGGCGTCCGCTTGGGGCGCCGTCCCGTCCCCGCTCCGCGGCAGCCCGACGGGACCCGACGGCAAAGCCGCTCTCCTCCTTTGCGCAGTTCGCCGGGACCTGGTACGCGATAGCCAAGAAGGACCCCGAGGGCCTCTTCCTGCAGGACAACATCATCGCCGAGTTCTCTGTGGACGAGAAAGGCCACATGAGCGCCACGGCCAAGGGACGAGTGCGTCTGTTGAAGTCAGTGTCCGGTCCCTGGGCCCCGGCTGGCGGAATGACAAACACGGGGGAAGGAGGGAGGTCCCGGGGTGAAATGGCGCGGGGAAGCCCCTTCCTGGTTGGCTCAGAATCCCGGCTTTTGCAGTAACTGGGAGGTGTGTGCAGACATGGTGGGCACCTTCACAGACACCGAAGACCCTGCCAAATTCAAGATGAAGTACTGGGGCGTAGCCTCTTTCCTCCAGAAAGGAAGTAAGTAGTCAGCGCAGAGGGACCTTCTGGGGACAGAAGGTGTCCCTGGCCACCGCACGGTTTCTTCTCCAGTGGGACTTTGGGAAGAACAGCCGTGGGGAGGACCCCGAGTGTGGGAAGCTCTAGCCCCACTTGAGTAGGGTGTGGGGAATCGGAGCAGCAAGAGTCCTATCCACTGTGCGAGAAATTTGGCAGAAGCTCACGCGGACCCGTGGGCTTGCCAGGTGCCACTTTCCTGGGCAGTCACTGTGTCAGGCGTGTGCCCTGCACCATGCTGCCCCTCCGTCTCCCCACATCACCACTCTGGCTGAGGCTGAATTTCTTCCATCTGTTTGGTCAAATCCCTGAGGCAGCTTGGGTGCCTGCAGCCCAGCAGAGGCTGACATTCCCACACCCGGTCCAGAGATGGAGGAGCAGTGTGCCAATGTGCAGCGTGGCTCGGTACCAAGAGCCCTGCCTGCCAATAGTGAGACTCTAAGCCAGACGCCTCTTCTCCCAGAGCATGGAAACGCCACTTCGGATGGGGTTTGAAATCTCAGTGTGGCGTCCTGAAACTTGGCCTGATGATGAGAACGTTTGTCTGTGTACTCTTTCTAGCCACCGTCCCCATTTCTCAGAAGTTTCAAATCTTTGAAAAGTCTTCCTGTGAATCTAGACAGTAACGCAGGTCATGGGATCTTGGAGTGGCAGGGTCAACCCCAGGGAGAGGCATCTGCTTGGAGATAAACAAGCGATAAACAAGATAAACAAGGGGAGGCTGTGCTTTGTCCCCTAGTCCTGGGAAAGCCAGCCTCAGTCCTACCCAGGCCTGTGCTGTCTCTCAATACAGACCACCTTTTGCAGAGCCTTGTTTGCAGGCTCCTGTGGGGCAGGACCCGGGTTCTGTTGAGGGCGACTCTCCCGCTGTGACCCAGGACAGAGCTATCATTTAGGTAACTGAGGGCTCTCCATGAGACACGCACTGCTTGGCTTGCTCTAAAGTCATGTGTTAGATGAAATTGCGTTTTTTTCAAATTATGATTTTGGTATTGATTTATACCATACTGAGGAATTGCTACAATACAAGGGGAGAAAGTTCTTAATTAGTAGGGGTCATTAAAAGCTATTTCAAAGAATGTGGCAAAACTTTCCAAAGTGATTCATTTAAAGTAAAAGATAACATTTTTCTGATAATTCACTGTAAAAACTAATATGAGGGACATAAAGTTACTAACTCTGAGGAAAAGCAATTCACATTCTGGCAACGCTTTTGGAGAAAGAAAAATTTAAAGCTGCAGATTTTTTTAAAAGCTCTTAGCTAGCTGCTTGGATGATGGTTGGAGATAATGCTTTTCACAGATGGTACTCTCATGTCCAAGGGGTAGGAGCCTGGGATGCTTACAGTAATACAGGTTTCCCATAACTAAGCAGAGCAGACTTCATCCAGGGGTGAAAAGACTTTGTCTAGATAATTAAGAGCCCATGGCGAGGGCGAGGCTAGTTACAGCCTTGTAGCTTTCTATCCTGGTCCAGCTTCTGAGTAACTTTGCTGTCACTGGTCACCGCTGAGTGGGGCCTTTGTCTGATGCCCCCAGGCCTGGGGAGCCCAGGAAGCCTGGGGGGTGCAGGTGGCTCGCTCTCCCTCCTGGCAGGTCTGGGGTAAGTTGCAGAAGGGTGCTTCACGCCCTCCTCTATGCCAGCCCTCTTGCAGGCCCTGCCTTTGGGCAGAACCCCAGGCTCAGCAGGCATCCTCGGTGTTCCTGGAGTCACACACAGCCCACTTAGGGTGGTGGTAGAGATGGCCTCACAGTCCTGGACACTGGGGCGTCCTGGGCCTGGCTCCCTCCACTGTGGGGCGAGCACTCCAGCAGCAGGTTAGCCCTGGCTTCGTGACCTGGATGTGTGATGGAGACACAACCTGCTGTCCTCTGTCTCCTGTTCCACCGTTTACCAAGTGTCCTGAGACCCTGAGGCAGAAGTCAAACATGCAAAATCTGGGGTCACAGTTCCCTGCCCAAATCTCACTTCTGTCCTGCTTTTTATGATCCTGGGTGAATTACTTAGTTCCTATGTACCTCAGTTTCCTCATTTGTAAAATAGAGAGGAATAGTGTGCATTTTGGGTCAATGTGAGAAATGACTGAGAAAGTATTTGGAAGTCCACACAGTGCCTGCATAGAACTTATTGCTCAGGAGGTCCCAACCAGAACTACATGTCCACAAGAGAGTTAACTTAGGTAGAAATGTGGCACTCTGATTTGAGTATAAGGTCCAGATACATCTGAACAATCTTTTTGCTCTGTGGCAAATGGGCAACATATATTCCTAGTAACCTCCTTGCCCACCCTGCCTTTACTAACAATTTTTACACCTTTGCTTTCTTTTACTCTGTATTGCTTACTTCTCAGCTCTGAGGAATAAACATGATCTGCCTTCCTCAAGGGCTGGGCTCTGGCTCTGCTGAGAGTCGGGAGAGGACAGGCTGTAAGACGGAGTGTCTGGTGCCAGTGGTGGTTTCCTGTGGACCTGAGGTCCTGCGGGCTGCGATAAGCGAGATGCAGCCGGAGAAGCTGTGTTGTCACCGGCTTCCTCCAGCAGGTCCCGGCGGGAGAGCAGTGGGGGAATGAGACAGGTGGGAACTAGCTGCTCATCATCATCAAAACAGCTGTCTCCTGGATCTGGCTCTAACATAAGTTTTGACTGACAGATGTTAGACAGATGTTGGAGAGTGTGTGGTAGGTGTGGAAAGGTTTGGTGGCCTTGATGGGGTCCATCTTCAGGGGTCCTTTGGAAAGTTGCACTGTCACTTATCAGGGGAAGAGGGAATCGATGCTGTGAACGACATGTCCTCCTGGCCAGGACTGTTTTCTGTGAGGAAGAGAGATTTCTCCTCACTTTCCCAGTTTTATATAAGCTGTCAGAAGTCTCCATAGGCTGCCGCTTCCTAAGGAAATGCAGCCCACTCGAGCTTCCTCTGGAGCGAGTTGGCTGGGCCTCTGCGCCCGCCAAGGGGAGGCGCTGCTTGACGCTGTGATTTGTGGCTCACAGATGACGACCACTGGATCATCGACACAGACTACACCACGTTCGCTCTGCAGTACTCCTGCCGCCTGCTCAATCTCGACGGCACCTGTGCCGATAGCTATTCTTTCGTGTTCTCCCGGGACCCGCATGGCCTGACCCCTGAGGCGCGCAGGCTGGTGCGGCAGCGGCAGGAGGAGCTGTGCTTGGACAGGCAGTATCGGTGGATCGAGCACAACGGTGAGCGGGGCTTCCCTTCCCTTCCCCAGGGCACTGTGGCCTGGCAGCCTCCTGGAGTGTGCGCGTTTGCGCACAAGAGAAACGGGCAGCCAAGGAGCCGCCCTCCTGGGCCAGGTCTTGGTCCTCTTGGCTAAGTCTTTTCCTGGGCTCACCCTGGCTGGCATAAGAGTGACACAAGGCCTTTTTCCAAAGCCCTGACAGTTAAGTAGGACACCAGGGTACACTTGATTCTCTTATTCTCAAGCCCATTTGCTCTTAGCTCTACTAGCCCCCCAAAATCATCTTGAACAAATTAAAATTTGGGAATTAAGTGTCATCCATAAAGAACAGGGTAGTAAATGTGGTCAGTGATGGCAAAACATAAATAGACATCACGGTAGTGAGTTCAGTACAGAAGGTAGTGACAAACATTGTTCATTCTTTATGAAATCAAATAATCATTAACGATTTTAGGGAGATCTTTTGGGACAACCATAGGATTTTTTATGGTATTATCTTTGTTTTATCTTGATTTAAGGACGAGGATCATGGTGGAGAAAAAATATACTATTTTGAATTAACACTCACTCATTTCTATTGCAAACTGGGTTTCTAAACCAAACAGGTCATGTTACTGTATTCAAGAAAAAGGGGGACAAAACTGAACACTTTGGTTGGAAACCTGGCTGGCCTTCTACACCAACAGACATGACCTGAGTCTGCAGAGGTTGCACCGGGGCAGGCAGCCTGCATGCGGGGCTGGTGTGGGGTTGTGTTGCTGCCGGGAATCGCACTAAGTCCTTCACCTGCATGACCTGAGTTAATCCAGAGAAACACCTTATGAAGTACATATCTGATTACCCATATTCTCAGAGGAGAAAATGGAGGCCTAGAAACTTGATTAAAAACGCTGCCCAAGGTCTCTGCTAAGTACTGCATTGAAGGCAGCCTCGGCTGTCTGAGAGTCTGAAGTCCCCTGAGATACCACGTGGTGACATGGGCCCTGGGCATGTGAACACCGGAAGACTGCCTGCGGTAGGGCCGGGGCTTGGCTGACTCCATGTCACCCCTGAGGTAGGAGGGCAAACCGCCTGCACTGTGAGGGGCAGGAGGCACGTCGGCAAAAGGGAAGGAGCACTGTTCACACGGCAGGTCCTGTGCAGCAGCCCACTGCCCCAGCTTTCAGAATTATAGCCACTTCTAACATGGAGGGTCTGCATTTGCTATAAATTTAAACAAACGTGAATGAAGCCAGGTTCCGGGCCACCATCGTGTTTATTATCTGTGTGAGCCTGGAGTCCATCTTCTTGTCATTAATGGCTTTGTTTTCTGTATTTCAGGTTACTGTCAGAGCAAATCAGGAAGAAACTTTTTGTAGCAACATCAAGGATGTAAAGTTTCATTTGAGAACTTCCACTTAACTCTCAATCTTCATCTCTATTTATCTTAAGAATTTAGTTTGCCCCCTCTCCTGTGCTTCCCTTGGTGAACATAAAACATGAAAATGTATGTGAGAAGGAGAGAATTTGTTCGCATCAAATGTATGTCTTCCTAAAGTTTTCTGAGGGACCATGTAAGGGTTGGGATTTATGAAGATATAGTCACCAGCTTCCTGCGCTCTGAATTTTATCTATCTTCTGGGCTGCAGACGGGGCGCACACGTAGCACATTCTTCCCTCCTACTCTCTAGGCCTGTTGGCCGGTTCTAGTGTCTCATTTCATTAAAAATTGTGATTTCTCCCAATTCCCTGAAAATAAGATTTCCTCATTAACCCAGAAAGCCTCAACTATCATCCCCACCAAGGAGGTGTGGCCAGGCCACACCTGCAAGTCCACAGTTGTCAGCCTTGGGCCTCAAGTGGGCAGTGCAGTGGGCTCAGCCTGGCAGGTGGGAGAAGCCGAGACCGGGGCCAGGATGAGCACTGGGAAACAGCCCACCCTTCACTGTCTCCAGCCTCAAGTCTCTCCAGGAAGTTAGGGGAAGAGGCCCTAGATGCGGGTCTGTAGGAAAGAGCACGGTGCCCTACTTGGCATGGGCAGGGAGGAGCGAGGTGGGACTGGGGCAGACCACACTTCCTCCATGTTAGTCGCTCTTGTGAATTCAGCACGTGCAAAGCCTGAGTTTCACAGGGGTATGGAAGCCTAATCTTCTCAGTTTCAAAACAGCAGCAAATGGTACCAGCAAATCTTGATTTTAAGTCTAAATCCAACTCACATATTGGCTGTGTGATGGGGCTGGTATGTGACTTCTCTGAGCCCTACATTTCTGTCTTGAAAGGTAGGAAAACAGCACCTGACTGAGGAGATTCAGGGAAACTACCTCTTGTCCTACATAGGAGCTGTCCGACCCTGCTGGGCTGATGTCTGGGAAAAGCTTTGGGAGGTGCGGGGCTGGGTCCCCACCAGTGGGCAAAGGCAGAAGAGACAGGTAGGAAAGCGCCTTGCACTCTCTTGAGACAGCAGGCTCGGAGCCTGGCTCCTCGGCTTCAGCTGCCAGCCCCAAAGACACAGCATATCCAGGCACATCTTCCTGTGCATCCCTTCTCATCCAAAGAAGAGCTTTAATTTGCCATATAGATCAGCTAACGGTGAGGAAAATCTCCTTGTCCTTTTGTCTCTAACCTCATGGCCATCGTAAATTTTTACTTCAGAAACAAGCTACTCTAAAATTTCATACCATGTAGCTACTGAGGCTGATTTGTTGAACACCTGCTACATGACAGCCCAATCTCCAAGTGTTGACATTGTCTCCATGTTCAGTCTTTGACTCTCTTCCTTCTCTCTATTCTCTCTTAGGTTTTATTAGGTTATTTCATAAAACCATAGATCTCTAAACACATCTCTGTCTCCCACCAATGTTGTGTTTCCAGGCCCCTCACTCACATCTCTGCACCCACGTACCTCTTCCATCAGGATGTTTTACTGAGATTTAAACTTATTTTCTCCAAATGAAACTGTTGGCCTTCTCACTCCTCAGCTTTCCCCATCCAGCCACTGTCAGGCTAAAAATCTAGGAGCCATCCTCTTTCCTTCAATTCTAAATCCTTTCCATCAATAAAGTATTTTGCTCCACCTTTTCACAGTACATTCCAACATCATTTTTCAGATCTGCCATTAATGTTCACCCAACTCCAAGAGCCCCACCAACTTTGTCTATACCAGCAGCTACCTAACAGGTCTCTCTTAGCGTTCTTGCTCCTATATCCCGTGCACAGTAGCCTGAGTAATATTTCAACTCATTCATCAGTCTGCAGCTCCACACTTCCCATGGTGTCCCTTCAACACCGAGTAACCTCTTGTGGTGGCCTCCCGGACCTGGAAGTTCTCTGGTGGCACCGATGGGCTCTAGCAGGACACCCTCCACCCCAGCATCAAGGAGCATGTCCAGTTCAGAGAGGACTCAGCCAGTAGTCAGCTCTGCTTGTCACATCACTCTTCTTTCTGTTCCACAAGCAAGCAGACCTCTTTGCACCAGCATCTGTCTCTTCTGCCTTCCCTGGGTCCATCCAGCTGGCTCTTCCTTGCAACTCACACTTTGTGTCGCTCCTCAAGAAGGTCTTTCTATACCCTTCGCACCCCGTCAAACTGACCATCACTCCCACAGCATCCTGTTCCTACTTTGAATCTGTTTTTTACTCCATTTAGTATGTGTCCCCATCCCAACAAGAACATAAACTCCGTAAAAGCAGGACCGTGGCTGTCTGCTTCATCGCTGCAGTCCCAGCACCTGGGACCCTGGCCATAGCTGCTGCTTCAGTCTTCTGGCGGATAGATCCATGATGCTCATGTGATTAGGAGACTTTTGGAGCCTCCTGCCTTGTTTCTGGTTCCATGACACAGCTTTCCCTAAAGAAGTCCACGGTATATTTAATACATGGAAAAATCATCCTTGTGTCTGGGAAATTCCTCAAGCTCAAGGGAGAGCCCTGGAGTGGCCATGGTCCCTTAAAGAAGAAAGCTGAGCCTTCAATCTATTTCAAGACTCAATTTAAAATCCATAAATTATGGCTTTATATGTAGATGTGGTTCCAGTTATAAATATTTATTAACATTAATCATATTACAAACACACTGAAAAGTTCATTAAAAAGAACCCACAGTAGCTCCCTTATAAAAGAAAAATATTTTTATACTGAATAATTATCCCTTAATTTGTCCATATCATAGATGTATATTTGCATAGGTAAGATTCTCCCAAAGCAGGGAACACTGGTGAATGGTTCTGGAAATTAATCCCTTTTAAATGCACTATGGCTCACCAGAATCTGCCTAGAGAAAGTCTTAACTAGCTGGAAATAACAGACAGGTCATTTCTTCTGACAGAGGTGTCTGTTAAAATGGCTCCCTTTTCTGGGAGCAAGAAGCAGAAGAAAATTTTCCTCCATTCATTCCTAAACAGTGACATGTTGTAGAGGATGGGGTTGAGGGCCGAGTTGGCGAATGTGAAGGCCATCACCCAGAAGAAGAGGGACGGCCAGATGACCAGGTCTTGCCTGAAGTTCTGGATCAGGATGAGGAGGATGATGATGATGATGGGGCTCCACATGATGAAGAAAGAGATCATGAGCAGAAAGAGGGTGCGGAAGAGCCGAAAGTCCTGCTTCGACACGAGGACCTGATGGCTCTCCGAGTACGCCAGGCTCATGGTTAGCCTCTTCCGTGATGCCTTTGTGATCTGCGGGAAATGCAAACAGAACAAGAGCCCCAGGTTACTGCCACATCAGAGAGCTCCGACTTAGCGCTTGGGCTGGAAGCGCTTCAGAATTGTGTGTGGAAAGAGGCCCGGCCTGCGGTCCACATTTGGGGTGTGTGGGGAGACAGGGTGTCATGAGTACCCAAGAAAAGAGGCAGAGGAATGACCTACGTTGTAAAAAGAGAGTAAGAGAAGTGAAAAGCCAGAACTGGCTAGTCCAGAGCAGGGACTCGTGCTCGGAAGCACATCTTCCTGTTACTGTCTTTTGTAGAGACAAGTAATTGTGTCCAAGCAATATATACTCAGGGTACAAACTTAAATGGTATGACAGCAAGGGGGAACCAATGAAGAATACGAGGTCCCTTTTCTAGCCTTCCATACTCTCCATTTCTGTTTCTTGGGAGTGGCCAAAATGAATAGTTTCCTAGGAGATCTAGAAATATGCCACCTCTACACATATCAGAGACATTGTGGCTATGGGGCTGCGGTGCTGGGCCCAGGTGAGACCGCTCCACATATGCCACCTCCTTGTTAGCCAGCAGGCTGCCATGTGCCACCTGTGCCGGCGCAGAGAGCAGGAAGGCGCCTTGTTCGCGCTGTCTCGTGCACGCCTGCGTGTTTTCCACACTGTGGCTGAGCCTCAGTTCGTCCCACCTCCCATTAACAGGGACTGTATTTACTTAGCCCTGTGTGTTTTCTTGGTTGCAGTGGCCAAACCCTCTCCTTCCCCTCCCCTCTTCCTGGTTGCTGAGTTAGGGAGAGGCCATGGGAGACGGCAGGATGATGTGGCAAGACCAGGCGGGGGTAGCACCAGAGCTCCGCACTTGGTTCCTCTCCTTTGCAGGGGCAGGAGAAAGTGGGTCCCAGGCTCATGTACAGGTCCTGAGTTGGGGCTATGGGAGGAAGACGAGGTTTGAGGCCATTGCTTTGTTAAGGAAGCGACTGCCAAGATCAGCTCAAACACGAAGCTGCATCTGACTGAGGGGCCACTGATGCCTGTTGGCCTGGAACACTTTCCTCATGAGCAGAGCCTGCGATGCAACCATGAGCTGCACGGAAACTATAGACAGTGGGGAGGACAAGCAATCCCATGGGCGATCCTGTGAGTTCCTTGTCCTTGAAGGATGTCGGGGGCACAGATGGGACAGCCTGTCCTTCTCCTCATGCCCCTTCCAGTTCATGCACAAACCTATCTACATGCAGGCAGAGGAAGCTTTGAGGTGACACTTTAAAATAAGCAGGCACAATCAAAAGAGACTGGAATGTTCTGGAGTCAGACAGACATGTCCTTGAAATGGCCCTTCCCCGCAAGAAAGATGACCTGGTTAGAGCAATCCTGGTGATATTTACGGAAGTCCCAACCATTCAGTATTTATGCCCCAGCTGAGAGTTGTGATTGTAGGAAAAGCATCGTTGTGCTTGCTAAGGAAGTGACTGCCAAGATCAGCTCAAAAATGAAGCTGCGTCTGACTGAGGGGCCACACCCAGGTAGGCATATCAGCCAAATAACTTCTTCCTAGTCAGATCACTGGGACTGCTAACATTTTGCACTTGTGAGCAAAGCCATCATAGCAGAGGGACTGTGAGAAATGGAGACAATCTTGGGTCCATGGATTTAAGAGGGGCTTGGATTCTCCCTATGGGGGCTCCTGGAGGTATCAATGGGTCCCCTGTTCCACCTGATGGGTTAGAAAGTCTTGCTCTGTCAGAGAGTTTGAGTTGTCAGTGGGCAGTGACACACGGACCTGGTGGCTCTCCGAGTACGCCAGGCTCATGGTTAGCCTCTTCCATGACACTTTTGTGATCTGTAGGAAATGGACATAGAAATGGCCCACGTACTGACATCGGCTGACCAGATGAAATCAAGCCTATGTGCACTCTCTCCCACTCCCATTGGAACACACCTGTGCTGTGCCTCCCCCGACGCCGCACTCCTCAGGTGCTTCTACGCCTGGAGGCAATGAGAGCAACCTGACTTAATGCAGCTCAAGGCCAGCACCATGGCCCAGACCTGCAACCCCAGCATCACTCAGGTGCTGAGACCAGAGATCCCAACTTCAAGCCCAACCAGTGCTCCTCAGCAAGTTAGCAAGACTGTACCATGAAATGAAATGCAGCAAAATAAAATATGGCTGAGGGTGGAGCTCAGTGTCAAGGCCCTAAATTCCAACCCCAGTGCAACAAATAAGATAGATTCTGGGCCCGGCTGAGACTCTGTATTTCATACTAGTGCTTATGTAGACCCTACTGCTGCTACTACTGCCAGGCCAACTTTGTGTGGCAGTGACTAGCTGCCCCTTCACTGAGTAAGTGAGGACAGAGCGCTCTAAGAGACGGTTGTTTGAGCCCAAACACAATGAAAGCAAAAGGCTTTCAGTGAGCAAAAGTCCCGGAGGCCACGTCTGGGAGAGAAGGAGGGCTGCCACTGGAGTGTGACTCCTCAGTGCAGGCTGGTGAGAGTGGCTGAGAAGGGTTCAGCGTTCAAGCCGTGGAGGCCCTAGTAAGACACAGTGTCCTGCCTACAGGCCTAATTCTAGTCCTCTTGTGGGCACAGCCAGAAGGGAGAAGGCCTGGCTAGCTCCATCATATGCTCAGCTTCTGAGACGCTAAGAGGTGGTGGGCGGATGGGGTCTGGCTGTGCACAGCTGGCCGGGATGCCATGCACGCTGTATCTAGGAGCCTGACCTGCCTCTGCCCTAGGGAAAAGCCAACTGGGAACTTTCCAGTGAGGTTGCTGCCTTGCTAACTTCCAGTTGCTTAGTCTTGCTAGTATCCCGCTTTTCCTGCAGACAGAGCCTGCGGGGTACACAGAGGTGCTTCAAGGTCTGGAGACTTGGAGACTGGCCACACTGTCAACTCTGGGCTGGCCCCAGGGCCCATTCCTCTAGGGGTCCACTATCTCAAGAGGGAAAGTAAATGTAAGTTAATTAACTCCATTCAGGATCTGAGCAAGTTAACTCCAAGACCAGAATGGCTATTCTTAGAACCTTTCTAATTCTGTAATTCAGGGTAGCTGTTTATCCCATGACTACACTTGATTTTTGCTCCCTTGTACGGCAGTTTACATCTGCCTGTTGGCACTGGAAACTAGGACAGCAGGTCGTGAATGGGCATGCTGCATTCCTCCTGAGCTGCCCAACAATAGCAATCAGGGCCCTGGGCTATCTGGGGTTTCCTCTTGCCAGGCATCAAACTACCTGTAGTTTCATCAACTGTCACATTTAATCCTCACAACTCCTCTTTGTATTTGTACCATTGTGATTCCAGCTTCACAGATCAGCAAATTGATTCTCAGGAAATCTAAGTTGTTTGTTGAGGTTACTCTGTGGATAATAAATGGTGACAGCCCCATCTGAAAATTCAGCTTGGCATAGTTAACGATTAGCCACATCATAAAAAGCTCAAAGAGGGTTGCCACGCTATTTAGCCTTCTCCTCTGCTTCCCTGCTTCCAAGACACCATCCGCCATTTTGCACTCCAATGTGGAGGTCCTATCGGCACATGAAACCCTCTGGAGTCACCTCATTTGGGGATTAAATGGAGGCTCTGAGAGGTGAAGTAACTTGTTCTAGTGTCTCGGTCAGGTGGGGGATGGTGTCCTACACAGAAACGTGGTGTCCAGCATGGCACACTGCTGACCAGGAGGGAGGTCTGTGTGGAGCTCCAGGGGTATGCAATAAAATGCAGATATCTAACTGGGCCCACCCTTATACCTTTTTTTTTTTTTTTTTTTGAGGCAGGGTCTCGCTTTGTAGTTCAGGCTAGCTCTGAGCTCAGCCTCCAACTCACATCACAGCAATCCTCCTGCCTCTGCCTCCTGAGTGCTAGGATTACAGGCGTGAGCCACCACGCCCGGCACTGTGGTATGTGGTACTGGTTGCTGCTGGGCCTGAGTTTCTACGCCCAATATTGTATGTGGTTACCGAGGATCGAACCCGGGCCCTTGTGCTTGCAAGACAGGCGCCGGAATCACAGAGCTAAATCCCCGGCCCCAGACTTTTTTTTTTGAGACAGGGTCTCACTTGGTAGTTCAGGCTGGCCCTGAGCTCAGCCTCAAACTCACATCACAGCAATCCTCCTGCCTCTGCCTCCCGAGTGCTGGGATTACAGGCGTGAGCCACCACACCTGGCACTGTGGTATGTGTTGCTGATTGCTCCTGGGTGTGAGTCTCCACGCCCAGTATGGTATGTGGTTACTGGGATCAAACCTGGGTCCTTGCGCTTGCAAGACGGGCACCAGAACCACTGAGTTAAATCCCCGGCCCCTTTACACGTTTTGATTCTATGAGTGAGCAGGGAAGAGACCAGCAACTTGATTTACCTCACTGTGTTCTCCTACACTCCCCCACCCAATTCAGGCTCACTAGAATGTAAGGATTTATCTACAACGACAGGCCTGGTTTGGAGTTTTCTCCTTAATCCTCTGAAAGAGTCCCTTTAAAACAGCCCTTTTAAGGACTGGCCTCTTTTAAATGTTCATGAGCTTCTGAAGACAAGAGCCAGGTCTTCTCTACCCATGTGCTTTTGCCATGCCATTCCAGCAAGCCAGGGTCTGGCCATCAGAAGCAGGTGGAAGAGGTTCCCCCCGGCACAGGTGAGGCTGCTAACGGTTGGAGCAGTCAGCAGTCTGCCAGCTAGAACCATCAGACAAGAGCCTCTATCTTCCTGCAAGGCCCACCTCCCTCCCCTGACCAGTGCTCAGTCCCGAGTAGCTGCAGAATGAGAGCCAGGCAAGGAACAAAGGCATGGTGTTCGCAGCCCAGTGCCTTCATGTTCAGCCAGTGAAACAAAACCAATTTTGTCTCTTAGTTAAACTCTGAGGCTGAGGGTTTTCCAAATGCAAGCCTCATTCAGCAAACATTTATTGAGCCCCTACTATGTGTGAAGCATTTTTCCATGGTCTGAACACCCAGCAATAAGCAACAGAGCCCTGTGCACACTGCACTTCCCTTCCAGTGTGGACAAGGTGATGGGAGGGGGAGGTTACAAAGGGTAGCGGCATCTCAGCTTGTCACGCTGAGGGTAGCCAGGCAATGATGTAATTCAAACTCCAAACAGCTAGCGTTGACAGCCTGATCGAGAGCACTTAGGAGCCACTTGGAGCTATTCCCTTGGGCAAACTGGAGAAAAGCCTCAGAAAATGGGCAGCACATGTGAGTCACAAAAAAGCAGAAGCTGGGAAGGCAGAGAACAAACATGGCCTCTGGCCAGAGCACACGATACAGCTCCTAAAGGGCACTGAGAGACACAAGCCACAAGAAAGCCTGCTCTGAATCTTTGCCCAGGCCAAAACCCAAGGCATCCACCTGGCTGCAGCTTACTTGCTCCCAAGTGAACATCTGGCAAACTCACAGGTGCTGAGGGAGGACAAATTTCATAGTTCTCCTGGGACATGGGAAACAATTAGTTTTGCCAATGGAGTAGAATGTTATTTTTCTTTTTTTGTTTTTGTTTTTGTTTTTGTTTTTTTTGAGACAGGGTCTCGCTTTGTAGTTCAGGCTGGCCCTGAGCTAAGCCTCAAACTCACATCACAGCAATCCTCCTGCCTCTGCCTCCTGAGTGATGGGATGACAGGTGTGAGCCACCACGCCCGGCACTGTGGTATGTGGTACTGGTTGCTGCTGGGCGTGAGTCTCCACATCCAGTATGGTATGTGGCTACCAGGGATCAAACCCAGGTCCTTGCACTTGCAAGACAGGTGCTGGAACTACTGAGCCAAATCCCCGGCCTTAGAATATTATTTTTCAATAGTCTCTCATTTGCATTAACATGTGGCTTTTTAAAATATCATATTTTCTTTCACTTTATTGCATTAAACAATCCACTAAGGCAAATTTGGCACCAAGGAAAACTAAAGCCTGCTTTACTTAACTCACTTCACTGGTTAAAAAAAAAAAAAAGCTTGGACTAGAAACCCAGTGTCGTAGGATCCTACGTCCAGGGATTTCCCACTGTGCAGGAAGGGAAGACTATATAACAACCTGTGTCCTACAGGAGGGTCCTGGGCTGTCTGTGCGGGGAGGGCTGGTGGGACTGGTGGCTGTGAGTGGATACAGGTGCCTGGAGTGTGGGCGCTGCGGTCACATCAGCGCAGAAGGCAAACCTCGCCTGACCACAAGCCCCTCACGTCTTCCCAGCTGGGCTTTGAGAATAAGGTGGGAATGGGCAGGAAATCATTCCTCCCTCCACAGGAGGTTCAGAAGTGTGAGGCACCAGGAAAAAGGGGCACACCAGCACATCCTGGTTTCTGTGGGACTCAAGAGTGGACAGCACGGAGGGAAGCTCAGATGCCACCGCCCCTTCTGGCAGCCTTGATCCAGTGTCAGCTCTTTGCTCTTGTGGCCCCCAACCTTGGCTGGCTGTTTCTTTTCTTGAAGATCTCAGCAAGACTATTTCCCAACATGCTCAGTGAGAATGACTGGAAGAACAGCCTGGCCTACCACAAAACGACTCAAGACTATTCATCTCCCGCTGCTGCCAGGCAGACACTAAATGTCCCCACTGTGGTGACTCCCACTGGCTTCCAGCAACCTCACACTGCTGCAGTCCAATTGCCCTTTTGCTCAGAGAGTATAAGGAATTTACCCAGGACCACACAGCAAATGTGACTCAAAGCCAGCTTTCTCAAGCAGCCCTGTCAGGTGCCCGTGCCTGTCCTCGGGCCTTTGCTCCCCTCCTCATCCCCTATGCACCTGCAGCATGTCACAGCGCCGTGTGTCCAGTCTCCGCACCGCTCTCCCGTGTTTCAGTCTCTTCCTGTAAATGGCAGCAGCCTTTGTCCGCCTCCCTCGTTGAGAATGTGCACACCCATGGCCGCTCCCACCAGTATTTCACAGAGAACGACTCTTCACAAATGTTTGAGGAATTAAAGTATTGTGATTTGGGGGCCAGAATACTTGACTTTAAACTGCCACTTATTTACTGTTGGTTAAGTTACACAACTTCTTGGTGCCTGGGTTTTCTCATCTGTAATTCTGTTTAGGACTGAATGAAGAAACCCTTTGTACATATTAAACACTACAGAAAGAGTTCTTACATAAACGTTTTTGCATTCTGTATTTCTCTTCTATTTTCTCTCATGTCTTTTCCTTTTAACAACAATCACTAACATTTTTATAACATTAAATATGCCAGCCCTTCTGGCAAGTACTTTCCAGGCCTTAACTCCAGCCTCGATCTGTTTCACACCCTAGAGTAAGGCCCAGGTCTTTCTAGGGATCCCAGTTTCCTGGTAGGGGGCACTCTAGGGAGTGACCTGGGGTGCCATCACCCACAGAAGCAGGGATTAAGGGTCCTCGGCTCTGAACATCTAAAAGGGTTCTAGATCCTCAGCTAGAGAGAAAGGGCTGTACCAGTGGCCAGTCAGCCAGCAGGACCCTTCCACTTCAGTAAGTTTATTTATCAGTTAATCTGCACACAATGTACTATGAAACCAAGATTGAACAAGCGCACACCTTCAAGAGACACAAAGGCTTTGCAGTCATCCTTTTAACAGGAGCGTAGATACGAGTACATAGCGCATGCTGGGCCACCACCTTCCAGGAGGCAGAGGCAGGCTCATCTTCTTCACGTCTCATCATGTGTTTGTTTGAGGGTAGACATCGTTTCCTAAGTCAGGAGACATTTGAAATGGACCTTTCTGGGGTGAAGAGGGGGTGGGGGCAGGGAGAGGCGGAGCTCTGGCCACACCTCCTTTTGCGACCTGGCATCTGCTGTTATGAATGTATTCAGTCGGTGAGTAGAACACGTAAACTGGGCGTGCTTTTCTATCAGTGTAGGATACTTCCATAAAGTCTTACAAAGTGTACATTCTCGGTGACTGTCCTGTTTGTGTCAGGAAACAATGGACACAACCCAAAACCGCAAAATAAATTATACGATGTTTGAACGATGCCAAGCCAGGCAGCCATTACAAATAATGAAATAAGATACAGGAACTGATATGGAAAGACGCAGGGACATAATGTGAAGGGAAGAAAGGAAGTTACGGAGAAGGCAGAATAATCTTACATCTGAAAAAACACAATGACAGTGCCAACTGCTATTTGGCTACTTTAACCTACAGTTTCATGTGGTTCATCAAAAACACTACCCAGGTATATTACGATGCATATAAATGTACAGGAAAAATAATCTGCAAAATGTGCTTGAAAGATTAAATGGAGGCAGAAAAGATTTTCAGTTTCTCTGCTACACTGTTCTGTGCTCATTTTCATTTTTAATTTTTTAAAATGGGCTTGTATGACTTTAGTCATGACTAATAAAATTGATGAGGACATAATTTGTTTAGAGAAAAGCAAAACAAATGTGCTGCAGAGGGGACAGCGCTGGTGAGTGAAGCAAGATTAGACGGGTGTGAGGCTCGGGCGTCTTCTGACTAGAAATTCCAAGTCTGCGCTGGAAGTGCTTGAGCCCTCACCAGAGTGCAGCTCAGCATCTGAATTAAACATACCTGCAAAATTTTGGAGTAACTGATCACAATGAGCAGGCCGGGCACCAGGAAGTTCAGAGTGACGAAACACACATCCCACGAGATTTCTCCAGCGATACTAGGCCAAACCAGTGTGCAAATCGGGACTTCCTAGTTAGAGAAAAGAAGAGAACCTCATTAAATGCTGGGCGCATCTTTGGCCTACAGCTCAGTTCTAGCTGGGGTCACCTGACACCATTACTCCGCTGCATGGAACAGGCAGAATCCCACCCCTGCTTAGCACAACCCTCCCACAGAGCGCATGCCTCTCACCTCAGAGGAGCCACAATTACTGTCCCCATTCTCTGGGGACTCATGAGCCTCAGAGCCCAGGCGTGGCCCTCTCCCTTCCCCAGGTTGAGGGTAAGGGAGATAAGATGGACATAGTGTTCCAATAGCCAGTTGTTTCTCTTGTGTGAGAAACCAAAGCATAAATAAAGACCCAAATCGAGACTAGATATTGACAAGAAGGAAGAAATTGTTCAAGTGGGAAGGAGAATAAGGGAGGGGGAGGGGAAAGAGTAGGAAGGGAAAAGGAAAAAATGGAAACAAAGCTTTTGTAAATGGGGAGGGCACAAAGGGTTGAAAGAGAATGAGGGAAAGTATTAAGATGTACTATGTACATGTACAAATTCCCTATGCTGAATGTGATCATTACTTAAATCACAAACATATCAATAAAATTAATTTTTTTTTTTTTGAGACAGGGTCTCGCTTTTGTGGTTCAGGCTGGCCCTGAGCTCAGCCACAAACTCACATCACAATCCTCCTGCCTCTGCCTCCCGAGTGCTGGGATTACAGGCGTGAGCCACCACGCCCGGCACTGTGGTATGTGGTACTGGTTGCTGCTGGGCGTGAGTCTCCACACCCAGTATAGGTGTGTGGTTACCGGGGAATCGAACCCGGGCCCTTGTGCTTGCAAGACAGGCGCCGGAACCACTGAGCTAACTCCCCGGCCCAATAAAATTAATTTTTAAAAAAGAGAAAACTGATCCAAGAAAGGTAGCACAGATGGAGGTGATGTGCTATACACAAGCAAGCATACAGCAACAACAGGACGAAGGTTAGAGTACATTGTAAGCAACAACGTTCATGCTAAGGCACAGTGTTTATTTGTGAAGAGTGGGCATTCAAGTGCCTAATGTGTGTCAAAGCCAGGCATGGTGGCATATACCTATATTCCCAGCTACTTGGAAGGCTGAGGCAGGAAGACCACCTGAGGCCAGGAGTTAAGGGCCGGCCTCAGCAATATAACAACACTCAGTTTCAAATAAAGAAATAAAACAAATGACAAAAGCAAACCCAAAACAAATCAAGTGTGTGAAGTTGCATCAAAGAACCTGGCAATTGCTCCGTGATGGTCTGGTACTTTGACTTAGGGCCTTTGATCTTGGGTATCTCATGCCCAGAGGAACCCAGAGATCCTCAAAGCAAAAACTGGCCACCGCTCAGCTCCAGATGAAAACCACTGGAATTTGGCAGAAGAACATGAAGGCTTGTATCCTTACAGGGACAGTAGGTTGTGTTGATGTAAATGTTCAACATAAACTACAGAACTCCAATACCAGGCAGGAGCCTTACCAGACAGTTACCAAGAGCTGCTGCAACAATTTTTTTCCAACAAATAAATGTGTCATTGAAAACAAACATATGTAACAGTGTGTGACTGTTTTTCCCACACACCAAACTTCCTGTGGACACTTGACTTTATGAACAATCCTCTTGCCTCTTCCACTCAAGTGCTGGGATTACAGGCATGAGCCACCACGCCCGGCACTGTGGTATGTGGTACTGGTTGCTGCTGGGGTGAGTCTCCACCCCCAGTATTGTATGTGGTTAACCAAGGATCGAACCCGGGTCCTTGTACTTGCAAGACAGGTGCTGGAACCACTGAGCTAACTCCCCAGCCCCATATAGGACAGATTTTTAAGAGCATGTGCTAGTAAAAGGCCACATTATTGCTGGGTACTGTGGTGCACACCTGTAATCTTAGCTACTGGGAAGTTGAGGTAGGAGAATAATAAATCCGAGGCTGGTCTAGGAAACTTTGCAAGACCTTGTATCAAAATAAAATGTAAAAAGGGCAGGAAAGAATACAGTTCTCTATAGCGCCAATCTAGTGCCACAAAGAAAAAAAGAACACATTAATGATTTTTGTTGGGTAATGCAGCTAAACCAGTGTCATAGTACCTTTATTCACTCATTCATTCATTCATTTGACATTTTTGATATATATCTTATATATATATATATATCATATTAAGATATATATTTTAAAAAATATATATATATACCAAGCAGAAGCAAAGAAATTTTAACATTTACCTATATATAATAATTAATTCTTCAACCTTAAAATGCAATCAGTGATTCATTTTCCTAAGTAGTATTAATAGGAAATAATAGCATCTCATATACATGAAACATTTACTATGCACTGGGAACCACTTTGCATGCACTGTGCCATTTAATGCTCAAATAGCTTTACTGAAATGCACATTGTTATTTTTCCATTTCACAGAGGAAGAAACTAAGGCTTAGAAACAAATTCCTAGAATAACAGTCTAAAAATACTAAGAGTGTAGTTTTTAATCAGTATATTTCCCTTAATATTTCTCCCTTGTAGTTACAAAGGACATCAGGGACATACCAAGAAAATTCTTCCTAAATCAGAACAAATAGGGAAGACTGGACCACATGTGTACGTTAAAAAGGGAAATGAGAATGTTCCTTTCATCTCGTTTGTTAAACAACCTCCAAGCAGACTAGGCTTGCCTGCTTATTTATTTATCTAAAACACTCCTCATGTAATAACCAAATTATGTGCCTGCAATGAGGTCATTCAATCAATTAGTCACTAAATGAAGAATTGTATGCAGTCTGTAATGACAACATTCAGAGCAGAGACATGGTCAAAGGAAACTCCCCCCCCTCAATGACTTTGCTCCTATCTGCATGACTCTCACATGCAGCACTGTAATGTGTAACAGAAGATAAGATTTCAGTACTGTACTCTACAGGACACTCAGCAAGTCGTACCACACAAAAATAAAGACCGTGAAGCTTTACAAACAAGGTGTACAGAACTACAACAAAGAAGACAGGTTGTAAGTCTGAGAATCACATCGTAAGTCCAAACAGCACCCCTTGGTTGTAAGTCTTCACAGTCATTAAACCAGTAGGCCACTAAACCCAGAATATCTGTACTGGGGCTAGGACTCAGGCTCTGCACTGAACTACATTGCCAGCCCTTTCTATTTTCTTATTTTAGACAGGTCTCCCTCTCCCAAAGTTGCTAAGTTGTCCAGGCTGAGCTTGAACTTGTGGTCCTCTGCCTCAGTCACCCTGAGTGCTGGGGCATAACTAGATGCTATAAAAATTTCTTCCTCCACCCTCACTATCCACACCTGACCAGGGAAGGCTTGTTACATTTTCTATATTTTGGTGTATAGAAAGGAGCTTGTGTCTTCTGAGGAGCTTTTGAACACTGGCACCAAGGGCACTGCTGCTCGTTAGACAATCCACTCAGCCTCCTCTGTGGGCCAAACCTCTGCCCACCACTGCCCCTTCGTATCAGCACACACGGGACAACAGATATGGGCAGAGGTACTGAAGCAATCATCAGTCTTAAATGTGACTTAGTCTCGAATTCCTATACTAGTGGTGGGAAAAATATGTATAGGGAGAGTAAAAACAATGACTTCAAAACTATTTCTCGAAACCCCTGAGGGGTCCCAGCTCTTTCTACTTCTTTCTACTCTACTTCTCCAGAGTATCTTCCAAGCTGGATAAGACTTGGTAGGAAAAATGTGTAATGATAGAATAGAACCAGATGTCATCCCCACATTAGGGGCCAAAAAATCCCCCAGCAAAGCAAAAAGCAGGTCCCTAAGCTACGTCTGTATAAAAGCTGACAGAATCAAAGCAGAGCTGCCTATGTCCACTCCAGCACTGATACATATGTAAATGAAACAGAGAGAAAATGGAAGAGGGCAACTCCGGCATACCTCCCATATGCCTGATAACAAGAACGATCACAAAGATTCTGCCAGAACCACAACCTTGCACAAAGGCCACTACAATCACACACAAAAGTATTTCTGAGAGGACACTGGCCCACCGACTGTCCGTCTGCCCTGCCTCAGCTGATGCCCGCTTGTCATGGCCTCTTGTAGCCAAGGATTACTGTTTCCAAATAACTTATGCAATCCTGGCCATTTTGTCTCTGAAGACTTCCCTCTGCTTCAGCTTCCATGACCACACAGTTGAATATGGCAGGCATGTTCCCACCGCAAAGTCCATTCCCGAATGGTCCCCGCGTGTCAGGATATATATGTGTGTGTAAGGGAATACGTGCACACATACAAAAAGACTTAGAGAAAACTAGAGGTGTCTGCTTGTAAGAGGGGCTCTGTTCTTTCAGCATCTCTGAATTTTCTGAATTTTCAATGGTGTTCCTATGTTTTTTATAAAAGATAAAGAATGACCAAAGTTCGCTTTAAGGAAAGTGATTGAATGTATAACTCATGTCACAATGACAGCTAACCGTACCTAAGTAGGTACTTTTGATACAGACATGACACCTGTCCCAGGAAGCTCCACAAACTCCACTAAAGAAGGTGCCCTTTCTCCTTACTTGTGGCTCCCACTCCAGATGGACATTGTGATGAGGAAGTAAGGTAAGAACTCTGTCGGCCCCTCGCCAGGAGCTAAGCGGCAGTGAGTCAGGCCCGGGTGACCCGGGGAAGAATTGGTGCACTCTTTAACCCGATGATTAAATGCCAGCGTCTGTGCTCATCAGAAAGAAAACAAACAAACAACAACAACAAAACAGTCCCAAAGACCACAGTTAGAGAGCTGAGTCAATACTACGCTTTTATGTTTGTAGGGGAAAATCCAACCGCAAAGTCATTCCAGTTCTTAGTTTCTCCTGCAGGCCCGGTAGCGTGTTAAGTCTAAAAGGTAGGGGTCATGATGGTATTGTACTCTCTGTACCTGCTCTACCTATCGGAAACATTTCCTGATTTTCAAGAAGTAGATTTGAAAAACAAGTGCTAGCCGTGCCTGGTTATGGAGATACCGGACCTTTAATTCATTGGCTTCATTGCTGTTGACTCCGGCCCCGTGGCTGCCACTGTGAAGCCAGTGTGCATGAGCAGGTCTCTAGGCTGCCCTGCAGAGAGCCAGGGTGCTGCACAAGATGGTAGGAGAGAAGCATCCAGAGACACTTCAGGGGGCAGGAAGCCATAGGTCAGAGAGCTGCAGAGGCCACAGGCAGCTGCTGGGGGAAGCTGCTACGCGAAAGAAGGGCGGCTTCTCCAGGGGCAGATGGCAGAGTTCTGGGTCAGGGCTGAAGCGATGAAGGCAGAGGGCCAGGTCCAATGAAGGGTTAGGTGTCACCTCCACCTGCCTCATCCCGAACTCTGCCTCTCCCTTACCAGCTCATCCATTTCCAAGGTCTTTTTTGGACAGCATTCCTCCACCCACTTTTCCCTCCTCCTGCGCTCTCGAGTCACAGACTCACCCGCCGTCACAAGGACACGTCCGTAGGAGGCGCTGTAAGCTCTCACTACCCGGCTGTCCTGGTTCATACCCACAAATCCGCCGCACAGCTGCCATTCTCCACGCCACTAGAGACCTGCCAACTGGCCCTCTGCCCCTCCTCATCAGGAGAAGCCTGAGATCCCTTTAATTGCCATCCATCACACCCACCCATCTCCTTCTCCCTATCCTTTGCCAGGCAAGATCATGTTTCCTAAGAGCAGCTACCTCCTCCCTTCTCGCTCTGTGTAAGCCCTGCCAATGTCGCCTTGCGGGGCGGGGCCCGGAGCGGCAGTCTTGCTCTTTGCTTCTAGGTGGACTCTTTTCCCGCCTATGACTCCCCTCCAGTCCTTCACACCCTTGCCTTGCTTACTTCCTCGTCTCCATACCGAGTGAAGATGCGTTATTTTCTGGTAGCCTTTGTGGATTCCCAAACCCCAGAAGAGTCCTCTCTACAGCTCCCTGAGCATGTGTAATCAATGGCCAGTCTGCAGTCAGAAGCCCACCTATTCAGTACTCTACCAAAGGGCGGAAGAAAAGCCTTTATTCAAGTCCAACAGCCCAACACCTAGAATTGTGCCTGGCACAGATTAGGTACTCAGTACAGAAGCACTCAGTGAAGGAATTTCCTGAGGATCAGGAAACCCTTTAACAGGCACTGCCCGAGTGGTGATCTGCCCCCCACCGCCCAAGTATTTGCAAGTGCTACCTGGGTCCAGTTATTTTCCTAGAAGCTTCTTTAATGATTCTTCCTGCAGTGCTCCATGAACTCTTTGGTGAATTATTTTCCTCAACCTGCTTAATCAAACAAAAGAAGACTGCAAGGTCATCATTTTAAGAAATGAGGGATCCTCCTTAGAGATCTATTCCTCTATCAACGTTTGGACAGAAAAGAGAAAATGTCAACTCAAGAACTGCACCTAGTTATATTTTAAAAGCATTCTCTAACATTTATTAACAAAGGGAAGCAAAGTATGCTTGTGTCTTCAAAATCCACACTCAGTAGAGACACAACCCCACAGGAGTTTGCTATGAAATCAGGAAAGGGTGGAACGGCGGAAGTGTGAAATACTGGGAGATGACATCCAGAAGAGCCAGAGTCACTACACATTCTGAAACTTTCCTTTGCCTTCTGTGACTTTGAGCATTTCCTCTTTCCGAAAATAAACAGAAGAATACCTACTTGTGGAATTATTATGGACTATAAAATTAGGCCAGGGTCTGAGACCGTCTGTATGCTTAGGAGGTGCATTTGTGTGGCTTGTGGCGGGGCTGAGAGGGGAGGTTGCTCAGTCAATGTTTGTAGAATGAATGGGCAGCACACACTGCCACAGCGGACGGTCCTCCCCACCCAGCAGCGTGGGTCACCACCTGGCCAGGGCCACGGCACATACAGGCAGGCATCCGGTTGGAACCGGCTGGCCAAGATGTCACTGCTGCTAAGATCTGTCCACCTTTTAAAATGCAGCCTATTATTTTATAATTTTGAGAAGAATTATATTGTTTGAAGAATGTTTAAAATATTTATGCCCAAAGATAAGGAAAACTAACAATAGCTAGCATTTCTTGAGCACTTAACCATCTATGTGCCAGGTCTCTCGAACATCCCCCCCAAGACAATGACAGATAGTTGATACTGTTTGGGGGCCCACTTGTAAGCAAGAAAAGTGAAGTGTAGAGAGGTGGGATAGCTTCTCCTCTCAACACAACTCCTTGGTGGTCCAAGGTCGGTTTAGAACATTTGATTCTAAATCCACAAAACCAAAAAGTCTAACATTTCTAGCATGGCTACCATCTCATCCTCCCTTCAGTAAAGTTTAGAGTCTGGCCACCGTGGGAGGGTTGGCACATGCAGCCCACGCGGACAGAGGTCAAATGTCCCTGTTTCATGGCTGTCTCAGAGGAGCAGAAAGCTCTAAGGAACACGGTCTTCCTTACCAGCAAGGGGAAGAAACCCTGTGTGTCGGAGTTAGTTGGGCCCTCAGCGTATGATTCAGAAAGAACAATATTCCCCATCGCAAACCTCCACGTGTAGTGTCCAACTGAGAAAGGACAGGCAGGACACACAGGACTGAGAGAATAAGCTTTTGTTAGTTTTTAACGTGAGACTCCACTCAGTCTAAGCCAGATCCTTCTCTGTCCTTTTTACTACCTGCCCTCTCCTCCCTTTCATTTGTTTAAACACGTTTATTCAACTGCTGAGCCTCTGAAGAAGGATGTTTCCTACACACTCAGACAACCTCTGAGGACCTACATTTTCTCTGTTTACTGGCTCCCTCAGAAGCAATAGAGAAAATACAGTAATCCCCTAACCCCTTATTTTCTGAAATTGTCACGACCCTTGATAGATGTTCGAAACCACAGACAGTATTGAATCTTATACTTGGGTTAATTGAAAATCATGCAGAACATTTATAATTTTAAAATATTATAGCAAAAGACACATTGCTAGTAAAATCCCTCTGAATCCACCCCCTCACTTTGGACACACTTATCCCGTTGTTCTTGCCACTTTCCGAAGCAGTCCTGGAGTCCTCTTTTGTTATATCTTGAATAGTGCTGTGGTAGCTACCTCCACGTCCTCAATCCACTCAAAACATTGACTTCTCGTGGATATTTTGACTCTGCAGAGAAGCCAGAAGCCATACGGTGCCTGAAGAGTGAATAAGGTGGCTCTGGACACACCAGCCTTTTTACAAACCTGCCTTCCCTGTACAGCACTCAGCAGCAACATCCAAGATACTTTTGAAGACACTTCAGGAGGAGATGATGGCAATGTGTAATGTAAAGAGGGATTAATGGCAATTGCCTTTTTACTGTACTATTAATTTTTAAATATTCACTGTATATTTTGATCATGTCTCATATATGTTGTTTTTCCTTTATATGGACCCCTGTGATAAAGTTTAATATATAAAACAAGCACAATAAGTAAATAATGATGCATTAATATTAAAAAGAGAACAAATACAACAATATACTATAATAAAACTATTTAAAGCAAGAATTTTCTTCATTTCTGGAATTGTCTATTTAACATTACCAGAACTTGGTTGTCCATCAGTAACCAAAACTGCTGGTAACTCAAAGTGTAGAAAGCAAAACTCTGGAAAAGGGTCACTGTACACTGTAACTCAGAACGTAACTTGGTGGGGAGAGGCTGGGATGGCAGACAGGTCAGAGAGAAACCAAGGGAGAGATAGGACCAGGAGGCAGTGCCCTGTTTTTTCATTCCAGGTGCCCCATCCCACCAGTACGGATCTCAATAACTCCCTCAATTACTGCTAGGGGTAGCCAACCTGATCCAACCCTCTGAAGCGTAGCTCCAGCCATTTGCTCCCAGGGGCTCTGCCCACATCTCTCACCAAAGGTCCTTAAAATCAAGCAGATGTTCCTTCAAGAAAACAAAAGGGATCTGTGTGCCTCCTCAGCAGCATGCATCTCCTCAGAGACACCCTGCTGCATAACTCCGGCCATCTTGGAAAATCTGGCAGGGACCCCAACCCCCCACTACCAGCGGCCAAGACACGGAAGGTCTCCACGCTATGCAAAGCCTTTCTTGCTCAATAACCAGGGTCCACTTTAATACACCACTGGAGTCTGGGGTTTGTCTGGGAGGAGGCAAGAACCTCCTTTCTAGAGCCATCTGACAGCTAAAGAGGAGTATATTCAAAACTAAAAGAGTACAAAATTTCCATTTAGAAATTTAAAACACTTTCACGAAATGGTGTATTAATTCTTTCATCACACTTTTTCCTTTAAGAAAAGAATGAGAGGGCCAGGGATTTAGCTCAGTGGTTCCGGCGCCTGTCTTGCAAGCGCAAGGGCCGAGGTTCGATTCCCTAATAACCACATACAATACAGGGCGTGGAGACTCACGCCCAGCAGCAACCATATACCACAGTGCCGGGCGTGGTGGCTCATGCCTGAAATCCCAGCACTCAGGAGGCAGCACTCAGGAGGCAGAGGCAGGAGGATTGCTGTGATGTGAGTTGGAGACTGAGCTCAGGGCCAGCCTGAACTACAAAGTAAGACTCTTGTCTAAAAAGAAAAAAAGAATGAGAAATCTCTCAAGTTCTGTGAAAAATGTAGCAATATTGCAATGCAAAATAATAACTTAAACACTGATGGCAAGACCCTACCTGATCCCACTGGTGCAAGGTTAGGCCTGGGCTTCCCTCACTCAGCACCTACAGGCCTCTTGTGCGAAGCCCATTTTGACCCTGAGGTCAAATTAAAGGTCAATGCCTGAATTAAGGACAGTCTGCCAGTGAGTGAGTCTTTGGACTCTGAGGGCCACTGGTTTCCTCTAGCTCAGCTAATCCTTGCTCTCTTGGTCCCTGTGAGGGACATACCCACAGGTGAATGCGCTCTTTGTTCAAGCGCCACAGTCTTGATACCATTTCTTTTGTTATTCATTGAAAGCCATAACCAAACCAGTACCTCCAAAATGTGCTCCACACAAGATACGAACTATTAGAAACAGACTTTCAAGTTTGATTTGTTTGGCTAGAAAAGAAACTGCTTCATGTATCCTGCCTCTAATAAAAGGCCTGTGTGTAAGGGTCATGGGAAGTCCTCGGCAAAGCCCCTCTGTGTGCAGCTGGGGGGGGGGGGGGGTCCACACACCAGGGCGGCCCTGTCTGGCTGTGTTGTGTCTGCCTCCAGCCTTCCCCCAGAGATCTCTCTGCCTCTGCTAGGCTCCCAGATCACTGGGCTCAGCTCGAGACTGCAGCTCTTGCTTCCATCTGGCCTGCTCTGGGTGCCGCCCTCCGGTCCCTAGAACCTGAGATGAGAGTGTGACCCAGATGAGAAAACTCCAGTAACCCAGGTGGGAAATGGGCGAGATCAGGACCCAGCCTCTGGAGGACCTTTCTGAAGGCTGAGCCAGGGGCCAGGACTCACACCGCGCGACCTAGCACTTTAGTGCCGAAGGTCTGCGGACTCCGGCAGTCTCCAGAGCTAAGAGCCCTGCAGCTTCGGGGCGGGCGGCAGCGCGAAGAGACCACCAGGAGCTCCAGACTGGGCTGTGCGACTGCCAGGAACCCGAGCCAGTCAAGCTCTGTCCAGAATGTTTCTTAGAACAGAACGTGGACGCTGCCACGGCCTCAGAGCCAACTGTGGGCCCCTGACACAGTAAAGGCTTCCGTCCCGCCTCTGGGCTGCACAACAGTTCAGGGCTCTGGGAACTCCTAAAATCCCTCACCCAAGGCTCTCCGGGCAAGAGCCCACCGTCTAGGGAATCTTCCCTTACAGTCTCGCAGTTGGAAAAACAGGATCCCGGGGAGAAGCGGAAGTCTCTAGCCCGTTAAAGGCAGCTTTGGATCTGGGATTCCTGGGTCTCCCAGCCACCCACAAACGCCTGCCTTCAGGCCTGTGAAGAGCAATCTTACCCCTTCCCGAACCCAGCTCCTCCCGGACCTAAGGATGAGCTACCCTGGATGAGTTACTATTCCGCGTGCCTCAGTTTCCCTATCTGTAAAATGGATGTGACAACGGCAGCGTAACACCGGCAAGAAAGCAGGGCAATGTCATCGGCCATTCGCACCCCCACCACCTCCTAAACTCCCCGAGGTTGCACGTATAATCGTCACTGCATTTTGCAAGACTTTGGGAACTCTACTTACAGCGTCTGAGAGGAGGGTTAGGTACCTGGCTCATCACAGGGCTGTCGCGGAGATTTCGAAATGCAACTTCACAGCGCTGGGCACAGACCCTGACACCGCGGTCAACCGCAGCCACCACTGGCTTGTTGCTGTCGTTAAGCATTATCACCCCACTCACCGCTGGCGTCCGCCAGTGCCGGCCGCGCCCCGCCGCGCTCACCTGCTCTGCGCCCGGGAAGCGCTGCGAGACGACGTGGAAGAAGACGCAGAGCGGCAGCGCGGTGAGCGCCGAGTACAGCCAGATGGCCGCCAGCAGCGCCGCCTGGGTCCGCAGCCCCGGGCCGCGCACGCCGCGCCGCAGGCGCACGATGCACACCATGCGCTCCAGGCCGACCGCGGCCAGGGTGAGGATGGTGACGCTGCCGCTCAGGGTCATCATGTAGAACAGCAGGTGGCAGGCGACGCGGCCCAGCAGCCAGGGCCCGGTCCAGCGCACGACCAGCACCAGCGGGATGGCGCTGGTGAAGAGCAGGTCCGCGCAGAAGAGGTTGAGCACCAGGCTGGCCGCGGCTCCCCGGCGCTGGCTGCGCGCCACCAAAACCAGGGACCACACGTTGCCCAGCAGCGACACCGCAAAGATGAGCGCCAGCACGATGGTCTCCACGGTGCTCAGCAGCAGCCGGTGGTCGCTCTTGACGTCGGAGAAGAAGGGAAAGTGCGTGCGGTTGGCCTGCCCCAGGCTGCGCAGGGGGCCGGCGCTCGCCGTCAGCGCGCCCTCGGGGGACATGCCGGGCGCAGGACGCCAGCGCCGGTCTGCCAGCGCGCTCATCCGGGAGGGGACCGGGTGCCAGGGCGGGGGAGGAGGAGGGCAGCGGTTGCGACATCCCCCCTCTGGCCCTCCTCCCGCCGCGGAGCGCCGGTGCTGGGCGTAGGGAGCTGCGTCTGGGCGCAGGAGAAGGAGGAAGCGCTGGGCAACGCGGGTGGCAAACAGGGCTGGGAGGCGCGGCCGGAGGCCGGGAGCTGAGGGTAGTTTAGAGCTCCCAGTGGGGCCGCAAAGCCCCACCTAGAGAATCCCCCAGCCGACCCGCGGAGCCTCCCAGCTTCCTCCACCCTCCAGCCCCCGGTCCATTACTTTACCTAAAATTGGTTTAAGGCTGACCTTCGGGGGTTCTTTCGGCTTTTGTCATTCAAACTTCATTAAGAAAGCGCCATAGGCTGGGGGTAGATCCCAGAGTAACATGTAAAAGCCCAGATTTGTAGGGGCAAGAAGAGCATCATTACTTAGAAACAAGTAACTCTGGGTGGATTGAGCCCTCTGTGCTTCAGGATATTTGTCTGTAAAATAGAAATAATGCTTCTACCTCACTGGCTATAAGTTCACGAAGAGAGTTTAATGCATCGCCCAACACATAGTCATTGCTCATTAAATATTACCAAGTATCAGCTACTATGGTTACTGCATGTAAACTTTAATTATGAACAAGGATATAAAGGATGGTCCTCCAAAATGTTTAATATGCTCTATCTCACGGAAAGAGATAGTTCCAGGCTATGGGTACACAGTCGAGCTGCGCAGGTGCGCTGGGACCTGGTTTGTGGAGCACTGGGCTAATGAGCCCTATTTCAGTACAGGAGGCTGAGGTGTGGCAAGAGTGGCGTGTCTAAGGTGGCCCCTGGCTAGTAACGCGAGCCGTGTCACCTGCTTCTGCCCCACACGCTTCCCCGCACCATGCTGCCTGGTGTTCCATTTTAGGAAATGTGGTAAGGACAGAGTGATAAGTGTGTTGTGACCCCAGGCCTAGTGCCACTTCCTGGCAGGACCTCCCACGGCCCAGGCCCTCACCCCTCTCCCCTCTGCCATACTCTCCTTTGCCCTTCTGTCTCTGCAGTGTCTCTGAGGACTTATGAGAGGTGGGGTATGTGAATCTGAGGTTCTGGGCAGGGCATGTGTGTGATGACACATTAATGTGTGCGCTCGGCACTGTCATGCGGGTCTGAACTGACAGTGTGGCTTCCAACCAGAGGAGCAGACTGTGTGTTAGTGGAGATGCTCAGGTAACCTTGACTAGGCTCAGACCAACCTCACCTGGTGGATTCCTCCCAACCAGGAAACTTGGTTTCCTCACAGGGGCAAAAGACTAAAATAAAGACAAAAGGAATTTTTGACAGCTGTCTGACTGAGATGAAATCATGTTTGAGGTTTTATCTTTTTTTGTTTTGTTTTATTTTGTTTTTGGAAAAGTAGAGCTGAAGAGAGAGAGAAGGGAACAGGGAGAGAGAGAAAGGAAGCAAGGAAGGAAAGAAAGGTTAAAAGAGGAAGGGAGGAAGAAAGAGACAGACAGACAGACAGACAGGGAGCCCCTGTCCTGTCAGAGGCCGATGTAACAGGAACAGAAACAACTGGGGTGGTGACAAGACTAGAGGAATCTCTCTATTGTTACCCTTTAGGGTTCTGCCAGTGGCAAAATAATGTGCGCAGAGCCTCGGAACTTCACATCACTTTCTCGATGTCCCCGGGCCAAATGAGTTACATGACTCTTTTTAAGTTCCTCTTTTTAAGTGGCTGGATCCAAATGACTTAATAAGACATATGTCCCCTTAGTAGCCACCGTGGAAAATGCTACCCACACAATGGAGAACACTTGTTGGTTCTTTTTAAATAACCACAATGATCCAGCACAGCTTTTTGAAACTGCGAGTCAGATTGGGAGCCACCATGCTCATTTCGTGCTCCTTGGTGATTTTATCACAAGGATACATCCAGTTCTAAACTGCAGTGCTGTGAGTCTAACGTGGAAACTTGGACTGCCCAGAGCTGGGGTCTGTGAGGAGCCCAGCAGGTGACGGACAGCGCTGTCTTCTTGGGGCAGCTGAGCACACACGGTCACCGTGCTTATGAACTAAGTTTACTTAGAAACATCCTGGGCGCACCATACGTTGTGATCTCAGGCTCCTTAGTATCTCTGTCTTCCCAGGATGAAAAATAGATGACAACAGTAGTTCCTCATAGAGCTCTAGGGTTAAAGGGTGTTCCCACAAGTAGAGCACTTTGCACGGCAGTTGAGGAGTGGACACTTGACCTGTGAGCCGCTGAGTGCGTGCGCGCTGCGTGTGCACTGATCACACATCTTAATTTGGTCATTAGTTACTACTGCCACGCGCCTTTGCCTCTTCCACTCTTAGTGACAAGGACCCGCCGAGTGTAAATACGACTGTCTGGTTTCTGAACTAAAGGGAAGTGCAGTATCTTGGGATGGCTTCTGTTCCTCTTTACTTCATATTTTTAACGAAATAGAGGTGAGAGGTGTCTTGGAGGGCCTTTTGCTGTTTGATTTTCTTAATTTGCTCCTGAAATTTTTTATATGAAATATGTAAGAGATGCCTCCTGGCTCATTGCTTCCTTTCTAAACCTGTTTGTGAGAGATATGTCTGTGTTTCTGTTCCTCTCCCTCTTTCTGTCTCTCCTTGCCAAATCAGAATCTATTACAGAGTGAAATGCAAATGTTTGTCCTCCAGTCAAGATTTTAAGACTAGCTGCTCCCCCTTGCTTAAGGGGGGACCTGTCACAGCTGAGTGGACACTGGCCAGCCCACAGGACCCCGAAGAAGGCTGTGCACTCTGAAGAAGGTTCCTCATGCCCGTGAGGTTTGTGGTAGGCAAAGCTGTAAGGGGCTGTTATGGTTTAGATCTAAGATGCTCCCCCAAATGCTGCACGTGTTAGAAGGTGAGCAGATTGTGAGACTGTGGCCTAGCAGGCTCTGTCTCCCTCCCCGTCCTCCCTTGCTCCCTGGTTCCTGGCTCTGAGCAGATTTCCTCTTGCAGATGCTTCCCCACAGGCGTGGACTGAATCCTGTGAAAGCGCAAGCCACAACAGCCCTCTTGTCCTGTAAGTTGTACATATCAGTTATTTTGCCCAAACAGTGAGAAAGTGATGAAGACAGTGGCATTTCTGGACAAGGGCAGAGAGATGGCAAAGATGAGGAGACTAGGGCAACACAGCACAGCTCGGAAAGGGCACGTGTCTGGTAAGCCTCAGTCTGTGCCATCTCTAGTGTCTATACGATGCCTACTAGATAAAGAGATACGCTCCAATGGAAACCAGAAAGTGAAAAAGCTGAACCTGAGCGGCACAAGTGATCAGCTGCCTGTTTGTGCATTCTTCACACACAAGGGGCCCAGGGCACTGATCACATAATGTTTCTTTAAATAAGATCCGATGACTGGACCAAGGTAACACATGCCACACTTCCGAGCAATTAGAAAAAGCACCCACTCTGAGCAGACCAGTGGTGGCCAGGCACCCCTTCCCCGGCCAGTATAGCCAGGGGCCTGGGCGGGACAGGCAGAGTCTAGAGGGATTTAAGGCTCCATGCCCAGCCTGCAGGCCTTCAGTGTCCTTGTGGAGCGCAGCCCACACACAGTGGTGCCAGGCGGTGGCCTCCTGATCTGTGGGCTAACAGGCAGCAGTTGCTTTTCTTGCTGCCTCTGCTGGCCTCTTGCTGGTGGCTTCTGCTCACGATCGAAAGTCTCTTCTGATGCCCTGTCCTAACAGGAGCACCAACAGGACAAAGGCTGCTGTGAGTCCCCACAGAACAACCTCACATGCCTGAGAGTTTCCTCAAGCTCACTGTCGTTGTTTTTCCTGAGGAGATGAAGAAAGGAGCACAAAGGCCTACGCTACAACAGCTGTGAAGACGGAGACCCCGCACCAGCAGCCAGCAGCCTCCCCTTCCCGGGGTCCTAGTGGGGCCGGCTCTTCGGTCCAGACACAGTGAGGGCCAGGTAATCGGAAGGGCCCTCACAGGAGGTACTGGGAGTCCGTAAGTCTAGGAATGGTCAACCTTCAGGTCTCGGGTGATGCTGGAGAAGAAGGAACAGTGAGGAATACGGCGCCCAGCAGGGCGAGGTGCAAGATGAAAACAGCCACAGTGGTCACCCTGATGGTATGAAGAGCTATAGTCATCCACGTGGTAATGACTGTGCGTTCCGGGCCCTATTTTAAGCATTTACTTGAGTTAACTAATACCATCTTTAGCAAAATAAGGAAGGCAGTGCTGCTGTTACATCATATGGATGTGTATTTTTTTTATATGCCTCTTTTCAAAAGTTGGAGCTTACTCTGAAAAAGAGAATGGCTGAAACTTGAAATTATTTATGTATTTCAGGAAATAGTGGCACATAAATGTATGTCCATGAATATAATTGATTATTAATTATCAGTAAATTAAAAGAACTGATGTTGAGGATTGTAATACCACTCACCATGTCCATGTTGCCCAGAATTGCTTTCACTATTCTAGGTCTTTGGTGGTTCCAGATGAATTTTTGGATTACTTTCTCTACATCTGTGAAATACGCTGTTGGGATTTCAATCAGGATTGCATTGAATCTACTAGTTGAAGGGGTATAGCCATTTTGATGATATCAGTTCTTCCTACATAGGAACAAGGAATGTTTTTCCATTTTCTGATGCAGATGAAAACAGAGATTTCATCTCACTACACAAAGAATGGCTACTATCAGGCTGAGGATATAGCTCAGTGGCACTGCACTTGCCTGGCAAGCACAAGGTCCTGAGTCTGATCCCCAGTTCCAGAAAATAAACAAGCAAAATGTACTAAATTAATAAAGTTTTATATATATACATATATATATATATATATATATATATATATATAGAGAGAGAGAGAGAGAGAGAGAGAGAGAGAGAGAGAGAATGGCTACTATCTCAGAATTAGCCAACAAATGTTGGTGAGGCTGCTGAGAAAAAGGAACCCTTCTCCACTGTTGGTGGTAGTGTAAACTTGTACAACCACTGAGGAGATCAGTTTGGAGATTCCTCAAAAAATTAAGATCAGAAGTCCCATTTGACTCTGCTAGCCCTCTGCTAGATATATACACAAAAGAATTGAAAGATTCATATCACAGCACATGTGCACCCATGTTTATAGCAGCTCAGTTTGTGATAGCTAAATCTTGGAAACAACCAATATGTCCATCAACTGGAGACTGGATGAAGAAGATGTGGTTCTTTTATAGAATGGAGTATTACTCTGCCATTAAAATGATAAGATTGAGTCATTCATACTCAAATGGATGTACTTTCAGGATATCCTCATAAGTGAAATAAATAGATCACAGAAGTATAAATATTGCATCTTTCTCTAATATGAGAAAATGAAGATGTAAATAAGTTCTAATACATAGTACATGTTGTGAAATAGAAAATATTTAAAGAAAATGGGGTGTAGGGGGTAACAAGGATAAAAATAATTTGATGGTAATAAAAAAAAGGAAACATGTATATAAAGGGTGGGCAGTTGTAGGGTGGGTAGGGAATGGGAAAAAATGAGAATTAAGTTGTGTCATATACTGGTACAAATTCTCAATGTTGAATGTGACCATGATGTGTATATATAATGTACCAATAAAGAATTGAAAAAAAAGTGGACTGACTTTGAAGTGAGACTGATGAAATAAAAATTGTCTTTGGAAAAAATCAGTGGCACTTTGTTTTCCTATCCTGGCCCGTGAAAGGACTTACGAGGTTTCTGCTTATGAACACAGTGCAGCAGAAGTGCTCTCCTGTGATTTCAAAGGCTAGACCTTAAGAAGGATATAGCTTTTGTCTGATTTTTTTTCTGGTGTTACTTGCTTGAAGGAAAAGAAACCAGTGTTGTGAGAACACTGAAGCAACCCACGTGGGGAGAAAGCAAGGCTTCCTATTAGCTGCACCTGTGTTCCACACATGTGAACTTTCTTTGGAGGTGATCTTCCAGCTCCATGAAGCCAACGTCCAGCTGAACCTCACAAGAGATCTCACTGTTCAGCCAAGCCACTGCTGAACCCTGGGCCCAAAAAAGGTGGGATAATAAATATGTACGGTTGGATTAAGTCACTAGAATTCGGGATTCTGTTTCACAGCAGGAGGTAACTAAAGCAAGCTGAAAGTCTACCCTCATTTTACAGATGTGGAAATTAAGGTGCAGAGGAGTTATGAAATTTGTCTCAGGGTCCTGGTAAGTGTGACTTGAACCAAGTGGTATGGCTTCAAGGTCATGCTCTTAACTACCACAGGGAACCTATTAAGACTCAGAATCATAAAACAATAATGGTCCTGGTGAGGAAGTAGGATGCAGCGATGGAGCAGAGGTTCCTGTGGCTTGACTGCCCTAGAGTCCTGCCTGCTTTATCTTGGGGACTTTCTGTGTAAACTAGACCCTTTCCGGGGCATTCATTTCTCAGAATGACCAGAGCTAATTGAATTGACCAGAACTAATTAGTTCCTACTACTTGTCACCAAACAGCCTAATCTGCAGAAGTCTTAACAGTCCCCTCCCTATGTTTTAAAGACATTTTATCCACCCCCCCACCCCCGCCCGAGGCCAGGCCTGCCCCAGGCAGGAGCTCTTTCTTTCTCTGTTATTTTCATGATTGCCTTCTTCTACCCTGCCAAAAAAAGATGTAATCAAAGACTCGGAGCTTTTGAACTCAGAACAGGGGTGGTCTGGCTCCACTTTGCAGCACTTCTCTTCTAGCACCCTCTTGACCACAGCCACACTGGCCGGGCCTGTAAGGTGTGCAGTTGGTTCGACACCTGCCACCGGAACGCATACTGTGCATTGCCAGACACCAGATCCAGCCCAAAAGTGGACAGATGAAAGGTGAGTGTCGCCAACACAACCCCCTAAGAGCCTTTTACAGGCCAAGGCTCAGCTCTGTGAACTTCTCCTGTCCCAAGGGGCCGTCAGCCAAGGTCCCGAACGGTCTCGCACCATCCCACTTGCCTGCTGGGTCTCTTTCCTCGGCTTCCGTGTTCATTCTGTCTCCAATTACAAAATGGAAGAAGTAACTCAGAAAAAAATAAATCTGTCCATCATTCTATCTTGTGGGATTTTGCTGAATAACTTTCCAGTGTTTTTTTTCTGTACAGCAGGCTGCCTACATGAGTATGGGTAATTTTAAAAAACAAGGTTAGGGCGCACAAACTATTTTTAATACGCTGTTATGACTAGCATGTGACCCCCAAAAGTTCATGTGTTGGATTAACTTTTTGCCTCTTTAGCTAAACTTATGCTGATGGTATTTTGAAGCAGGGCCTTTGGGAGGTGATTAGGATTAGATGAGATTCTCAAAGTTGGCCCATAATGGCTGTGGATTTGTTAGAGGCAGAGCCAAGGTAGAGCTGCGTTCCATCTCATCATGTGACATCATCAGCAGTCCCGCTCAGAAGCAGTAAGTCCCGGTCAGAGGTTAGTGCCCACAACTTTGTAAGTTACCTAGTCTCAGGTATTTTGTTTTAGCGAATAAGAAAAATGATCGTGTACATTTACATAATACATGTACATTTAAAAGGGAAAGGAATGGGGGATGGGAGACAGGAGGGAAGAGAAGAGGAGGGGAGAGGAGGGTTTGGGAGGTGGGAGGGCAGGGAAAAGAAAGGAGGGAGAGCGTCTTGGTGAATGGTTATGATTCCAGCGCTCTAGGAGAGAGAGACAGAAAGATCACAAGTTTGAGTCCAATCTGCACAATTTAGCAACTTAGTGAGATCCTGTCTCAAAAATGAAAATTTATAAAGGCCTGGGATTGTAGCTTAGTGTAGAGGATTTAAATTCAATCTCAGTAACACACACACACACACACACACACACACACACACACACAGAACTCTACATTAAAAAAAAGATTAATAGTTCTGTACAAGTCACTGAGATTTACAGTAGAAAAATGAGCTTGACCCAGTGTATTCCTGAAGGTCCAGAACAATGTCTGAGGCCTGGGGAAGATGTCAGTCAAGGCACACCAGCCTCACACACGGCAATAGTAGGACACACACATCTACAAGGAAAGACTTCAGGGCAGAGCAGCTGAAGCGCTCAGTGAGACTAGGGTGATGGCACAACTCAAACGGCTTGCTAAGCCAGAGACAGGCAGACCTGGGTCCTCGTTTTCAACCCCACGGCCAGTGGCTCTTCTCTGAGCTCAGCTTTGCGGACGGACGCGCTGGGTCCCACCGAGGTATAGACGTGCAGCTGCAGAACTGAAGCTGATAAGACCTCCTGGAGATCCCCTCCAGGAGTCACAGAGCTCTAACACACGTGAAAGGACAGAAACCCAGCCCTGAGGAGCTCTGCCTTTCTGCTCCTTCAAACTCTTGGAGCTGTGTCTGAATCACTCTGGCACGCCCTGCGGAGGTGCAGCTGATGGGGACTTCCTAAGTCATAGCAGCCTGCAATGAATATTTACATCTGGTTCTGCCCTGGTGAGAGGTGTCAGCCAGACTTCTGTATTGTTTTCCGTAAAGCGGGATCAACAATGTCTGCTTCACACACTTGTGTAAAGATAATATAAGATGAATGTCAAACTTTTAACATTGGAGGACTTTGGAAATGTAAAATTTGGGGGCTTGTTTTTTTAGCATCTGACAGAGCACATGCTTTAAAATATGTTAACAGTTGACTATTAAATAGATAAAAAGGAAAACTGGAGTTTTTCTGTGCCTTCCAGAGGTCGCTCTCTCCCTCACTGCCATCCCCAGCATGGCCCTCAGGAGTTAGGAGTGGAGATACAGGGGCAAGGGGGAAACGGGAGACCCACCCCCATACTGCTGCTCTCCCACCTCACCCTTGCTCCTCCAAGAAAGAGAGAAACCCAGAGAGCAGGGCTGAAAGGAATGGGACAAAAGAGAAGCACATTTTGGTTTTTGGGGTTTTTTTTGTTTTGGGGTTTTTTGTTTTTTTTTTTTTTTTTTAGGTTTTTTGAGACAGGGTCTTGCTTTGTAGTTCAGGCTGGCCCTGAGCTCAGCCTCAAACTCACATCACAGCAATCCTGCCTCTGCCTCCCGAGTGCTGGGATTACAGCGTGAGCCACCATGCCCGGCACTGTAGTATGTGGTGCTGATTGCTGCTGAGTCTCCACACCCAGTATTGTATGTGGTTGCCGGGGAATCGAAACCGGGCCCTTGCGCTTGCAAAACAGGCGCCGGAACCACTGAGCTAACTCCCCAGCCGAAGAAGCACATTTTGAAGAGAAGGATAATTTGTTTTAGGACATATGCCAAGCACGTGGTCCTTCCTGTCCAGCCCAAGAAACTGAGATCCCAAAAGGAGGAAAGAAACGTCAGGCGGGAGGGGATCCACCCAGGATCCAAAGCGCCAAAGCAGGACCCGGCTGAGGGGCTGCGAGCCCCGCCAGGGATCGAGCTGGGCTTCCGCCCTGACCCAGCAGCTGCTTCCTCGGTGTCCTGCGTGTGTAAAGGCCAGTGGCTGCCCCGCGGCCTCCTAAGAAGGCTCTAGGGGCTACTGAAAGCTGTTGGAATTTGGCAGCATGAGGCCACCAGAACCTAGGAACGTGGAGTACTGTGTGGTCAGGAGCTGTGTGCCCTGAGCACAGCAATTGCCCTCTGGGGCCTCAACTAACTCCCTCACAAATGAATATTTGGAACAAAATGAGCTCTAGAGAATCTGCGGATCAGTATCTGGTGAAGTATAGAGGCCTTGCAACTCTGTCTACACTGCCCTCTGGCGGCACTCAACTGCAGTGACCATAGCCTATCAAACCTCAGGTATCCTTCCACCTACTTATTATTCAACTTGCCAGCCTTCTGTCTGCTCATCTTTCCTTCTTCCTACCAAGAATTATTGACGGGCATCCTGCAAGTTGTTGACAGCACTGTATCAAACGCTACAGTGTGTCTTTACTAAAGGAAAACTCACAAAACATAGAGACTAGCAGGCGCATGCTCCAAAACGGCTTTGGATGAAAGGTCGTGGGCGGTGGGCAAGGACAGTAGCTGACTCTCCTGGCCGACTCAGAGCAGATTGAAGGAAGGACCTGGTAGTTCAACCGGCAAGCCCTAAGGGGATTGGGAAACGAAACTGGGAAATGCAGATCTTGGGCCAGACAGTGCTTCCCAGGCATGAAAACCGCTAGGGGAGAAAGTGTAGACCCAGGAAAGCTGAAGAAGAGGAGACTCATTCTCCACCGAGTTTTACTTTTTCAGGTCTGAGGGGCTGCTGAAAGGCCTGGCTGCCTGCTTAGCACCCTGCTTCCTGGGCTGTCCGTGGAATGAGCCTAATTTGGGCCAGTTTCATCAGGGACAAGACCCAAAGTTTTTTTTTTTTTTTTTTTCTTAATTACTCTGTCCGTGGGATTTAGGTTTGATAGTTAAATTCATCTTTGAGAAACTAAAAAATCTGGGTAGAATGAAAAATTAATATTCTGTGAGAAAAAACTTTCAAGTGTACATATCTTAGTTCATTTGCTGTTATAATTTTTTTTTTTTTTTTTTGAGACAGGGTCTCACTTTATAGTTCAGGCTGGCCCTGAGCTCACTATGTAGTGCCGGCGAGCTTCAAACTCAGCAGTCCTCCTGACTCTGCCTCCTAAGTGCTGGGATTACAGACATGAGCCACCATGCCTGTGGTATGTGGTACTGATTGCTGGTGGGTATGAGTCACCATGCTTGCAATTGTTGTACGTGGTTACCAGGGATCAAACTCAAGACCTTGTGCTTGCAAGGCAGGTGCTGGAACCACTGAGCTAAATCCCTGGCCCTAACAAATTCTGCTGTGACAAAATACCTGAGACCAAGTAACATAAAGAATGCAAGCTTATTTATCTTACAGTTATGGGTTCTAACTCACTTTGCTGCTTCAGAACACAAAATTTGGGAAAATGGACCAAAAGCTTATCCAACACATGGGTCTAACTTTGAAAGGAGGTGTCTGACTTTTTACAGTTCTTTTTTCTTTTAGATGTTGGTCTTCTGTCTGAGGACTAGCTGGTAAAATTTTTTCAGAACCTGTGGACTGTCTCTTCACTCTATTGGTGGTTTCTTTTGCTGTGCAAAAGCTTTGTAATTTGATATTATTCCAGTATTATTTGTAGTATTTCCTGTGTGACTGAGGTTTTGCTCATAAAGTCATTGCCTACACCTATGTCACAAATTTTACCTGTTATATTTTCCAGTAGATTGTTTCTGCTTTTATATTTAGATCTTTGATCTATTTCAGTTTAGCTAGCACATGGTGAGAGCTACGAGTCTTGGTTCAGTTTCCAGCACGTGGAAAGCCAGTTTTCCCAGCACCTTTCCGTAAAGAGTCTAGTTTTTTTCCAGTGAAGAAGTTTGGTAGCTGAGTGTGCTTGTAGTTCTTTCTGGATCTTCTATTCTATTCCATCAGTTTTCAGGTCTGTTCTTTTTCCAGTCCATGCTGTTTTTATCACAGTAGCTTTGTAATATAACTAAACTGGAAGTGTGGTGCCCTTGACTTGCCCTTGCTGCTCAGAATCGCTTTGCTGTTCTAGGTCTCTTCTGGTTCCATGGAGGATTGTATTCTCTATTCTGCAAGGTCTACTGTTGATATTTTGATTGGGATTGCTTTACATTTATATAATAGTTCAGGGAGTGCAATCATTTTTACTATGTTGGTTCTTCCTATCCACAAGCAGCAAATGTCCTTTTTCTGATATCTTCTTAGCTCTCTGAAAAGTACTGCAGTTCTCAATGTGAAGGTCTTTCACTTCCTTTGTTGGATCATTTCCTAAGTATTTCATTTTCCTTGCTGCTACTGTGAATGGTATTATTTCCCTGATTTTTCTCTGTGAGTTTGTTATTCATATTAGAGAATATTATTGGTTTTTTAGAGATATTATTGGTTTTTTAAGTATTGACTCTGTATCCTACTACACTAGCGAATTGGGTTATTAATTCTAGGAGTCCTTTGGCGGAGTTTTTGGGGTCTTGTATATAGAGTATTATGTGTTCTGCAAATAATTATAATTTAAATTCTTCCTTTCCTATCTATCCCTTCAGTTTCTTTCTCTTGTCTAATTTTTTTGGATAATATTTCTAGGACTATATTGAGCAGGAGTGGTGATAGCAAGCATCTTTGTCTTGTTCCTAACTTTAGAGTGCAGGCTTTCCATTTTTGACCATTTAGTATGACTTGGATTATTGGTTTGTCATAGATAACTTTTATCAAATTTAAATAAAGACTTTCAATTCTAGTTTTCTTTAAGATTTTGTAAAATCTCGAATGAATATTGGATTTGTCAAATGTTTTTTCTGCATTTGTTGAGATGATCATGTTTTTGCCCTTGGTCCTGTACGTGTGATATATTGCATTTATTGATTTTCATATGTTCAGCCATCCTTGCATTCTTGGGAGGAGAAGAGGGAAGGAAAGAAGGAGAAAACAAATTCAAGAACAAAACACAATAAAATAAAAACAATATTTGCACTCATAAAAAAAAACAACAAAGCAAAGGAATTTCTCTGTGATTTCAAGCATGTGATTATCTTCTGGGCTCTATTGTTTGTTGCAGTGTCCAATTGAAGGCATGAATTGCCCTTTCTGGTAAACAATGAAGGCCATCAGAGCCCAGATTCCTGCTGAACAATCTGAGCAAAGCCACAGAGGATCAGGGTGCGGTGCTGGTCCTGAGACTTTCAAATCCACAGCAATTCAGGTTGAACCTGGCCTCTAGTTGTGGAGTTGGAGCCTGAGTCATTTTTGCCAGCTTGACCACGGATGTCTCCCGTGGTTGCCCCTCACCCAGTCACTGGGAATTTAACATGAATCCCTGAGATGAAGCCAGCTGTGGCCGCTCTGAGTCCCAGTTTCAGCTGGCTCCTCCCTGAAATGGCCTCGGACCAAGCACTCTCTCCAACATCCACGTTGCCGTTTCATTGGAGTCACTCACCAGCTGTTGTTGTACATGGCATCCACTGTTCCAGTCCATTAGTGTGTTTCTTCCTGAAGACCTCTGTGGCTGCCTCTTTTCCCTGTGTCTCTGTGGATTTGTCTTTCCTCTCTGGACAGAAGCCAGGAGCTGGGGAGAAAGTGAAGATTGCTCCTTCCTTGTTCCACATTGTGGTCAGTCTCTTCAGTTTCTCTGTAGGTACAGATGCCCTTCAGATCCTTCCTGAGTCACAGGGATCCAACGCCCTCCTTTGCTTTTCCAACTTGTTATTTTCCAGTGTCTGGATTGCAAATATTAGACAGGTCAATTTGGTGCTGCTTATCATTCTGCCATCTTCTTGGAAGTGCCAAGAACAATTTATCTTGGCTCATAGTTTCAGTGGGCGTAGTCTATGGTAGACTGGCTCCCAGGAAGAAACTATATGGTGGAGGAAAGCTGTTCACAACATGGCAGTCAGGAAGCAGAGAGAGAGAGGAGGACCCAGGAAGACGCTGTGTCTTTCCAAGTCAGACTCCCGGTGACCTACCCCTTCCAACCAGGACCTACCTCCAAATGTGAGATTTTGGAAGACATTTTAGATCTAAATTTTAATAGTCTACTTGTGCTAATGTCTTGACCACTCTCAAGCCTGCTGGCCTGGTTTCATAAACTCCGTAATTATTTTGTGCTGATGGAGGCCAAGGCTTCTTCTGATTTCACTGAAAGTGCCAGATAGTTCTGAGCCTTAGCAGTGTCAGTATTTTATAAAGTCTGCAAGACCAGAAGACCAAATTTGTGTTCTGTGTCTGCGTTTAGAAACTGTGACTTTTGATAAATCACCTCATTTCACTGAGAGTGTCCATATTTGTAAAGTAGAGATCAAGTCCTGACTACGGCCTGTCTATCTCAAATAAAAGTGAAAATATCTTTGGAAGGCTGAGGCAAGAGGATTGCAAATTCAGTTCCCACCTGGGCAACTTAGTGAGACCCTCCCACAAAATAAAAAATAATATTAAGAAAAGGCTGGAGTCATAGCTGATTGTGAAGTCCATGGGTTCAATACCTAGTATCCCCACTCCGCAAAAAAGTAGAAGTAAAAGTTCTTTGTTTTTTTTTTTGTTTTTTTCTTTTTAATGTTTATTTATTTATTTTTGAGACAGGGTCTCGCTTTTGTAGTTCAGGTTGGCCCTGAGCTCAGCCTCGATCTCACAGCAATCCTCCTGCCTCTGCCTCTGCCTCCCAAGTGCTGGGATTACAGGCATGAGTCGCCATGCCCAGCACTGTGGTATGTGGTTCTGATTGCTGATGGGCTTTGAGTCTCTGTAGTCATCCTCGGCATCAGGATGGTATGTGGCCAAGGATCAGGTTCGGAGGCCCAGACCGGGAGGGTGAGCATGCAGAGTCACCACGCAGACTCCAGGGAGGTTTCAGCGAATACTTTCTGTTTAATGAGGGTGACATAGGCTTACACAGAGCACAGGGAGTGGGCGTGGCTATGAGAGCCTAGGGGCAACAGGGCTGTGGCTGATTAGTGGGGCACAGGTGTTTTACCTTTTATGGTTAGCTCTTGGTTGAGCGAAGGAATCACGACTAGAGGAGGACTGGGAGGCCCCCGAGTGGCTATAGCCAGTTTCTATGCACAGGTATGAGCGTGCTCGAGCTCCTTGGGTGTCTCCGAGCTTGGTTAGGTAAATTATCTCCTAGCGTGCTAGGAGACATACACGTGGCATACTTGACTCAGTCAGACTTGAGTTTCTCCTTCAAGTCTCCACGCCCAGCGTTGTTGTATGTGGTTACCTGGGATCAAACCTGGGCCCTTGCACTTGCAAGGCAGGTGCCAGAACCACTGAGCTAAATCCCCAACCTTTTTTTATTTTTAAATTTTTAAAGTTAATTTAAGTGGTACTTTTATATATACGTTATGATCACATTCAACATTCAGTTTGTACCAGTACATGAAACATCTCAATTTTCATAAAATTAAAGTTCTTTCTCACAGGTAAGACCCTGAGCACCTTGAGCGTTTTATTTATCCTGTCTTGCCTACAGTGGTAGTCTCCAACAAAGGGAGTTAGGACAGTTTTCCCGTGTATAGTCGTGTCCCCTGGACTCTAGTCTTGTCCTGTGTCCCATTTTCAAATAACAGAATGCAGTGTGAGCAGGGATTCATGTTTTCCTGACCAAGACCATTGATACCACATGTCTGAAACTCCGAGAGATCCACCAAGCTGAGCACCTTTAATCTACAAAACCACATGTTTTTTAAACCAGTGAATTTTGGAATATGTTGTTACACAATAATGGGTAAACAGTGTTCAGATCAATGTTAAGAAATCCAGCCAAGGGACCAGGGAGTTAGCTCAGTGGTTCCAACGCCTGTCTTGCAAGTGCAAGGGCCCATGTTCAATCCCCCAGTAACCACATACAATACTGGGCATGGAGACTCACGCCCAGCAGCAATCAGTACCATACACCACAGTGCCGGGCGTGGTGGCTCGCGCCTGTAATCTGAGCACTCAGGAGGCAGAGGCAGGAGGATTGCTGTGATGTGAGTTTGAGGCCGATCTGAGGGCCAGCCTGAACTACAAAGCCAGACCCTGTCTCAAAAAAAACCTAAAAGAAAAGAAAGAAATCCCTCCGACACTCAAGACCACGCCACACACCAGCAACCTACCGGGAGATTTTTATTGAGAAGCAAGTGGCTCCTGTATGGAAGCCAGACAGGAAGCCCAGAGCAAGAGAAGAAAGGAAGAAAGGGAAAGAGAGACAAAGAACGAGATAGAGAGACGAGAGAGAAGATACAGAGCAAGGGAGGGGGTGAGCAGTCTCATATAGACCCAGGGTTAGGTATCTTACCTGAGGGCTGAGTAAGGTAGCCTTAGCCTATCAGATGCTATAAAGTTCCTGCCTTGCGAGAATCTCCATTCTGATTGCTTCCAGCTGAAGTGGATTCTGGGGAAGGGGAACTCTATGGCCAGGGTAGAGCTATGGGGAAGGGTGAAAAAAACAGAAGAACCATACAAGATGGCATATAATATTTCTAACACTGCAACTCCTCTAACAAAACCCTTGCCAAGTTTGTTTCCAGTACCCCAAATCTGTGAACAGATCTCAGCCTTAATAGTTAAAAGTGGTTGTCTTTGAAGCTGCACAGCCTGTTTTTCAATTTTCTCCACCATTTCATTAGCAGATTAATTACTTTGGGTAAATGATTGAATTCTCTGAGCCTTACTGTACCAGTAAATAAAATGGACATTAAAATAATGCCTGTCTCTAAAACTCTTCTTTTTTTTTTTTTTTTTTTAAAGTTTTTTTTGAAGCAGGGCCTCATTTTGTAGTTCAGGCTGGTCCTGAACTCACTATGTGGCCCAGGTGAGCCTCGAACTCATAGCAATCCCCCGCCTCTCCTCCCAAGTGCTGGGATTACAGGTGTGAGTTACTGCGCCTGGCACCTTGGTATGTGGTTACTAGGGATCAAAGTCAGGACCTTGTGCTTGCAAGACAGGCGCCGGGACCACTGAGCTAAATTCCTGACCCCTAAAACTCTTGAAGACATAAACATAGGCAAGGAACAGACCCCAACTGCACAAGAAATAATACCAGGCATCAACAAATGGCCTCATATCAAATTTAAAAGCTTCTGCACAGCAAAGGCACAACCAACAAAATAAAGACACAAACTACAGAATGGGAAAAAATTTTCCAGCTATTCCTTGGCCAGAAGACTCATAAATTAAATATATAAAGAACTCAAAACAATTGGACCACCTGAAATGAAAGACCCAATCAAAAAATATACAACTGAGGGCCGGGGAGTTAGCTCAGTGGTTCCAGCGCCTGTCTTGCAAGCGCAAGGGCCCGGGTTCGATTTCCCGGTAACCACATACCATACTGGGCATGGAGACTCATGCCCAGCAGCAATCAGTACCACATCTCACAGTGCCGGGCGTAGTGGCTCACGCCGGTAATCCCAGCACTTGGGAGGCAGAGGCAGGAGGATTGCTGTGATGTGAGTTTGAGGCTGAGTTCAGGGCCAGCCTGAACCACAAAGCGAGACCCTGTCTCAAAAATAATAATAATAATAATAAT
>PVIR01000300.1:88504-200375 GCA_004026965.1 Petromus typicus
AAGATGTAAATGAGTCCTAGCATTGTATGTTATATATTGTGAAATAGAAAATGCTCAATGTAAAATAAGGTGAAAGGGGACAATGTTGAGATTGTAACAAAAAAGTAAGGAAACAAATTTTATATATATGGGGGGGTGGTAGGGTGGATGGGGCTATGGGAAAAATGAGAATTAAGTTGTGTCTTATACTGGTACAAATTCCCATTATGGAGTGCAATCATGATGTGTATATTTAATGTACCAATAAAGATAATTTAAAAAAAAAAACAACTGAAATGGATAGATGCACTGCAGAAGAAGCACAAATGCCCAACACCTGAATGAAAAAATGTTCAGCATCTCTGGCCATTTAAAAAAGTACAAACTCAAACAATACTGAGATCTCATGTCATTCCAGAAAAAACTGACTTTCATCAACAAATCAAACAATAACATGTTAGTGAGGATTCAGGAAAAACAACCCTTCTTCATTCTTGGCAGGAGTGTAAATTAGTACAACCTCTACTGAAATCAGTATGGAGGTTTCTCAAAAAACTAAAATGAAAAATTCCATTGGATCTAAATATTCCCCTTCTAGGTATCTTCCTTAAAGACTTAAAGATGTCATATTACTATGACATGTGCATGGCCAAGTATATAGCTGCATAATTCATAATAGCTAAATCTTAGAAGTAGCTGTGTCCATTAACAGATGAACAGATAAAGAAAATGTGGTATTTATACACAGTGGAATAGTATTCCAACATAAAAAGGATACACTTGAGTCATTTTTTAGGTAAATGGAAGCACCTTGAGATTATAATGTTAAGTGCAACAAATCACACAAGCTTAAATGTCACTGGCTTTCTTTTATATGACAAACCCAAAATAGAAAGAGCAAAGTAAGAGATGGACAATAGGAAATAGTGAAACAGATCTATAGCACATGCAAAGAAAACCAAGACACAAAGGGAGTGAAGAGGGGGGGTGAGATTTTTCAAAAAGGAATTATGATGTATTACGTATATGTACCAAGTACTCACAAGGAACATGATCACTGAATACTGCAAAGATATATGAAAAACAAACAAACAAAAAAGACAGAAAGGGTCCAAGAGATGAAGGGGGGGAGGAAGAGGGAATGAAAAAAATGAATAAGATATTTTAGACACATGTACAGACTCCTCAGATGAATGTAATCAATATGTACCTCAAACAGCGCTGCTGAGAGTTAAATAATGGATGTAGGGTGCTGAGCAGTGTCTGTGAGAGCCAGTCCTCAGTGCATCTCAGCCTTAATGGTGGTGCTAATCCTTGTTAATAACACCTATGGCTTCTTTAAGTAAATTTCTTAAAGAGTATAGATAACACCATCTTATGTTTGTACTCTTGCCTCCCTCGCCATCACAGTGATGCCTTCTCCAGGCATGGAAGGGACTCTCAACATTTTCATTCTTTTTTTTTTTTAATGAATTGAATTTATTAGTACTTTTTAGGAACAGATTTTTAAAAACACATCTTTAGGGGCTGGGGAGTTAGCTCAGTGGTTCCGGCGCCTGTCTCGCAAGCGCAAGGACCCGGGTTCGATTCCCCAGTAACCACATAACAATACTGGGTGTGGAGACCCACACCCAGCAGCAACCAGTACCACATAGCACAGTGCCGGGCGTGGTGGCTCACGCCTGTAATCCCAGCACTCGGGAGGCAGAGGCAGGAGGATTGTGATGTGAGTTTGAGGCTGAGCTCAGGGCCAGCCTGAACCACAAAGCGAGATCCTGTCTCCAAAAACCTAAAAAAAAAAAAAAAAAAAACCCCACATCTTTATTTAGTCTCCATTTCATGGGCATTTGGGCTGTTTGCAAGATTTATCTATGACAGATGGAGCTGCTGAGTGATAGTTTTAATTCTTTCATGAATGTACGCAGAAGGCAAATATCAGGGTCAAATAGAACCTCTAATCATAGTTTTTGGGGGAATCTAGCCAACCTTCCAGCAGGTTTAGTGTTTATGTTTCAATAGTTATATTTTTAATCCACTTTGATTTTAGTTTAGTGAATGGTTAAAAAAAAAAAAAGTTATATCTAGCTTTAACATTTGTCAGGTTGAAACACAATTTTCCCAGCACTAAAAAGGCTATTGTTCCTCCACTGAAGGTGTTTGCCACTTTTGTCAAAGATGAGGTGACTTAATATGTCTGGAGTTGCTCCTGCAGCTTCTACTCTGTTGTGTTAATCCTCAGGTGGGGTTTTTTTGGCCATTGACATGCTGTTTTTGTCACAGTGGCTTTATAGTACAGTTTTGAGTGGGGTATTGTGATTCCCCCTGCCATGTCTTGTTGCATGCTTTTGCTACTCTAGGTCTCTTCTGATTCCAGATGAATTTTTAGATTATATTTTCTAGTTTTGTGAAACATACTGTTGGGATTTCAACTGAGATTGTATTACATCTATATAGCAGTTTTGGGAGTATGGCCATTTTAACAGTATTGATCCTTCCATTTGAACAGTGGATGTCTTTTCATTTTCTGCTATCCTCTTTGATCTCCTTTTTCAGAATGCTGTAGTTTTTAGTTTGTTAGATTGTTAGATTTATTCTTAGATATTCATTTTTGGATGCTATTGTGAAAGGGACTGTTCTCCCAGTTTCTCTCTCAGTGAGTCTGTTATTGGTGTATAAGAAGACTATTGATTTTTCAGTGTTGATCTTGTACCCAGCTATTCTACTGTATCTGGCAGTTAAGTCAAGCAGTTTTTTGGCTGATCTTCTATGCAGAGTATCATGTCATCAGCAAATAGTGACAATTTCTTCCTTTTCTGTTTTTATCAACTTTATTTCTTTTTCTTGTCTAATTGTTCTGGCTAATGTTTCCAGAACTATTTTGAACAGGAGTAATGATAGTGGACATCTTTGTCTTATTCTAGATTTTATTTTATTATTTTATTTGAGACAAAGTCTCACTTTATAGTTAAAGATGGCCCTGAACTCACTATGTAGCCCAGGCTAGCCTTGAACTCCCAGCAATCCTTCCACACCTGCTTCCCAAGTGCTAGGATTACAGGCATGAGCATTGTGGTGTGGGGTACCAGAGATTGAACTTGGGACCTTGCACTTGCCAGAAAGATGCCAGAACCACTGAGCTAAATCCCTTGCCCCAACATTCTAGATTTTATATGAAAGCTTTCAGGTTTTGACCATTTAACATGATGCTGACTGTTGGGTATTTTTATTTTTATTCTTTTTGAGACAAGGTGTCACTTTGTAGTTCATGCTGGTCCTGAACTCAGCCTCAAACTCAGCAATCCTCCTGCCTCTGCCTCCCAAGTGCTGGGATTACAGGCCTGAGCCACCACACCCATCACTGTGGTATGTGGTACTGACTGCTGGTGGGCATGAGTCACCATACCCATTATTGTTGTATGTGGTTACCAGGGATCAAACCCCGGCCCTTGTGCTTGCAAGGCAAACACTGGAATCACTGAGCTAAATCCCTGGCCCTGCTGGTTTTTCATAAATAGCTTTTATAAGATTGAGATGAAGACTTATTCCAATTTTCTGTAGGGTTTTGATGGTGAGTGGGTATTGGATTTTGTTGAATGCTTTTTCTGCATCTATTAAGATGATCATGTGGGGTTTTTTCCTTGAGTCTGTTAATATAACGTATTACATTTACTAATTTACCTATGTTGATCCATTCTTGTATTCCTAGGATGAAATCAACTTGGTCAGGGTGTATGACCTTCTTGATGATTCTCTGTATTGTGTTTGCCCATATCTTATTGAGGATTTTTGTATCTATGTTCATTAGGGAGATTGGCTGGTAGTTCTCTTCCATAGGTCAGTCTTCATCTGCTTTTGAAATCAAGGTAATGTTTGCTTTGAGGAATGAATTTGAGAGTCTTGCTTCTCTTGCAACTGAGAAGCAGTGACATGAGCTCTTCCCTAAATTTGTTGTAGAATTCACCAGTGACTCCATCAGGATCAGGACTTTTCTTTGTTGGTAGATTTTTTTTTTTTTATTACATTTTCAGTTTTACTGATTGGTATTGGGGTGTTTAGAATTTTTATGTTTTCTTCACTGAACTTTAGTAGTTCATATGTGTCAAGGAACCAGTCTATTTCTTCTGTGTTTTCTGTCTTATTGGACTACAGGTTCTTAAAGTAGGTGTTCACTGTATTATGGATTTCTGCTGGATCTGTTGTGGTTTCACCATTTTATCTGTAATTGCATGGTTTAGAGCCTTTCCTTTCTTTCTTTCTTTCTTTCTTTCTTTCTTTCTTTCTTTCTTTCTTTCTTTCTTTCTTTTTCTGATAAGGTTGGCTAAGGCTTTATAGATTTATTTTTTTATTCTTTAAAAGAACCAACTCTTTGATTCATTGGTTTTTGTATCATACTCTTTGTCTCCATTGAATTAATTTCAACTCTGATCTTTCTGATTTCCTCCTTTGTATGAGCTTTGGGTTTATCTTGCTCTTCTTTTTCTAGGAGCTTGCGGTTCAGCATAAGTTTGCTTTCTGTTTTCCTAGTACGGGCATTCATTGCTGTGAATTTCCTTTGTAGAACTGCTTTCATTGTGTTCCATAAATTCATGAAGTAGCATGTGATCAATTTTAGAGAATGACCCATGAGCAGCTAAGAATGCATATTCTGATTTTTGTGCAGTGGGATACTGTGTAGATATCTTTTAAGTCCAGTTGTTCAAAAGTTTGGTTCAGGGCCGGGGAGTTAGCTCAGTGGTTCCAGCGCCTGTCTTGCAAGCGCAAGGACCTGGGTTCGAATCCCCGGTAACCACATAACAATACTGGGTGTGGAGACCCACACCCAGCAGCAACCAGTACCACATAGCACAGTGCCGGGCGTGGTGGCTCACGCCTGTAATCCCAGCACTCGGGAGGCAGAGGCAGGAGGATTGTGATGTGAGTTTGAGGCTGAGCTCAGGGCCAGCCTGAACCACAAAAAAGCGAGACCCTGTCTCAAAAAAAAAAAAAAAAAAAGTTTGGTTCAGCTCTAGTATTTCATTGTTGATTTTTTTGCCCATTTGGTCTGTCTACTTGTGACAATGGGATACTGAGGTCTATTATTGTACTAGTGCTTATTTGGCTTTTCATATCCATTAATATTTGTCTTATATAGTTAGATGCACTAGCATATGGAGCATATGTATATGTATATATATATATATGTGTGTGTGTGTGTGTGTGTGTGTGTGTATATATATATATATATATATATATATATATATATATATATATTAATGTCATCTCTTCCTCTTGGATTGTTCCCTGTACAAGGATGTAGTGATCTTATTTGTCTGTCTTAGTTTTAGTTTGAAATCTACTCCATTAGCCACTCTTGCTTTTTTTGTTGTCTCCTGTCACATGGAAAATTGTTTTCCAACCCTGTACTTTCTGTCTATGGGTTTCTTTTTGAATTAAGTATTTCTTAAATACAGCATATTGTTGAATCTTACTTCTTGATTCATTCTGCTAGCCTATTTCTTTTAATTGGTGAACTGAGGCCATTAACATTGATGGTTATAACTGATATGTGTTGACTTAACCTTGTCCTGATACTTTCCTGTTGGCTCTTTTATCATTATTATTATTTTTTAATTCACCTCTCACTTCTGTTTAATTTCTTGCCTGGCCTAATGATTTCACTCTGCTAGGTCTCATGGAGTTGTGACCCTCAATGTCTTTTTTGAAGATATTGTTTAAAATTTTTAAAAGTGTTGATTTAGTATTCATGAAGTTTCTCAGGTGTTCTTTGCTGATGAAGCATCTTATTTCCCCTGCAATTTTGAAAGATAGTTTTTCAGGATACATCTAAGTTAGAAGTTTTTTTTCTTTTAAGGCTTAAAATATTTTGCTCTTGGCTGTCCTTGACTTGAAAGTTTTTGTTTTTGTTTTGAAACAGGATCTTGCTTACAGTTCAGACCAGCCCTGAACTCACTATGTAGCCCAGGAGAACATCAAACTCACAGCAATCCTCCTGCCTTTGCCTCCGGAGTGCTGAGATGATAGGCATGACCCACCATACCTGGATCCTTGACTTGAAGGTTTGTGCTGAAAAGTCTACTGTAATTCTGATGGGCTTTTCTTTGCATGTGATTTGTTTCTTTTCTCTAACTGCTTTCAATATTTCATATTTCAATATTTCTTCTGTAGAGTTTTTGGTATCTTAACTATTATATGCCTAGGTGTGGATTTATTTGATCAAGAGTAGTTGGGAGTCCTATATGCCTCATTTATCTGTAAGTCAAATTCTGCTTGGGAAACTTTCTACCATTACATTTTTGAAGGGTTCTTATAATGTCATTTGCACTATCTCCTGTTTCTTTGTTGACTCCAGTCTCTCTTATGTTATTCTTAGCATCACCTAGCAGCTGTTGGATTGATTTTTCATAATCCCTTACTATTTTTAAGAAATCTTTCCTTTCTTGGTTACTAACTTCAATCCTATGTCTTCTATGCCTAAAATTCTATCTTTACATTTGCTAGTTCTACTGTGTAAACTTAATGGAGTTTTTAGTTATTTGGATTTCCATTTGAATGTGTTCATTGTCTCCATTTCTTTTCTATGTTAGGATTCCATCATGTTCCTGAGGTCCTCTATTTTTTTTTAAATCTATGCCTCTCACTGTGGTCATTACTCTGTTGCTATCTGAGAGATTATTTCTGATTTCATTTTTTCAAGTTCCTCTTTTGTTGCCAGTTCGGAGAGTTCAGGTGGTTTAGTTGCATGTTGGTCCATCTCATTGCTTCCTACATTTCCTTTTGGAGACTGGAATTCTGGTTTTGAGTTTTATTTGAGTGTTTTCTCATTTTATTTTATTGTTGTTGTTGATGATTTTGGTTTAATTCCTTGGTTGCTGCCTGTAAATGTTATTTCAAGTACCTTTCTTGCTAATATTTAGAACCATCAAGGAATGATTACTTCCCACGTCCTCTTCCTGGTATGATTGGCCCTTAGACCTTGAGTCTGTAATGGCCCTTATGCGATCTCAGTTCCTGCATCCAGGAAAGGTACTTGAACAGAACAATCTTATTACCAGTCATTGCAGTCTTTATTGCGGAGACTTTCTTCACTCTTCCAGTGGGTTCAGTTTTCATGATGAAGCCGCAGTGAGGCCCTCTCTTTGCTGTTCACTGTTGCTCTATTTCCTGCAGCTCAGTTTTAATGGCTCTGAGCAGGTGTGCTGTGCAGATCCGGGTCCCTGAGTGTCCAGGGAGGCCTGCTGTGGCTTGAGGCAGAGTTGCTGGGGCTCTTCCTTGTGCAAGGGTCCTGGAAGAACTGCCTGCCCACCAATGTGAGGAGGTAGCAGTGGGATTGCAGCGCCTCTTTGAATGTTCCAACCAAACTGCTGGCCCTTTTCACTGAGCACAGTTGCCAGGCTTTCTTCTTGCACGATGGTTCTGAGAGGATTCTGGGCTCACTGTTGTTCGGAGGTTGGGTGGGGTTGCTGTGCTCTGTAAATGTCCCAGCCAAACTGCTGGCCCTACTTCCTGCACCACAAACCAGGGCACAATTGTTGGGCCTCCTCCCTATGTGATGGTCCCACAAGAACTCTGGCCCACCACTGTGCAGGGATCAGAGCGGACTTTCCGGGCCTCTGCTAATATTTTCATTCTTGAAGATATAATTTAGGTTAAATTCTCAAGTCACATAATTTATTATAAGTGGGTTTTTAAAATGTCAGGTTCCCTAATGAAATGTTTTACTTACTCTGATGTCATTGATCAAATATTTACTTCATTTATGGCCACATTCCTGAGGTGGCTTTATGGTTGCTTTTGCACCCATGTTTGCTTAAAGGTTGAATCATAGCTCTTGTTCCTCAATGATTCTACTGGAAATTCTAAATATAAAAGTCAGACATCTTTAGGCACAATTGGTTGAAATTGTTATTTCTAAAAGACCTTTATTCACTTTCTCTAAAAATATCTATTGAGCACCTACACATACCAGACCCTTGTCTAGTCTTTAGAGAAGGGATGGGGACACAGCTCTTGACATTAAGAAGCTTACAGTCTCTGAGGTAAGTGTGGGGACAGACAGGAAATGAAAGGTAGCTGGAATATTGACAGAAATGGGATATGGAAAGAAACACAAGAGACCACAGAGCCCAGCAGGGGAGAGAGACCTTTCTCTGCCACATTTTTCATGAGGCTTTTCCTGGTCTGATGCAGGAACAGGTGGAAATAAGAAGGAGACAGCTTTCTACCCAGCCGCATTCTTCAGCTTCTTTCTTTCTGGCATGAAAGGGTGTCCATGTGCCACGTATGATGCACCACGCTCATCACTGCTTCCTTTCCAGGGCTGGTTGGTCACAGCCACTTTTGAAGTAGATGGGACCATGGAACCAACTCCTGACCAACAGGAGTGCACACAAATGTGTCAGTTTATCATAGGCATCTAAGTTAGACAGGGCTTACTGTACAGTTGGAGAAGTGTTGGCCTCTCAAGGAAGTAGGCAAGCAAAAAAATAAAGAAGTAAGTAAAGACATCAGAATTGTGACGGGAGGTGCATCTGAAGAAGGGTAGACCTCAAGATAAAGATGAATGACCAGGCCTACCTGCTTCCAAAAGGATAAAAAATTATATTGACTATATTAGATTATACTGTAATTAGCACCACCTGATTCCCTAAGTCCAGGTATGCATCAGTTGCCCAAGTGGGTGACCAGAGCATCTGGACCCATCCCTTCCCGAAGATGCCTTTGCTCTTTCCACGTACCCTTGCTGTGTGACTTGTTTTCCTATTGAGTCAATACTAACTAAGCAGCTGTACTTGTAATCTTTTACTTTGATTTTAGTTTGACTCACATTATGGCTTTTCTGTATAAATCACCCCTGATAAAGGGCCCCCTTGCAGCCCATCTTTGAGACTTTCTTGGCTTTTTCTTTTTTTTTTTTTTTTTTGAGACAGTCTCACTTTTTGTGTTTCAGGCTGGCCTTGAGCTCAGCCTTGAACTCACAGCAATCCTCCTTCTCTGCCTCTCGAGTGCTGGCTCAAGCCACCATACCCAGCACTGTAGTATATGGTTCTGATTGCTGGTGGGTGTGAATCTCCATGCCCAGCATTGTTGTATGTGGTACTGGAAATCAAAGCCAGGACCTTGCACTTACAAGGCAGGCACTGGAACCACTGAGCTAAAGTCCCAGCCCAATCTTCTTGTCTTTTAAAAGCTATCTCTTAATAAACCTTTCATATTCTTCACCTTCATTGTCCCTTGGAATTCATTCTTTGACATTTGGTGAACAAAAACTCAGCACAATGGACATCTACCATATTGGGAGGTATATTTCCCCTACATCAACTTTTGGTTTGGAATTTGAGAACTAATGAAACACTTTCCTCTGTCTCTGTCTGTCTCTTCTTCTCTCTTCCTCTCCCTCTCCTTCTCCCATTTTCCCTCTCCTTCCCTCCCTCCCCCTACTGCAGAGACATCATAGGCCACATGTTCCAAATGGCATAGCTATAAAGTGAAAGAAGGCTACCATACCACAAAGATTATGAGAACTAAAATAAAAACTACATATATTGTGTTAAGCCACTAAGATTTTAGGGCTGTTACTGAAGTCTAGCCTGGTCTATCCTTATGTGGTTCTAGTTGTGAAGTTTCTGTGTAGATATATCCATTTTCTATTTATGGGCTTTCCATCAAACAATAGAAGCATTGAAGAGCTCATTCCTTAGGCTGGCAAGCTATCTTCTTGGTTTAAAAGTGTCAGCAAGGGAGGAAAACTTGCTGAATCGGCACACCTTTATTTAGGAACTGAGGCTCGATCTGCAAAATGAAACCAAAACATGCTAGAAATAAGAATTTTCTGATTTATATAAAATAAAGTAGTTAACAAAAAGTACAAGAGCAATTTGAGAATATAATGTAATTACCACTCTAGCAAAACAATACCATTACTGTTAGGCTCGAGTTGAGCCCACTCGGGAGACGCGCCCCAGAGAGACACACAGACCGGATACTGATGCAAGTAGCAAGAGGTTTATTCAGGACCCGGCACTAGACCGTCCTTACACGCAGGAAAGGAACGGCCCCAAGGGGCAAAGTGACGCAGCTTTTATACATGATTTCGTGGGTTTAGGGTGAGGTGGCTTGGGCTCATTGGTCCTAGGGGTGAACTTCTGAATTTACTGGTTGGGCCAGGTGGCCTGACCTCTTTTGGCGGGCTTATGCCTCTGGAAAGTCTCTATCTTGTTTGTCATCTGTCTTTAGGGGAAGGGCGGTCTTTTACAAGAAACAGAAACTTTAGGAAACCGAAACTTTGACCTACTCTTTTCTTTAGACTAGGTGAGGCCTGTTCTAGATTTAGATTTCTGCTTTGTATGTTGGCCTTACATTACTTTGTTAGACATGTTGTAAGGTTAAAAATCCAGGACAGGCCCCAACTACGACAGAAAAAGTAGTAGGCTTAAGTTTCTATTTCCTTAAGTTTCTATTTCTCGTAAAGCCCTCCAGTTCCCAGAAACAGATGACAAAACAGATAGGGGCCTCCCAGAAATCCCAACTATGAGGAAGTAAAAACCACAGGCAGTGTAAAAAGTCACCCACCAATGAATTTAAAGGTCAGCTTGCTGAGCCAATGAAATAGACACTCCTTGCTTAAGCTAGAAATGCGGGTATAAAAATTGTAAAAATTTGTGACTCAGGGCCGTTCCTCTCCTGTGTGTTAGGACGGTCCCAGCGCTGGTACTCAAATAAACCTTTTGCTGTTGCATCGATATTCTGACTGCATGTCTCTCTGGGGTGCACCTCCTGGAGGGGCTCCACGCAAGTCTAACAATGTTACAGCAAGGAGGGTCTAGCTTGTCCTCACTCTAGTAAATAGCACCGTACACATTGCAACTACTGGTAAAAAAGCAGCCTGGAGGGCCTTAGCTACTCCTCTGAGTAGGGTTCCATTTTGCCCACTCCATGCCTCATGCTCCTTTTTCCTCTTATATTGCCCCTCCAGAAAGCATCGGGTTATTCCTAGTCACTTCTGGATTCTTTGGAGGGGGGACCAGTCCCTCCTAGAAGTTGGTATGTGACATTTTGCATATGTATAGTGTAAAGAGGAGGGGTTGTGCTCCTCCTCAGAGTACACAGCAATTCATGGACCCCTGAGTACTTCCTATTTTATCTTGCCCACCAAACACTTCCTTTCCCAAGTTTGCGTGGGGCTGCAAGCTCTCTGTCAGATCCCATATCCGAGGGCTTCTCATCTGGCAGTGAACCACGGGCAGGGGTCATCACGCGGAGACGAAATGGTGGAGAAGCCTTTATTGCCAGCGCTTTCAGCCCTTATATACAGCCCCACTTCCTTGTTCCCAACCGCCCCAAACCAGTCTTATAGAGGGCAGTCTCTGTCTCTGTTTTCCTTTAATCACTGTGGCCCGTAGGAGCCAGATGTTTAGCTGTTTACATACTGCCTTGCACTTCCTTGATGGAGCCGGCATTGTTTAGCCCCAGGGGACCCCACATCTCCCCCCTTTTTCTTTAGACACCAAAAGGGCTCGACCAGTGCCTGTCTTAGGTTGAGGACGATGCACTTCACTGCTTACCCATCATCGGGTGTACCAGCGGTGCCAGTGGATACCCCTGTCTTAGGTTGCTAGTGCTGCATCTCCTTCTTACCCATCTTTGATTACCTGGCCATCATACTGAGCCAAATGTAGGAGGAGGGGTCTCCAGCTTCCATCGCCACGAGGGCCTGACGTACAACATGTAGCTGTTGGTCGTTGAGTGAGCGGAATACAGAGGTTATTTGCTGAGAAATTAAGGCAGGCAATAGCAAAACAGAGTGTGTGGGCCAGTTGGAAGGCCTCTGTGGTATTGGTCAGCATGCCATCAAAAGAGACGACAGCTTTGCCCATGTTTGCGTTGGTCATGAAAATGGAGGGGAAGAAGAGGGCATCAATCCCCGCTGGCTGAAGAATCAATGGGTTCTGGAAAAACGCCCATCTTGTCTCGCTCTCTGGGTGTGCGAACAGGACACAGAAGACGAGAAGGAACCCAAACAGGAGATCAGCATCTGTTGGATAAACACAAACAGAGCCCCTGCTGGCCACCAGCATGGGGTCAGGGCCTTTCTACTGCCCATTAAAATATCATGTCTATCCATTGCAGCATTTCCTGAGTTATCTGTTGTCAAATAGTTGAGTGTCAAAAGCACTTGGTGGAGTTGATTAGAAGGAGACTGAGGTAAAGACAGAAGCCCCCCTCGTTGCTTTTCTAAGTAGTTTTTTAAAGTTTGGTTGGCCCTTTCTACAATTCCCTGTCCAGTGGGGTTACAAAGAATACCAAATTTGTGTTTAATGCCCCGCTCATGAAAGAAACATTCTAGCTGTTTGAGGCTGTAGGCAGGGGCATTATCAGTCTTAATAGCCCTGAAATTGGATGCCCAAGGCGCCTTCTTATAAACAGGAAGCCAGGCAGGGAGGGGCAGTAGGCTCTGGGCGCCATCTTAGGCACGCTTTTTGAAAATGCTGATTGCACATCTCATCTAGACGCCTCTGTTTAAGATCTTTCAGCTTATTTCTGGTCTCTCTAGCAGCCTCTTCTAAACACGCAACCTGTAGCTGCTCCTCTAGTTTCTCTATCTCTTGCTCTAGCTCATTCTCTGCTTCACTAAGTCCTCATCGTCGGTGTAAGTCTGTAAACCACTCTTCCCCCCCTTGTACCGCTGTCCGGGTCCGGACCACGAACTTCCTGGAGTCCTCTGTGGCGCCTTCACGATCTTTCCCTGAGTGAATATCTCCTTCAATCTTTCCCATTTGTACTTCCAGTTTTTCCCCCTGCCCTAAATCTAAATCCTAAAGTGACTGTTGGGAGACCTCCTCTTGGACATCTTGGAGGGTCCTCTCACTGTCCTCGAGGGCCTTTTTCACTTTTGCCTCGTTAGTCAAAAGCGCATCTCGCACCAGCCTCCAGAGGGAGAAGGCAGCCATGGGGAAAGAATCTGGGTCATCTCTAAGAGCCTTTTGGAGATCGTTTTTGACATGGTCCCAGTCAGACAACATAAGGCTTCTGCCGTGCCGAAACCAAGGACTGAAATGATCGGCAGTCTCTACCAGTAGCGAGGCACTCTCTGCCTTAATAGCAGTGCCATATTCTTGCAGGAGGAGGCAGACCTGCTGCTCCAGAACCTGTCTAGAGTGGGAGGACCCCATAGTGAGACGGTCCTGCAATCAATACAGCCCTACTTACTGTGCCGGCCCGGGGTGGCCCAGTGGCAAATCCTCATGATGCCAGATCTCGGTGGAACCTCCAGCTGTCAGGTCCCATTTCCGAGGGCTTCTCATCTGGCATCGCACCACGGGCGGGGGTCATCACGTGGAGACAAAATGGTGGAGAAGCCTTTATTGCCAGCGCTCTCAGCCCTTATATACAGCCCCACTTCCTTGTTCCCAACCGCCCCAAACCAGTCTTATAGGGGGCAGTCTCTGTCTCTGTTTTCCCTTAATCACTGTGGCCCAGATTACGTGCTGCCTTGCACTTCCTTGATGGAGCCGGTGTTGTTTAGCCCCAGGGGACCCCACACTCTCCAACACAAATTACCTTTATAAAAAGAAAAGTCTTAGATTGTGATTGATCAAGCTTGAATAAACCTTCATGTATTTATATGTGATGGGTTTTTTTGTTTGTTTGTTTGTTTGAGACAGGGTGTCACTTTGTAGTTTGGTGGACCCTGAGCTCAGCCTCAACTCACATCACAGCAATCCTCCTGCCTCTGCCTCCCAAGTGCTGGGATTACAAGCATGAGCACCACGCCCGGCACCTTGGTATGTGGTACTGATTGCTGCTGGGAGTGAGTCTCCACACTAGTATTTATGATCGGAGCCTGGGCCTTTGCCAGACAGGCGCTGGAACCACTAAGCTAAATCCCCAGCCCTTAGATTGTGATGTTTGAAACTGTAGCAGCTTTAAAGTATTATACCCAGATCACCAGGTCCCCCGAAACACCAGTGTAAGATTAAAAGTCAGAATCTGACCTCAAAAATAGAAAAACAGAAATAGAGAAATAGCAGGCCTAGTTCCTTAGATCAGCAGGCCTAGTTCTTGTAAAAAACCCTCCCATTCCCAGAAACAGATGGCAAACTAAGATAATGTTAAAGAAGTTAAAAATCACCCAAGAATTAGGACAAAAGAACGACCCTTACCCCTAGTGGAAATGAGCTAAACATTCTTGCCTTATTAAATCACTTCAAAGCTAACCAACCTATAAATTTAAAAGTATATCCTCTTGCCCAAAGCCACCTAACAATTAACCCGCCAAATTGTGTATATAAGCTGTGCTATTTTTCCCTTGGGGCCGTTCCTTTCCTGCGTGTAAGGACGGTCCCAGCGCCGGTCCCTGAATAAACCTCTTGCAACTTGCATCAATACCACCCTGTGTGTTTCTCTGAGGCATGTCTCCCGAGGTTGACCTGTTCAGGTCTAACACCAGGACCCATCTCCGATGTAAATACATGAAGGTTTATTCAAGCTCAAGCAGGGACTCTCAACAGCAGGATGCCGAGAGAGCCCGGAGCCCTGGGAGGGTTGAGTGTTTATGATGGGGACTGGTGAGGCAGTGGAAGTTTCAAGACGTGGGGTAGTCAGATAGGCTAAGAATTTAAAAGAGTATGGGGGCTTTGGTACTGGCTAGCCAGGGAGCTTCTTTGTCTCAAGGAGTAGCCTCTTTATCAGGATGAGGGGTGAAGGTCAGCAGTCACAGCCAGAATCTTTCAGAATTTTTTTTTTTTTTTTTTTTTTGAGACAGGGTCTCGCTTTGTGGTTCAGGCTGGACCTGAGCTCCTCCCAAGTGCTGGGATTACAGATGTGAGCCACCATGCCTGGCACTGTGGTATGTGGTACTGATTGCTGCTGGGCATGAGTCTCCATGTCCAGTATTGTATGGGGTTGCCAGGGGATCGAACCCGAGTCCTTGAGCTTGCAAGACAGGTGCCAGAACCACTGAGCTAAATCTCCGACCCACGGCCAGAATCTTTAGGCTTAGCCCTATCAGGTAACAGAGGCCTGCTGCCCTGGTGATTGGTCCTTGCTAATAACATGTGTCCTGGTTGGATTACTCATGTTCTAAAGAATTTTGGGGCCTTTCTTAAGATGGAGACTTTAGCTCAGTGCCAAGCCCTTTTTCAAAGTGGAGTTAAGTTAGGCTGGGCTCTACAAAAGCAAGGATGAGGAGGAGACCAACAGAATTATAGACAGGAGAGTCCAAGAACCATAACATTTGTGAAATAGTAACATAACCAAGGACTCATCAATTTCATACTTCTTAAAACAAACAATGAATGTCTTGCTGGTTTAAGTCTTTTCTGTTATTCGCCTTTGAATGCATCTTTGCTGATACTCCAGGAGCAAAGGAATGTGGTTATGATGGACAGTAAAATAAAGGAGCTCCTAGGGCACCTCAAATTTTCTCCACTCTCATTCACACTAAGGTTACTGTTGAAAAATAAAATATTTCCTGGGCAGTTTTTCTTATATGCCACACACTTTGTGTCTTTAAGGAGACATAGGGTGGGAGTACAATGTAGAACTAAGACCTTAGAGGGAGACACTTGGATTCATACACTGTTCGTGCCATTCCTTGTTCCTGTGTCACTTTAAACAAGTGACTTAAACTCTCCAAACATAGTTTTCTCATCTAGATACAGGGGCAGTTATAGAAACTTTCATATAAAACTATTATAAGACATATGAAGGGTCTAACATATCAGGATCACTAACATACTTCACACACAGGAGCCTGGAGGAGTTTGATGTTCATACTATTCCGTGATGCCAGGGCAGGCATTACTAGTCCTGTTTTGGAGTTGAGGAAACGGAAGTGTAGATAGGTGAAGTGACTTTCTCACTGTCAGAACTAGTTTCAGCCTGGGGCAGTGGTTCTCATATCCAAGTTCTTTCCACACTACCAAAGATGTAAAACAAAAGAAAATTTAAAACTCTAAATGCTTTCCTTTTATAACAACAGAATCATTTCCATAAAGTTCATTCCTTCAAGAGAATTATGTCACATGTATACATCACATGATTAAATTCATTAACAGATTTAAATATAATCAACAAATGTTACATGTATAGTGATAATTTATTTTAGAAGATTTTATATTAATATTCTCCTCTTCCATTTACCCCCTCACCTAGTGAAAAAGTACAGGTGCTGTTCCGTAGAATTTGTGAACCAAACAGCAAAGTGGGTTTTTTCCAAGTTCTTTTCTTCTTAATCATCAAAATCAATATGATCTCCTCTGATAGTGTAGCATGCAAAAGTTTGCTTTCTGTACCCCCGAGGCTCTGTGATGTCAACCTCAAGTGCCTCAGGATGTGGGGAGTGCCTGTCACTGGACTGCAACCTGAGCCAGCGATAGACTTGCCGCACTTGTCCTACAACCTGACTTTACATCACAAAGTGACAAATATCACACAGGCCAAGTTTTCTTTCAGCTCTGTTTAACAATCTCCTTGCAACACAAGTCCACAAATTTGAACCTAAGAAAACAACCTGCCTTTGAGACCCTCTTGTCTTTTAAGAGCTTTCAATTAAATTTGAACCCAAGAGAAGAAACCAGTCCGTGCCCGGTCTGGATCTGTCCTCTCAGTCTTGGGTGACCGTCGTCGGTGTGCTGTTGTTGATCTGCCTTAGTGTCTTCCCAGTGAGGCGCTGTTCCAGGCAGGCTCTGCTTCCCTTGCTCATCAACTCCTGGGCCTACACAGCACTTTGCCTGTGGTTCAGGGCTTAAAACTTCTGAACTAAGTGCTGAGATTAGTGCTTGCTATATTCTAACCAAGCAGTGATGATGGATGAGATTTCTTCAGGAAAACATGAGTTTTTCACCAGTCGAACAAATATCTAAGCCAATCAACTTACACAGAGATTTATTTCAGCTTTGATTGGAGATTTCAGTCCATGACCTAGCATTTTAGGGCCTGGGGTGAAATAGGCATCAGGACATGCAGCATACAGTGAAGCAAAGCTGTTTACTTCGTGCCAAGAAGTGACAAAAAGAGCGAAAACCAGGGTCCCTTTGAGGATCCCACACCAGGCCCCACCTTTTTTGTTTCTACATTTCACAGTGACCCTCTGGAGGAACCTTTAACACACGGCTGTCAGGGACTTTCCAGATGCAAACCAGGGTGGGAACTTACCTCCTCTAACATGTCTTAGAATGGATTAGTGGGAGCCGTGCTGGTCTCAGGCTTAATACAGAGAATCAGATAGGCAAGAAAAAGTCATCATCAAATGCTAATGTATGCGTGTGCGTGTGTGTGTGTATGTGGGCGCGCGTGTGCTATTCCTTCCCTGGTTGCTTGGTTCCAGCAACACTAACTCACTTTGAAGGTTCCTATTTCCTGACCATGAGATACTCACCTGGCTTAGTCTTCTCTGTGCATTCTGTCCAAACTCTTCGCTTTGTCCTGACCTTGCCTTTATTTGGCTGTTACTTATAGACTGGCAGATAGGAGACTCCCTTTAGATGCCAGCCAGTTCCCCACTTAGCCATCCAAAGGCAAAAGTATCATCAGAATCTCAAGTAGAGAGCACAGAGAATAAGAAGAATGTCAGATCCCATTCCTGAGGGCCTCTCATCTGCCATCGAACCACGGGCGGGAGTCATCACGTGGAGACGAAATGGTGGAGAAGCCTTTATTGCCAGCGCTCTCAGCACTTATATACAGCCCCCACTTCCTTGCTCTCAACTGCCCCAAACCAGCCTTATAGGGGGCAGATCTTGTCTATTTTCCCTTAATCACTGTAGCCCGGAGGGGCCCGCTGTGTACGTGCCACCTTGCACTTCCTTTATGGAGCTGGCATTGTTTAGCCCCAGGGGACCCCACAGAAGAAAAAGAAACCAGCCCAACAAACACTAGACTTGCCATAGGAAAACAGCATGAGCGATGTTGGAAGAGAGTACTTTGGTTGAAATCATGGCAGACAGGCCAAGATGGTAGAGGCTCTAATAGCTGGTTCCCTGGATCACCCAGGCTTCTTCCCATTCCTGCAGGCTTGCTGTGTAACCTCAGCAAGGTCACTCTTCTCTCCGGGACTCCACTGTCTATCTCACTAAATCAGGCTGGATTAGATTAGCAGTTCTTAGTTTTTGGTAATACATCAGAACATCCCAACATAATCCCCCAGATATTCTGATGAAGGAGATGTGGAGGCCAAGAATCATTTCCAAGAACTTACAGTGGTGATGGGGTCTCCTCAACCACACATGCTGGGTAGATGGTCTGACAGTCAGTTCACCTGCAGCCTTGTCAGTCCCTCTATTGTCAGCACACGTTACCAGAAAATGCTCGTAGTCAGCCAGCTTTGTCCAAGCGGCAGCCAGATGGCAAGTGGAGGGGAAAGGTCAGGGAGGGCCATAATCTCCATGTTCCATGCAGTGGAGGCAGGGACACCTCGCTGCTAAGAAAGCACGCAAGGGCTGAGAGCAACTCTTGGTTTGCTGTCCATCTCGCACTGAGCGAGACACTCTTTATTTTGGCCCATTCAGGGAACCCAAAAATCATAAATTAGAACTATGTTTTGGCCCACACTGTAAAAATTAGTTTCTGACATTTAAAACTTGGGAGATTTCTTATTTAAGAATTCCAGGTTTCTCTTGGAAAATCTGAAAGATCAGCCACACTGTACTCTTTGTCCTTGGACACAGGTTAGAGCTGGGCAGCTCTTCCATCCTCACTGCCAGCCGCTGGCTCTCCTGACTCATTCACGTTACCCACCAGGCCCTCTGAGGAAGGTGCACCGCACTCTCAAAAGCATTCTAGAAGCCAGACTGTAGAACTCGGGGCACAGCCTGCCTTGAGAGTTAGGGAGTTGGCTCTGAGACTGAAGTTTTTCACTTACACGGGAAGGTATTTAGTCAGTAGCACGGAATTCACTCGTGTTTATGGTAAAGTTGTTGACTATTATATTACACGGTTTCTTTTTGTGAAGGTACACTGAAGAAATGAACTTCTTTAGTTTGGTTCTTTCAACAGTTTTAAATAAAAATAAACATCACTTACTTTGTGGCCCCAGCAATTCCATTTCAAAGTATTTCCTTAAGAGAAATGAAAACAGCTCCACAAAAATACTAAAGGGCTAGAATGTAGCTCAGTGGTAGAGTGCTTGCCTAGTGTGTATAAGGCTCTGGGTTCCATTCCCCGCACCAAAGAAAAACAAAAAAGCAAAATGAAAAATTTGTATAAGAAACAATACACATCTTCCTCAGCAGAAGAGCAGAATATCAAATTATGGTATATTTATACAATGAAACATTACTCAACTATTAAAAAACCGATTACCTATATACACAGCATACAAGAGACTCAAAGCACATGATTCAAAGAAAGCAAATACAAATATGTAATTCCACCTACACGAATTCCAAGAGCATGTAAAACTAATCTATGGTAAAGGGATCAGATTGTGAGAAGAGATTTTGGACTAGAAAAGGAATGAAATAAACTTCCAGGGATGTTAAGAGAAACTATCTAAAGCTGTATTTGGCTGATGATTGCAAAGGGATATATATTGGTTAAAACTCTTTGATTTGTGTGTTAAATTTTTAAAAAGAAAGCAACAGGAAAAAAGAATCCTGGCATAGCTGGCTTGGCATTTGTTAGTGGGGGAAACAATAACAGCACAGTAAAGTGCTGGAGATTTGGCTCAGTGGTGCCCCTCCTGTCTTGTAGGCACAAGGTCACGAGTTTGATTCCCAGTACCGGAAAATAACAATAACGACAACAGCATAGTGAAATAGAGGAGACTCTAGCTGAGACACCCTGAGCTGAGTTTATATCCTCTTTCCACTCCTTAGTGGTAACCTTGTACAAATTGTTTAATCTTCATCTTAGTTTTTCATCTGAAAAATAACACTAGTTCTAGCATTTTTTTTTTTTTCCCCCACAGAACTGCATTTAAAAGCTAGTGAGTACAGGTACATCCTGGTACAGTTTGCAGATAGTCACATCCAAACACTCCATAAAGGTAGGAGGTTACTTGTGAAAAAAAGATGGACAAGAAAAGAAAAACTGGTCTTTAATTAGAACTTTGAAGATTTTCAGATCTAAGAAATACCCTTTATTGATTCTTGCTCTGTAAATGATTCTGGAAATAATCTTCCTCTTCTGAACTTTCTTCTGTTAATCAGAAATGTATAAAAGTATCTGTGTGTTGAGAGCTTCATGGCAGAAACATTGCTCCAAAATACATTTTTTATATTGGTACCTGGATGTTGGTGGCTGATTCAGGCAGGGAAAGCACCTAATCTCAGTTATCCAGTGAATCATGGAAAGTGAGGCCCTTGAAACAAGCTCCAGATCACACTTCATCTCCAGGAATCAGCTTCCGGGGCTGGCAGGGTGAGGTTCTCTTATGGTTATGTCCTAGCTGATCATACTTGAGGTTGTACCCCTTGATCCACACAGGCAGAAACCAAAGGCCTGGGTTCTACCTCTGACCCCAGCACCCAGAGAAGGCATTTTCCATGTGCATAAACTAGACATGATGCGTGGCTTGCTTCAGAGTTGAAAGGAGAACAACTTTCTACGCATATAATTGAAACTTATGGTATAATTAAATACTGTGGTCTTCATCATAACATTGTAGGGCAAAATAAGAATTATCCAGCTAAAGAGTATTTCTATATCTTTCATCTAGATGTGGCTGAAGATATCATGAACCTAGGATTATTAATAATAAAGAAGGGTGAAGGAGGAAAAATAATGAGATTATAACAAAAAAGAAAGGAAACAAAGTTTATGTATATAGGGGGTGGGGGTGGTAGGGTGGGTAGAGGTATGGGAAAAAATGAGAATTAAGTTGCGTCATATACTGGTACAAATTCTCATTGTTGAGTGCAATAATGATGTAATGTACCAATAAAGATTTCAATTAAAAATAATAACAATAAAGGAAAAATGTTATTTCCATAACAGATCTGTGTAATTTCTAAGGTCAAAAGACCTCCAAGTATAGAATTGAGCATGCTAATTGTTTTGCCTTTATAGTGAATAAGTAAAAAATTATGTTTATTGATCAAGAATTGATATCTTCCACAGAGATGCCTACAAAGGTCTACCTGCTCCTTTTGCTACTATTACAGAGTTGCTAGTTCTGATATTTCCTTATCTACCTTATTTTCTTACAGCATATGGTAATGTGGAACCTCGCCTTATTATAGGTAGAAAAGCTAGTTAGAAATATGACAGTCAGACAGACAGGGCAGGCCCTTGGAGGAAACTCACAAGAAAAGAAACTGGTACAGGAAATCCTGGAAAACAGTGATTGATTAAGGCCTCATTCTCCTGAACAGCTAAGTCAGTGGGGAGTCAAGGTGTAGACTCACCTCCCTTCCCAGGAATGTAGTAACTATAAATTTCCTGGGACAAAGGGCCAGGAATCTGGCCCACCTAGAAGAGCTTCCTGATGGGGAGGTCCCTGTATGACTGAATTTCTCATTAGCCCCTATTCGATCAAGATTGCTTAAACAACTGTACTTGTTATAATTCCATTGATTCACCCATTTCTTTTGAATCTTATGGGAAGTCCCTACTTTGAACCCACCTCACTTCATGGTTTTCGTCCTTAAATACCCGCTAGAAGAGACAAGCCTGGGTTACCCACCCTTCTGGGTTCCCCCTTCTGTCTTAGACAGAAGCTTTCTCTCAATAAAATTGTCCTACTCAAACCTCCGTCTGTCATTCCTAAAATTCACTCTTTAATTTTAGAGAACACGAGTTCACGTTTTAAGTGGGGATCCAGGCCTTGCTCTCCTGTGTCACCCTTGTGGTAGAAGTCTCAGAATAGCTGATGTGTTTACATATAGACTAGACATAGTAAGTTATTAAATAATTTTATTATTTTCTCTTTTATATTGTCAACAGTAGCTCAGTGTTAAGCATGGTAGAAAACCTGAATTTAAAAAACTTTTTTTGGTTGATACAAAGCATTTATACAAATATATATTCAGAAAACAAATATTTAATAATTGTATTACCCAGATGTAGGAGTGCCAAAAATAATAAAAGACAAAGTTTCTGCAAATCAAAGAAGGCTCGATGGTTTTGTTAAAAATCAGTTTTAACCAATTCAGATAACCTGTGTTAATGAAATTCAAGCTAAAAGTTACAGCCAGACACTATGAAAACATTGTATGTGACTAAGACTATTCCACTAGCAGAATCAGTTTTGTTCTTAGCATATAGCTGAGATCAGTTTCAATAGCAAGCAGCAATAAAGATGATAAAAATTTCCAACATTTCTATTAACTGCTCTACAACAGCAAAGAAAAAAAATGAAACAATGGTCATTAAAATCAGATTTGTTGCTATATTAAGATCTTAAATAAAATGTCAACAGTCAGTTACTTTTGATTTTAAAAAATCACATAATATGAAATATTTGCTTGCTGGTACAATAGATTGAACCACAAACCATAACCCGAACTACCTTTTCTTTATCAAGTATTTTAACCATGCAAAATATTAGTAGTCTCAGACACACTGCTCACCAAATTCTGTCAATGCGACCTGATGATGAACCACCACATGGTGGTAACATTGCCGGGAAAATTGCAAAGCAGCCAAAAAATACAAGGAGTTATTCACACGTCAGTGTCAAAGGCAGATAGGTGACTTCTTAAGCCAGAGGTGGAAAATGTAATTGGAAATGTCCATAAACAAACAGAAGATACAGTATGAAATCCTTTGGCATAAAAACAAATAACCGTTTTGCTACTCAGAACAGTACTCGACATGCACAAGCAGGTCGCGGTGCTCAGTGGCTGGGTACTGCACGTTGCACTTGGGACACTCCACCAGGCTTTCGTTGAGCACAGCGGTGGGACTTTTCGGAGAGGCAACTTTTACTCTGTTTGTAGTCTCTCCTTGGAAAGCGACTAATGGCTCTGTGAAGGGAAACTCATGAAGTTGCTTCTGAAAAATAAATTTCAACCAAATGCCATTTGAACATCAGCCCCATTGTTCACCAATTTTAGCTGCCTCATAGATTCTTTAGCCACATCAGTGCTAGCACACAGCTTTTAAAAAAAAATTCGTCTATCAATATTTTGGTGGTAACATAATTACTATGAGCACTCGAATTACCCAGAAAAGTACTAAGTTGGGACTACATGTAAACAGTTTTATTATTAAGAGCCTTGCTGTCTGATGTAAAGGACAAGCCAGTGTGCTAGGTTCACTAGGTGTGTTAGTTTTGTAAAACAGGGGCATCTTCGTAATAAAAAAAATTACACAAATTACGATCAAACAGATTATACACAGAAATAGGTGAGATATTGTATAATACTTTTGAGACTTTCCTTTTTCATGCTTTCTCCTGAAGAACTTAGAATAATCAAGAAAACTGAAAAATAAGTATTTTAATAACACCTAAGAGAACAATAGGAACATAAAGAAAAGCACAGAAAAACTGCAAATTCTTTTATATCCTCTGGCTTCCTATTTTATCAACATGATCACTAACAGAAATGATTCTAACCTTTAACTTACAATATCATAAATTAATGGAGGCACACTTAGGGCACATGTGCCACAGCACGCTGTTTGCTGGCAATGAAAGCTCTAACAAGTTTGCTATGACTGTTATAAATGGTCAAAATCAATTATTTAGCAAGCTCTCTTGCTATGTAGCCCAGAATGGCCCTGAACTCACAATCTTTCTGCCTAAGTGGCAGAATCCCAAGTGGCAGGATTACGCATGTGTGCCACCAGGCCTGAAGAGTTATATTTATAACATTTCACTATCTCCAAATATAAGACATATATACTAATGGGACATACACGTACACACTCTCTCCTGAAGAGGCTTAGTGTATAAACTTATCAGTCAGATGAAAATAAATAAAAAATTATTTCCTCATAGAAATTGGCTTTATTTAAAAGTTTATCATATAAAAGAATTATGCTGTCAGAGCAACTCAAAAATAAACTTGTACTTCAAAAGTCTGTTAACAATAAAAATAATCCATTATTCTTAAAACAGCCAGTCAATCTCTCTCTCTCTCATTTAAGGTCAGGATTCTGAAAGAGCCTTGTTACCTCCCTCTCTGAAACCTGGTGCTGTTTACTACCCTCTAGAATCAGAATATTTGGGATGAGTGGGAAACAACCCCAGACACAGGTGCGATCATTACCAAGAGGTACACGATGTGTCTCCTGAGAGCTGACACTCTGATCCAGGTGGGGCATGGCCCACAGGTCTGCAGTAAAGCTAACTGTTCTTTACACTCTGTCCTCCTGGGCTGGGAACTGACTGGACATATAAATGCAAAGATGGAAAAAAAAAAGAAAAAAGAAGAAAAGTTTTAGATTAGTCATTCCAAACTCACCAAGGATTCCAACTGTGTTATTTGACTTCTTGCTTTTCGGAGTTCCTTAAGAATTATATGCAATTGGTGCTGCATATTTTGGCGGTCAAGTTTTTCATTTTCAAAATCTAAAGTACATGACTGCATCTGGAAAATGCCCAGAACAAGGCAGTTACAACTGGCAGAAACTGCCTACTCCTTTTGACTGGATGCTTCCATTCTTTTCATTGACATAAGAAAATATTGATGGTAGGGCCAGGGAGTTAGCTCAGTGGTTCCAGTGCCTGTCTTGCAAGCGCAAGGACCGGGGTTTGATTCCCCGGTAACCACATATAATACTGGGCGTGGAGACTCACGCCCTGCAGCAATCAGTACCACATACCACAGTGCCAGGCATGGTGGTTCACGCCTGTAATCCCAGCACTCAGGAGGCAGAAGCAGGAGGATTGCTGTGATGTGAGTTTGGGGCTGAGCTCAGGGCCAGCCTGAACTACAAAGCGAGACCCTGTCTCAAAAAAAAAAAAAAAAGAAAATACTGATGGTATTATTATAATAAGAATTTACCTGCACACAGGGGGATGTTAATAAATGGAGTTTATGGCAAGGACTCAGTTTACCCACGATCCGAACACAAGGTTTGAAGTGTAGGGTAATAAAGAATATTTAGGAAGTTGGAAATAGTCTTCTCTAATCCTTTTTTTTGTGTGTGAGAGATAGAGAAGAGAAAGAGATGGCTATTCCCTGGTTTAAAATATACTAAGACTCTGCTGTGTATTCTGAGAATGGTCTGTCTCTGAGTTCTGCTTGAAGTTGTAAGATGGGACTATCAGAGAACTTCTTAGGCTAGAATGGAAACTACAGCTATTGGGGAAGAACATATTTTGCTAAGGCCAAGAAAATTGCCATCACACTCAAGAATCTCATTTGGCCTAAGACAGTATCAGACCTAAGACATATGACTAGTAGAGTCTTTTGAAATGTGCTTTACCTAAGTCTTTTCAGGTCACTTTACAACTTTCAGATAGTTCTCCATAGAAGACTGCACGTGCGTGCATGCACGCGCGCGCGCGCGCGCACACACACACACACACACACACACACACCTTTCCAATAAGCCAAGCTGAATGTAGAAGCAACCCCAGTAAATACCTGTTGTTCCAACAGAGCCACCCTTGTTTGTTCCTCTTGCTGCTTTAACAGAGTTGTGTAAAGAAACTGGACCTGTGGGATGCAAAGAGACCCAGTATTGTCTCACCTGCCCTCCTTCACCTGACCAGGGCTGTATGACAGCCCGCAACACAAGTCACATCTCCAACCAGGGCAACACCGGCAAGGCGGGAAACTCACGAAAGTCACTAGACAGCTCTATGCGCAAGTGAGAAGTTTCCCTGGTGAGCTTCCTACACCACCAAAAGACCACCAACACACAGCACTGCTCTGCGCTTCGCAGTGGTCACATTCCCGTCCTGGGAGCTTTGGACCTCTGCTGTCCTTTCAGAGTAGGACTCAAAGTGGGCAGCGCCTGGCTTCCATGCCTGCAGAGTAGGCATGGAAGAGTTGGAGCAGAGTAATATTTCTGCTTGATCTTTTCCAAAAGTCAATGCTCATAGCTATTGCACATGTGAAAGTGATAAAGATGATCTCTCAACTTCTGGAGGATCTGAAAATCACCTTTATAATAACAGCAATAACTAGCACTGATATTTATTTAGTTTTCAGAGCATCTTCACAGTCCTCAGCTGACTCTGCATTACAAAAGCCTGATGAGGGAAGCAGAGGCTATTATTTATTTGACCAGCGAATAATAACTTTTGAGTCACAGAAGGCAGGTAATTTGCCTAAGGTCTGAGGTAGAGACCAGGTGTGGACTCTACATTGCCAAGAAAAAAAATTAATTATTATTATTATTAATGATTATTAATTAATGATTATTATGTCAAAGTAATATTCAGTTCTAATAATCTTAACTTAGTAATACGAACATTACTAAGGCATCCTAGCTGAAACCTGAGAGCATAATGAGAATACTGGAGGTGCTGTGGGAATTCACTAGCTTAGAAACCAGCCTGGATTCCTCCTGCTAGTTTACATTTTCTTTTAGCTTCTCACACATATCTACTTCCTCTTCTCTGGGCACGTTATTTTTCTCCTAGAAGGGAATTCTCACAGAAAGTTACCTGATCAGCTCCTTATCACTAGTCTTTGCTCAAATACTACCTCCTCTCAGAGGCTTCCACTACTCCCTGATTTCTCTACACATCCCTCTGTCTTATTTTCCCTAGTTTATTAAACTGTGTAGGTAGTTCTTTATAGGCTATAAATTCTCCTAAGAGGTCAGAAATTTGTTTGGTTCCTTGCTAGTTCCCTCATGGTTAAAACACTCCCTGGCCCCAGGCATGGCGCCACAGGACTGCTGTGAACTGTGGAGAGCTTGAGTGGATCAGCTTACCTGAGAGGAAAGCTCTTCAGACCGCTTCTGCTCTTCTTCGAGTTTTTCCCTGGCAATACTATTCTCTTCTTTGAGTATTTCTATCCTCTCTGTTTTATGTCTGTCATCTTCCAGATGTTGTACTTCTGACTTTCTTTGTGAGCACAACAACTGATTTAAATCTTGAACTTCTTTCTGAGCTTCTTCATATTTTTTTCGAAATTCATTAAGTTCTGCACTCAACTGAGTTGTGATCTGTCTTTCAGCCTCAAGATCTTTTTTGGCATTTGCCAAGAGGTGATTGTAGTATTTTTGCTTCTCTTCTTGAACATCGCCTGTGACAAATAATAAAGCACAACCCATTTTATGAAATTTTGGATGAAATTAATTGGATTCATGATCAGATAAATTTTAAATATGTTTCTTTAAATGAAATCAAACCATTATTTTACCTTACAAAATGAAGATTGGGGGTTTTGGTATTATAATTCAGATGTGGTAGATTAAGAAACAGAAGTTTGGGGCTGGAGATTTAGCTCATGGTTCCTCGCCTGCGTCTTGCAAGCACAAGGTCCTGGGCTTGATCTCAGGTAACCACATACAACAATGCCGGGTGTGGTGACTCATGCCCACCAGCAATCAGTATCATATACCACAGTGTTGGGCATGGTGGCTCACGCCTGTAATCCCAGCACTCAGGAGGCAGAGACGGAAGGATTGCTGAATTCAAGGCTGAGTTCAGGACCAGCCTGAACTACAAAGCAAGACCCTGTCTCAAAAAACCAAAACAAACAAAAACACCCACAAAGAACAAAAAATGATCATATAATTACTTTGTGGGGAGATAAAGTTCTTAATTTCTAAAGATGAATCCAAAAATAGGGACATAGCTCATAATTTAAAGATATGGAGATAATTAAAAAAATCAAAAGCAGCTTCTCTTCTTTTCCATTTATCACTTATAACTGCTAAACTTACTTCTTCATCTGTAAAATAAGCCTAATGACCTGGAACCTGCCTGCTCCACTTCTTAGAATTATTGTCAAACTCAACTGAGATCAGTTACAGAAACTGCAAAAGCACTAGGCCAGAAGATAGCAGTGTGAATGAGAAACATCATCTCATGTGGTGGCTCACGTCTGTAATCCCAGCACTCAGGAGGCAGAGGCAGGAGGACTGCTGAGTTCCAGCTGAGTTTAGGACCAGCCTGAACTACAAAGCGAGATCATGTCTCAAAAAAAAAAGGAAACAGATAGGTGAGAACCAGGCCAGCTCTGGGGGAGTAACGATGGGGCAGGCCCTTAACTGGGAGGAAGGACATGGGTGGGGGAAGTTTAGTGATGTCCCTTTCATCTGTGACTTGTGCCCTGCTTGTATCTGAAAACATTATGAAATGAAACAGACTTGCAAATCATTATTTCTCATTTGAAGCTTAGATGATTTCCTCTTACTTTACTCTTTAACACATCTATAAAAATCTAAATTTGATGAAACACTCCTTTGGGGAAATGTCAGTCCTACCCTAAATGAACATTTTTGTACCAGTCAGTACCTTCTGATTCAGCCTTTTTAGTCTGCCGTGGGAGTGAAGGAGCAGATGTTTCTGTTTTCTTTTCCAGCTCGAAGATCTTTGCTAACAGTCCCCTGACAAAGGCCTCTCGCTGCTGATCATACACAAGCCACTGCTGATTTTTCTCCAGGGCCTTGCACAGAAGGAGGGGGAAAAAATCAATAGTATAATAAAACCAAAGTCCTTAAAATAAATAAAGTAGTCTAAGCGATGTCTTTTCCAATGCATCAAGACTAATGGGTCACAAACTAATTATGAGGAACCACTGTACATCACACATCTTTAGAATACATAGTGTGGCAACATCGTCCTTTATGTGGGGTCAAGTTTGCCTGTTGGCTGCTCCTACAGACAATTTGCTTTGCATCTGTGTGAGGTCACTCTGTAAACTAGAATGCCTTTGTGGCAGGCATGGAAATGCACTGCTCAGATCCCGTTATCGCTTTCAAATCTCTCCACATTGGGACTGAGGTGTACAGCTCCAGCAAACAGCCACGCAAGTACAAGCAACTTCCTCTGCCTGTGAAGCTCCACTCTGGGGCAGTCTGCTCTGAAGTTCCCTGTGGGGCTGAAGAAGCCCGTGTTCCCCAGACATTCCTGACTTTTTCCTTTGAGATGTGGCTCCCCCGTAAATCATTTGCATTCCTAACTCCACCTCGGTATCTACTTGTAGAACAACCAAACTTAAATAGCTAGATTTGATCTCTTTCAGTAAGCAGCCCACCACATTCAAGTTTAAAGCTAGAAAAGAGGCAAGCTTGCTAGTGCAAGCTCATAATTCTGCACCCAGGAGGCTGAAGCACGAGGCAAGACTAACCTAGACTACATAGCAAATTCAAGACTAGTCTGGACTACACAGTAAGACTCTTCTCAAAGACAAGACAAAAATAAACAAACAATGTAGAGAAGAAAAGCATGCTAATGTCTAGAGGAAAAAGACTAGAAATACTAGGCCGGTGATTTAGCTCAGTAGTACCATGCTTGCCTTGCAAGTACAAGGTCCTGAGTTCAGTCCTTGATACTGCAAAAAAACCAAATAAAACAAAAGACTAGAAATTCTTATACAACATAAATATACAATGAAACTATAACTTCATTCTTCTTTGTAATCTAGTTGTTTGGACCATAAGGACAGTGCAAAGACAGAGCTTCTGGGCCCAACCCTCCTTCACAATGGCCAAGCTCCTCCAGACTGAGCCTCAGCTGAAGCCTGCTACCCGGTGGCCTGTCCCACCTGCAGGAAGGCCTGTGAGAGCAGTGATGCTCATTATCAGGTGAACCCAGATTGTTTCATTTTAAAAGAATGTGCCCATTTAATTTTTGTTCAACCACAGAAACCCTCAGTTGAAGGTGATTTCCCACCTCGCTAAAGGTGCAGGCCATCACCACAAGCTATTAATCTATACAATGAATGCTCTGGAAATCAGAGGAAAATAGCTGTTCCAAACTTGCTCAGTTTAACCTCTTCCTCAGTTCCCTAAAGGGCTATGATGCCCGTTTAGGTGCCTCCACACCATTGGCCACCTGATAAATGCCAATAAGTTGTGATGACATGAAGCAGGAACAATGGCTGCACAGATCAGGGAGCACTGAAGGGACCGTGAGCCCCAGCTGAACTTGGACAGCCTTCTGAGAAGGAAAGAAAAGGTATAAAAGAATCTAGTAACTCTGCATACCCAGTAGAACAATAAATGTAAAGCAGTTCAAAGGAATAATAATAATAAAAAAAGAATCGAACACCTAACAGACCTATCTTAGGCTTATTAGTTACTGAGTAAGCAATATATGATAATAAAAACCTCTTTGTAATGGAACCAAGATCACTATTTCTATAATCCTTTTTTTTTTTTTTTTTAGGTTTTTTGAGACAGGGTCTTGCTTTGTGGTTCAGGCTGGCCCTGAGCTCAGCCTCAAACTCACATCACAATCCTCCTGCCTCTGCCTCCCGAGTGCTGGGATTACAGGCGTGAGACACCACACCCGGCACTGTGGTATGTGGTACTGGTTGCTGCTAGGTGTGGGTCTCCACACCCATTATTGTTATGTGGTTACCGGGGAATCGAATCCGGGTCCTTGCGCTTGCAAGACAGGCGCTGGAACCACTGAGCTAACTCCCCGGCCCCCACTATTTCTATAATCTTACAAGTGTCTGATATGTAGTTTTTTTGTTATAATTTGCCCCAGAACTGTTATTACTACCAGTTGACATGACAATCATGATGTATAAATTTACATCCTTCAGGATGTCACAGAGAGATGACACAAGGGGCCTGATAAATGCTGCAATGGTATAAATGGAATGCATTTTCAAGAGTGTTCAACTTTTGCCAGTGGTGCCATGCCTGCCTCACAAGCACAGGGTCCTGAGTTCGATTCCCATAACTGGGAAAAAACAAGTTTTCAATTCTTTTAGAACTATCCTGCCTTTGTTGTAGGAATACTGAAAAAGGAGTGGCTTCCTTCCTCCATGAGCTGGGTCTCACTCTAAAGAGATAAGCAGTTAGTACTGTTTATTCCCCCAGAGAAAATCAGCTTTGCACAACTGAGAAATCTATTCATTTTTATCCTATGGGATCTACTATAAATCCAGGGCTTAGAGTAAGTTGTATCTCAAAGATCTATAAGAGTATCCGCAGATTTCATTTTTCAAGACTTCAGATTAATAACTATCAGAGGACTACACAGATCACCCTTGCAATTTTAAAATGATCTATCCTAAATGGGCAAAATTCTTCTATTTAATTGCAATTTGAAAATGGACTATAGTATTCCTTTTAAGAAAGCCTGGACCTCTACAGAATGAAGAACAGCTAAGGAACTTAAAGATTTTGGTTGTACATTAGGACATCTGCTTTCCAGTATGAGCATCTACCTTTTAAAACATGAGCAGCTAAGTCTAATACCCCTAAACGGCTATAAATATGGGAACTCTTAGGTTTAAAGAGTTTCTCCAAGTTTTTGAGACTCAACAAGTCTCCTACAAACTCAGAAGCAAAGCTTCTCAGCATGAAACATACAGGATTTTCAGTGTCTGTCTTCTGTAGAGTCAGTAGATGGATTAAGAAAGTAGAAACAGCTTCTGGAATCAAAGACCAGGCAGGGCCCTGAAGTCCTGGTTTGGATACTGTGGTCTCTGTCCTTGTCAGGAAACAACAGTAATTCTCCTTGTGTGGCTTACGAGTGCATGTATCACGGTAGAGACATCGCACATGTATTCCACATTATACCCTCAATAATGCAAAGTGTCATAGATGATGATTTGCATAGGCATAACTATTTAAAGAGTCTGTCTCACTGAATCTTAAGTGACAGATATGCAGTTGTATGAGGTACCTCCTTTCAACTTTTCTGAATGCTTAAAATTTTCCATAATAATATGAATAATCACCTCTTGACTTCATTGTGATATTAGTGCAGTTGAGAAGATTGCTAAGGCCCATGGCTTGTTTCACTAAAGGCTGCAATAATGATTTTCTCAGACCCACCACTATCCCCAGGGAAGTCTTTGCTTTTCTCTAAGCATCTTTAAAGAGAGATGCACAAGGACGTAGAATTTGCACCCCGAGAGCATGTGTGTACCCAGACACAGTACCTATAAATTATAATGTGCTAGATGCCAAAATATCTAATATTTACCAAATTTTGCCTTTTTTTTCACATTCAAGAAGTGTTTCAAAACAAGTTATCTAATATTGGTGGTTGTTGCTTTTTCTTTCTTTTAGAAAGAAATAATGGATATTTTACTGAAATCTGAAAAACAGTATGTTGGTTTAAAATTTAAAAGGTAATATTCTAAAAGGCCACATGATGGCAGTGTTACTTCAGAAAAACATTTTTCCTGCAAAATGGAGAAAATGTTAAAAAGGACACAATTTTCCTAAAGGGCATATGGACATTATAGGCACCAGTCTCATTCTTGGAATTTTTCTGTTAATTTGACTTTTTTCCAAATTAAAAAACCCCAATAATTCTATTTATCTTCCCTAAATTCTGTGTTTACAAATCAGATTTTTTAAAAATTAAGAAGAAATACCCTTTATAGCAAAAAGGGCTTGATCAAATCTGTGCTAAAATAATTCTCACATACTAAAATGACTAACATTTGGCCATGTTTGCAGCATTAACATGTCAAGGTCCTTGTTTCAAAATGTCAGTCAGAACTGAGGAGTGATATAATTAGGCCATAAGAAAAGTATACATGTGTTTATAGAGCTTTTTAAAAAACATACAAATAGGCCAAGGATTCAGCTCTGTGGTTCCGGAGTCTGCCTGGCAAGCTTAAGAAATCCTGGCAATCCTAGAAACCACATACCACAATGCCAGCTGTGGAGGCTCATGCCTGTTATCCCAGCACTCAAGAGGCAGAGGCAGGAGGACTGCTGTGAGTTCAAGGCTGAGTTCAGGGCCAGCCTGAACTACAAAAGGAAACTTTGTCTCAAAAAAAAAAAAAAATTATATTGCCATTTATTTTGGCTACCTCTACATAAATCACTTTGACAAACATACTGTTACATTTGTATACAGATGCTCAAGAGATTTAAATGCTTCTCTTAAAGATCAAATAGACTTGAAGAAGCACTTGATGGATGGTGCAAAGCAAGCATCTTAACACGTTATCAATGTGGAGACGCCAGTGACATTTCTGTAATCAAAAGTCCTACCTATGACTCAATGAAATCAGGACCTTTCCACTGTAATCTAATGCAAAAATTCAGGAAAGTACATGCTGAATAGCAGTTCTGAACCTGAGTCATTCAATTCCCAATGAAACCTACCTATCCATCTAAGTTTGAAATAATACAGCTTTACTGTATATCTGAAACAACCTCATTTCAGAGATTTTAAACAAAAGAGTACAGGTTGTATGGATAAAAACTGAAAAACTATAAATGAAATTATACTACAATTTTAAAAAATGGGCAAATCAGCATTAGGGGAACAAGGGATATTGCTGAGGTGTCTGGCAGCAGTAGGTGGCCCCTAGGGCCTCCTGGACAGGGGACCATGCTGGGAGGAGATGCCTGGGAAGAGATCTACACAATGATCATGAATCAGTGTTTTCTGGTCTTATCACTAGATTTTTGCTTCTCAAGTCACAGCACTAATGCTGCCAATTTCCATGAAATTTAGGAATAAACTTGTCCACTCTACTTAAAACATAAGGGGAAAAAGTAAACTTACATCTTTCAGCTGTATCTCCAACTCCTGAGCATTACTCATTGGTGAGCTTGCAGCCACAGTCTGTAAATAACCCAGTATTAGTTAATATCATACATTTAACAACAGAAGTTTCCGTATTATATTTAATTCCTTAGAAATACAGTATGTTTTTAGGAAAGTCCCCAAGTCTAGAGCTGGCACAGGGGACAGCTACAGGGGACCATGGCCAGAACTTAGATCTCCCGGAAGCTTCCGGAACAAACCGGAAGCTCTGAGAGTCCAGATCCAATCTCCCTTCTGAGACAGTCTGGACAAAGGATCACCAGAACAACCTTTAGTACATACAAGGAGCCTAGTGGTTTTTCCAAAAGGAGTCAAACCAAACAAAGAGGCAATTTCAATGAAATCTGGAAAACATAAATTATAAAACAAAACATAAAAAGGCCTTTTCCTAGAATTATATTTTGTATGAAATAAGTTGAGTTTGTACCTGAAACTGCTTAGACAAGAAGTGTTTTTATATGTCAGTATCTAGAATATCTGCATGTGCATAATGAGATACCATGGGGATGGGACTCAACTCTAAACACATAATTCAGTTGTATTTTCTATTTTAGAGCATTTGGATTAGTTCATAAAGATTCTATGGAAGTCAAACCATAATTTCTCTCCTCTTCATTTCCTCATGGAAAAAAGAGGGAAGTAAATGGCAACATGCCCAGGTTAGCCAACAAACTTTTGTCAGGTTTTTTTCAAAATCAGAATAAGAAAAGAGATTTATGTGACTCCCAAGGAAGCTCAAAGTAATTTTTCTTACTAAAGCTAGGATATAGTCCTTTTTCTCAATTTAGTCATTCAGGTGGAAAGTGAGGCAGAGATTTCACTGGACACCGTCCTCCTCCCTCTCGCAATCCCCGCCTCCTCATGCACACTGGGCTGCGTCCATTTCTCCCTGTGGGTAGCGAAGCCATGTGCTGACTTCTGTCTAGAGGAGTGTGGGCAGGAGTTAACATGCACCAGTCCCGGACCTGACTGCAAAGCCCTCCTCCGCAGTTCTCCCCAGGCTTTCTCCATCTCCCACCTGTACATGGTCACCAGTGAGGACGCCACCCTACAGGATGGCGGAGCTGCCAGAGGAAGGGACCCGGGCTCTGACCCTGGGAGGTAATGTTTCCTCCACCCACCCAGTCAGCACTGCTCTGTGACATGAGGAAAAATTCAACAACTGTTGTGTTAAAATGCTGAGATCTGACAGTGGTTTGTTATAGCAGCTGATCATGCAAGGACCAGATTTAGATCCTGGGTAATCTACAAAAATAGAAGGATATAATCTTAAAAACTGTAATTTTTACTGAGATTTATAAGTCATATTAAAAGCAGAGAAACTAAACCTGAACTTCAAAGAAAGATTTTAATTAACTACTTTGGATCTGACTGTAATGTTTTACGGTTTCAGCTCTGAGGATATTCTCTAGAAAAGCTTCACCTCTTTGAACTCACCTGTAGAAGCACTGAACTGCCTAACTATGAAAGGACCTGTAAATGTACAGAATGGATCACTGTGCCCATGCCAAAGTGGATGGAAATATAAAGACACCATTAACAGCAGTAAGATATTTGGAAGTCCAGATTATCTTCTATCAGTGGTGTTCACAGTTGTATTAGTATTACTCAAATGTCAAAAAAATCAATGGAATCAAAGGATGATCACTCAACAACCATTTACAGAGTATTTACTATGTGCCAGACATTATGCTAGGCCACTTACAAATATCATCATATTTAATCATTAGTATTCTTATCCAGACTTCACTGATGTGGAGACTGAGGTTCAGGAAAGGAGATCAGGAGGTTAGAGAACCCACAGTTATACAGATATTAAGTGGTAAAACCAAGAGCTGTGTTCTATCTCCAAAGCATTGCATTCTGCCACACTAGTGCCTCTCAAACAAGGGGGCAGTGGGGACGGGGGGCATCATGTCCAGGAGGAAAAGTAGACTTGATATAATTATGTATTCCAAATACAAAAAAACCAAAAGGCCTAATGTCCTTATGAGACAAATGAGAATCATGGTCATTGTAGACACTGAGTAGACTCTGCCTTCTGAAGAGTCCTCTGAGTAAAACAATGGTGTAGGATTGAAAGGAATCACTTTAATTTTTGTTTGTGGAGAAGAGACAGGGCCATCCCCTTCCCCCCCAAAAAAGAGTGACCTGTAAATTTACTATACTGGCTCATCATTTGGCAAACCTGCTTTGCCAAACTCATTCTTCAAGAGAATTATAAATCATGTTAGAAAGAAAATAATCTGAGTTTGAAGGACTATTAGCACCTGTGATAAATGAAGTGCACTGGCTTGGTTTTCAAATTCACCAAGTCTTGCCATTGCAGCAGACAACTGTTTCTTCAGCGAATCGGTCTCTTCAGACAAGGATTTCAGCAACTGTTCCATCCTGTCACTTTCCTTCGTTTTCTCTTCCAACTGCTCAAGCAAGGCGGAGGTGCTGTATCGGGCCTTCAGCTGGTCTTTGAGTCGCTGGATTTCTTTTTCCTTCTCTGTGAGGTGATAGGCATTCTTTTCCCTCTCAGCTTGAAGAACTTGAATTTTCTAGATATAAACTAAGATTAATCTTAGAACAAAACCAGGTCAAAACATCTAGCTACACAATTTACTTCAAAAAGCACTTATGAGGTGTCCTTTTGATATCACATTGGCTTTATGATACCCTGGCCTAAAAGAAGATGAAGGCATTTTCTAGATCAGACAGCAGAGAGAGAAACCAATATAACAATGTAATATATACTCAACTCACATGCATACATCCACATGTGTGGCCAGAGACACAGAGAAAACAGAAATCATCTCTATCATGGGTACAGATAGAAAGCTAGATAAGTCTGGCTCTCATTTAAGAATCTTCCCTCCATTATACTGGATCTTATAAACCTAAAGGTTAACAGTGAGTCCCACAAGATGTACACGTTCTTCAGTGGGCTTGAACAAGCGGAGACTAAAAGGCGTAGAACATTACAGCAGGATAAAGATGCATTCATTAACTTGCTTCTTGTTGATAAGTGATTTGGTCTGGCACATGAAGGTAATTTGTACAGGAGTGTTTAACATTTTTCTAAGATTTGCAAGATAAGTAAGGAGGCTTGTTACACTGCTGCTGGCATAAGAGAAAAAGAGCCCAGAGAAATACTATAGTAATAATCATTAGGGTGACTAGGCTAATAGAGTTAAGCTCACCAGTCAAAACAACACACGTTAAATCTTTCATTTAGGGAAAAAAAAAAGTAGTTGTCGAAACAATCATAGAGAAATTAAAATTTAGATTGATGACTGTTAATATGAAACGTGAAAAAGGGGATTTTAGTTGGCCATAAGCTTAAATCAAGTCAGTAGTACAATATGGATGCAAAACCATACAATTTGTGCATCAATGTTCAATTTCGAGTGGATTATTTAGGAGGGATAAAAGACAAACTAAAGCCCTGAAGATAAGATACCAGAGAAGCTAAAGAATATGAAGTTTACAACAGGAAGCAAGATTTCCTCAAATTATTTCAGAAACTGTCAATTTGGATGAGAAATAGACTTGTCTTGTGTAACTCTAGTGAGCATAATTAGAATACATGGGTAGAAGCTATAAAAGTTTAGTTTTGATCAATTATAAGGGAATAAAGCATGCAGTGCATGCAGAAGATGGAATGAACTAGAAAGCTGTCTCAGGAAATCAGTATGACTCCTTTAACGGATTGAAAAATAACCTCTGTCTATGACTTGGTGATGACTGTTCATTTCACATGCTTAACTATTTCAAGTCAGGTTGTTAAAAATACATTCCTAAGGGGACGGGAATGTAGCTTACACTCCTCCTACCCCAGCCACCAAAGCAAGCTGAAATTACACGCTGTGCTCCACCACACCTTGCTAAGATGCATTTATTTCTGGAGGAAACCTGGCAAGCACAAGGTCCTGAATTAGATCCTGAGTATGACATACCATAATGTCAGGCATGGTGGCTCACACTTATAACCCCAGCACTTGGGAGGCAGAGGCAGGAGGATTTCTGTGAGTTCGAGGCTAGCCTGGGCCACATAGTGAGTTCAAGGCCAGCCTGAACTATATATATATAGCAAGAAGAGGTCTCAAAAAAAAAAAAAAAAAAAAAAACCCAGACAAAAAGAATAATGCTATAGTATCCTTAAAGTATACATCAATGAATACTTTAGAATTCTAAAATCATAAAAATATGACTTAAAGTTATGCAGTAAATAAAAAAGTGAAAATGATAAATTATATGTTTTAGAACCTTAAAATATAGCATGCTATGGTTTGAGTGTGTGCCCCAAATTCCCTTACTCTTCACTGCAACAATGCTGAAAGAGGGATCTCGTTAGAGGTCACTGCCTCATAGGGGCCGAGCCCTGGTGGGTGGGTTCTGATTTAGCATGAGACTGAGAGGGCTGTTATGAAACTGAACACAGCCCCTCGTGGGCTCGCTCTCCCTCTCTCTGCCTGTCTTGGTCTCTCTTCCTTTCTCATTCCCTCCTTCACGTGTGTGCCGCCTCCCACTATGTGGTGATGCAGCATGAAGGCCTCACCAGATGCACCAGCTTCCAGAATCAAAAACCCAACTGATCTCTTTTCTTTTTAAATTATCCAGTCTGAAGCACTGGCACAGTAGTAAAAACCAGACTAAGACACGCCATGGCAGAATGTATTGATAATATTAAAATAATGAAGCTAAGTTATCAATGATGGACTACATTACTTTGCATAACTGAAAAACAGATGATGCACAGAAGTACTTATCAAGATGTATTTTTTTTCTTTCCTTCATTTATGTCCCACCAACTTTTTCTTTTTTAATACTATGGATCTAACCCAGGGGTATCTACCACTGAGCTACCTCCCCAGCCTTCTCTGTGTGTCTGTGTGTGACAAAGTCTTGTTATGTTGCATAGGCTGGCCTCAGACTTATACTCCTCCTACCTCAGCCTCCAAAGCAGCTGCAATTACAGCTGTGCTCCACCACACCTTGCTAGGATGTATTTATTGCTGGAGAAAACTAAATATTTGATAACATTAAAACACATAATCAGTGATACTTAAAAAGTGAGAGAAGTTAGGGCCGGGGATATAGCTCAGTGGTTCCGGCGCCTGTCTTGCAAGCGCAAGGACCCAGGTTCAATCCCCGGTAACCACATACAATACTGGGCGTAGAGACTCACCCCAGCAGCAACTAGTCCCACATACCACAGTGCCGGGCGTGGTAGCTCACGCCTGTAATCCCAGCACTCGGGAGGCAGAGGCAGGAGGATTGCTGTGATGTGAGTTTGAGGCTGAGCTCAGGGCCAGCCTGAACCACAAAGTGAGACCCTGTCTCAAAAAACCTTAAAAAAAAAAAAAAAGTGAGAGAAGTTAGCAGCAACTTAAGGATATCTAAAAGTTGCCAAAGTCAAAGCAGTAATTTAGGATTCCAAGTCTAAATTCAATTTTCCCAAAGTAATAAAGCGGACAGGACACGGATAATGACAGAGTAAGTTGCATTAAGAAATAGCAACACACTGTTTTCTAAACGAGCTTACTTCACCCTAAAGGGCTCAAGACGCTTTACCTCCAAAAGTCTGTGCCTGTCCTTCTCGGTCAGCTCTCCTTTCCCACTCACGAGTTCATCCACGGCGCCTTTCAGTTTCTCTAATGCAGTTTCTGATTTGGTGTTACTAGACTTCAATCCCCACTTACTTTTCATTAAATCTTTGGCACTTCTGGAAGACATCTCTGAAATCGTCTGTAATAACAAAAGTCAACGTATTTTAAATCTGAATTTACATTTTTAAATCTCAGGTTTAAAATAGGTCTAATAACCGATTCTGCTCTAAATAGAACTGAAACATTCAAATTCATGGGCTACAGAAGAGAGATTGAAGAATTCTGGGGTGCTGTGACAACTTTGTAAAGAAGCTCAAGTAGGGTCCGGCATGGTAGGACACATCTGTAATCCCAAATGCACAGGGTGCTAAAGCGGAGAATCAAAAGTTCAAGGCCAGCATAAGTAACTTAGCAAAACCCTGTTTCAAAACAAAAAGGATAAAAAGGCATGGGGATGTAGCCCACTGTCCCTGGGTTCAATCCACAGTACCATAAAAGAACAACAAAAATCTCAGGAGGTGGGTATATAAGGAGTATTTGCTTTCCAGAAATAGGTCTACTTACATTATGTTTTGTGCATAGTTCTGTGTTATAGTTTAGTAATAATTTTTTGTTTAAAATACAACAGAGTGGGGCCAGGGATTTAGCTCAGTGGTTCTGCCCCGCCTGGCAAACTCAAAGTCCCTAGTTGATCCCCCCAACTCAACCACATACAATGCTGGGCATGGTGACTCAGGTCCTTCAGCAATCAGTACCACACACCACAGTGCCGGGCATGATGTCTCACACCTGTAATCCCAGCACTCGAGAGGCAGAGGCAGGAGGATTGCTGTGATGTGAGTTGGAGGCTGAGCTCAAGGCCAGCCTGAACTACAAAGCGAGACCCTGTCTCAAAAAAAACAACAAAAAAAAGAACAACAACAATAAAAACAAACAAACAAACAAAAAACTAGCAGGTAAACATATAGTGAAATATACTGTACATAGTATATAAAGCAGAAAATTGTGTATAAAGGTAGCTCTCATTAGAGAAGTTAAACATTTGTCCACTTTGTGTTTTGAGATACAATGATGGTGGTGTGATTAAAGAATCCGGAAGTATGAGATCATTAGAGCATTCGTATGATTTACCGAGAACCCTAACAGGTACTAGCTAACAAATAACACACAAAACTGTAATCTTAGCTACTAGGGAGGATGGGGGAGAGGGTCACAAGTTCAAGGCCATCCTGGACACCTCAGCAAGAAGCTATCTCAGAATAAAGTATAAAGGACTGGAGTGCAACTTAGTAGAAAAGCACTCGCCTTGCATGCTCAAGGCCCTGGGTTTGATCCTCAGTGGTGGGGGTGACCTACATTCCTTGACATTCAGGGGCTTTCAGTGTAGTAAGAGTCAGGCAGTAACAAGGGAACGGATTGTGGGTTCTCAAATTATAATAAATACTTTATAGGAAATATACTAATGACAAAGACACTAGTAAAAACAGGACATTACTTAAGGTGGTGGGAAGTGACTTCTCAGGTTGTCCTGTGTGCAATTAAAAAGCTTTGAAAATACCAGAACTGTGCAGACTCAGTTGAAAAAACATTTCAGAAGGTTGGCTGTGGATTTCTGCCTATTATAAGGTCAAAGATAAGGAAGCTAGTGAGGCAAGTGCAAGGTGTCTCAGGAATCTACTGCTACAGGAAGTTCTTTTGTATATTCTTGGTCTCACACTGGAGCTGGTCCACCGGGTGGAAAGGACAGTAAACTACCAAGTCACGGTGGCAGGTCAGCAGGACCTGAACTAACTCAGAGCACTTGCGCCCAACCTGTAGAAAGGCCTGGGTGAGGGACCGGTTTCCAGCCCCTGCCCAGCATCTTGTCCTACCAACCTCCTTTCCCTGCACTTAAGTTATTCCAGTCACCCACAGGGCGGGTGCCCTGGTCGCACCTTACCTTACCCAGTGGCATCTTCAAATGCCCTTCCTTCTGTGAACTCTAAAAAAAAGGGTACAGCTCCAAACTGATAATCAATTATATCGACCCTCAACTTTTTTTTTCCAGTTAATCAGCGATTGTTTTAGAGTCTGCACTTTTAAGTCTTCTTTAATTTGTAGCGCTCAGAAAATATCTATTGATGGGCCGAAGTGATTCAAATCAAGGTGAACAGAGGCAACCAAAGGACCATTCCAATCCCGTGAAATGCACAGGGCATCTCCCACGGGCCATATATTCTAAGGAGGCAAGTTACAAAACCCTTCACCTAAGATCTACGGGCAGAGACAGGAAAACACAAACTGCAAAAAGATGCACTTGTTTTTTTCACCTCTGTAATGAAGACGTCGGAAGAAGGGATGTGAAATAATGCTAGAGGACAGAAGCCGTACTAACGAAAGACCTTGCTAAATCACCAGACCTCTCTGTAAGGAGGTAATAATACGCACCGCAAAGTCAAAAGGAGGAACTGAAGAGACGGCGGAAAAGCGCCGGGCCGGGTGCCAACCCTGAAGCCAGCGTCAGGGAAAGGGGCATGTATCAGAGCAGGCAGAGACCGAGTCCGGCGGCCACGACCGGCCCACCGAGTCCGCGTCGCGCGCGGTCCGGTCCGGTCCCGGCCAGGTCTGTGCCCGGCCGGCCAGTCCGCAAGAGGCGAAACCCCGAGCTCGGCCCGGCAGCTCCACACCCTCCCGAGCCGACTCCGCTTCCGGGAGTTTGAATCCCGCGCCGGAGGGGCGGGGCACGTCACTGCCGGCAGCGCGCAGCTGCCGGATTGGCTGAGGCTCCTACACCCTGAGGGGCGGGACTATGAGTATAGGGGCGGGGCCTCAACCTGAGGGTAGGGCCGGGATTGGGACAGAATGGAGGAGGGGATACCTTCTTTTGGGTCGGTTACTCTGAGTTTCTCCGTGGACCCAGACATTACTACTGTATTCTTAATGTAATAAATCCGGTAACGCTAATCTGAAAAGGACTCATTTTACGTCACCTCTCAGGATATTTTTTTCCCTATACTGTTTAAAAGGAGGCTCATGTTTGGGAGAACTGGCTCCACCAGGGGGCGCAAGTCTCCGGGTCTGCTTCTTCGGCGGAGCCTTCAAACTGCCAAAGATTTAGGGTGGGGCGCCGGGCGCCTGCGGGGCACACCCAGACTGACCGCTGAGATTTGGAGCCTCGGAGCGCGTCAGCGCGTAGCTTCAGATTGCGTTAGCTACCTTCCTGCGGCCTGATTAGCTTCTTGGAAAACGAATTTTGTGGCAGAGAAGCACAGAAAGTGTTGGGCAGGGCCTGCCTTTATTTCCTGAGCTAAGCATTACCTCCCTGGGAAATTAAATCGTAAATAAGCAGTGACAAATCATCTAGGAGAGCTGGCCTCCGTTCTGGTGAAACTCCAAACTAGGACTGCATATTTGAGGTTAGCTCCGTCTGCTTGTTAGTTTAATGTGACCTTGGGCACATTATTTAACCTGTCTAAGCTTTTCTTCCCTGACCTGTAAAATGAAGTAGATACTCTCTCACAGTGGAGTTATGAGAATTAAATGAATAGATGCAAAATGCTTAGAATTTAGTAAATGCTCAGTTGATATTAGCAATTAAAGGGCAACAAACTCTTGTGTTACTGAAAAGAATGGATGAAAGATCAAGAAGTGAATTTTTTAAAAATTAAAATTCTAAACGTCTGGTACCCACTTCCAAGGAGCTCCCGTTTCTAACGGAAAAGTAAACAGTCTTGATTCCATTCATAATTGTAAGGTTAAAATATCAGGCGGGTTTAAGGTGGAACAAAGTCTGCAAAAGTTAAATCAGGGTGTGAACATCATTCATTGCCCCGAGTTGGCATGAGGGTAAAAAGAATTTTGAGAAAGGCAGCGAGGGAGAGAAAGAAGAGCTCCTAGACCGGTTCAGAGCTAAAGGGGGGCACGTGGAATGAAGGGCGCGGGGCCCTGGACGCTGGCCAGCACGACCAGCAGGGCCGGTGGCCCACCCACGCGGCCGGCGGGCACTCCGAGTCCCGGGACCTTCTTTGCTGTCCGATTCTTCCTTCGTGAGTCAGGCTCCTGAAGAAGAGCAGCAGACCAGAGGCTCCTTGGCCTTTGTTTAATTTCGTCGTCGCCACTGTGAGGCCTCACAGTTCACTGTTCGCCCTTCACAGACAGGTGCTACCAGCCATGCAGTTATCACTTGTTATCACTCACAAGGGGATAGAACTTCAATCTTGACAATTCACTCAGAGAAATTCTAGGAGGAAGACTCAAAACTCATCTTTATTCATGGAGAGAGGGAAATGGAACAGCTGAGTAGACGATGTATTTATCTCAGCAGGTAAGCTCATTTTCTCCACAGCAGGAAAGTGTTCTTGGAAAACCGAAACAGTATCAAAAGGCTGCTGCAAGAGTCGAGAGTTATTAAATGGAAATGGGGAAGTTGTTGAGTAAAGAGTGACTGTCACTTTGAAGGGTGACATCTCCCAACTTAATGCTAATGAAAACACAGCCTCCCCAGTGAGAGGCCTGCAGTCCAGCACCACTTCCCGGAACCATGGAGAGCTTCCTTCCTGGGGTATGGCCGGCGCTGAACTGTGGCTGCTCTGCCAGAGGGCCTGAGTCCCAAATTTTGTTTGTTTCTTTTAAACCTGATTGTTGGTTCAGTTATTGGAAAACATAGTAAGGATATCAGGGACAATCTGAATGCCCACACTTGGTTTTTCAACTATAAATTTTATGAAATCTAAATATAGATCAAGTATTTCTGATAAAAATGTTGTGTCCACATCGACATACTCGACATACCCAGCAGATTTCAAAGACCTAGTATGAAAATGAATGTAAAATACTGTATTAATGATAATATATACATGGTATGGAATCATAATATCCCAGATGCATTTAATAAAATATATTAAAATCAATCTCCCTGTGATGTTTTCCTTTTCTAGGGCAGCTGCTAGGAAATCCGAGGGACTGAGTGTGGCTCCTGCTGCATTTCTGTTGAACAGCACTGCTTTGCACACAACAAAGTTTCTTCAAATGCAGAACTTTTTTCTCTGTTTTTTTTTGAAAAAGTGAACCCAGAAGGGCTGTAGGTCAGTAGTTAAGCATTTTCCTAGCATCGTGACGCACAACATTCAATCACTAGCACCCACCAACACACACGGAGAATATATATTAACTAGTACTGCACCCTCGTAGAGAAGGTCACATTCATTCCTCTTATTTTTAGCTTCTCCAAGTGCTTTGCATAATGACATGATGATACCAAAAGTTATGAAATACTTTATTTCCCCCGTCTCTCACATGAACTCAGACACTGCCACTCACTTTTTTAGAGGAATGAAATTCAGCTATACTATCTGCAATTGAGCCTCCATATTCGTGGATTCCACGTCTATGGATTTAACCAACTGAGGATCAAAAATATTTGAAGAAAAATGCACTTGTACTAAACATGTACAGACTTTTTCTTTTGTGTATATTCCCTAAACAATACAGTATAATAACTATTTACATAGTATTTACACTGTTTTAGGTATTATAAGTAATCTAAAGATGATTTCCAGGAGGATGTGCATGGGTTATGCAGAGATATTGTTCAGTTTTATAGTAGGGATTTGAGCCTCCTTGGATTTTGGTATGTGAGGTGGGTCTTGGAACCATTTCTCCCCATGGATATTGAAGGATGACATTGTTATTTTAAACTAGTGTTTACCACTGTGCAAAACCTTATAATTAAGCTACTTAAAAATAGCATTTTAGTTCTAAAGAGCATTTTAGGTATCAACTGAAATAATTCTTGAATAAGTATTTCAGCAAACAGATTTTAACAATGGCAACCATCTATGTGAGCTCCTGTTTGAAAATTGCTGCCAGATAATATGTACTTAAAGTTCTATGAAACTGGAATTTGAATAAGATATTATGAAACCATCGTCCACTAAATTCCCTTTGCCTCTCATATCTAGATTTTCTTCTAATTCTCCCCTCATTTCCTCCACATAGTTTTTCTTCCTCTGTCCCTTTTGCCCTGGGGTCCTGAGAACAGGCCCAGAGCCACTCACAGAGATTAATGTGGACGTTCACTTTCTAGAGAGCTGAGGAATCATGAAATAGAAATATCTCAGCATGAAATATGAAGCTGGACAGGGAGTTGGACTCAGAAAACACTACATTGGAATCCTGGCTAAAAAGTTTAATTCTGGGACCAAACTTCTACAAATGTGTGCAAGAACCCCAGCTCACGGCACTGCTCATGAGCCACGTGAAATCATGGCATACAGGCCCCACTATCACGGAAGTTCCATCTGGACAGAACACATCTGCATTATTCTCGCTAAAACCCAGTACCTAACTCACTGATTGGCTCAAAAATTTGTTGAACAAATGAACACATTATTGATAGATAGACAGTTGTTTGGTTTGGGGTTTGTTTGGTTGTTTGGTTGATTTTTTGAGATAGAGTCTGGCTAAGTACTTCAGGGTGGCCAACTCATTATGTGGTCCAGGCTGGCCTGGAACTCTCAAAGATCTTCCTGCTTCAGCCTTTCAAGTGCTAAGCTTACAGGTGTGTACCCCACACCCAGTCTGCTGATGTGTTTTTCCAAAAGGAAACATTTTGACTGGCATCCTCTGAGGACCTCTCACCTTCCATCAATACCACATTCACTACTTCCTGCATCTCTCTTTGCCTGGCATCAAGCTCCCCTTTCCTGTTGTCTGAGACTCTCTTTATATTTTTCCAGAACTCCCCATCAGGCCCAAGTCAGAAGCTCTGATTCCAGGCCACACCCCTCAGGGGTCACATTTTCTACCCCTTATCTGTAGGTCCCAAGATCCTGAACTTTTTTATTCCTGAGGATGAGTGTGATATTGATTCCATGGCACAACCATTGCCACTGGACAGAGCTCTGGGCCTTTGACTATGTGTTTATGCGACGACTTGCTTCCCTCTGTCCTGGATCCAGTAGGTCAGTGCCAAACAGGAGACTCCAGGAAGTGCTAGAGACAGGAATCCTTGTCAGGGGCTATTTAACAATCGGACAGGATCCTACCTTTGGGTATATCTCATCAAACATAATTAAATATATCCTAGGCCACATTTAAAATAATTTTCTTGCTGTAAAAAATTTGACAGGATTTAAATAATTTTGTTGTTCAAATTCTGAATCCCTCCTGATAAGCTAGGATTTCTCAACAGCTACTGTGTATGTGCACAACTTCTTTTTTAGTACAAAAATCTAACTGCAAGTTAAATGAAATCAACACTGCATAAATCCAACAAAGCCTCACTATTCATGGAGCAGACATTCCTCCTTCCTTTTTGTCTTAGACTTTCTGTGTGTGTGAAAATTAGACTTCTTTTTTTAATGCAGTTTAAGTTCACTGAAAAATTGAGCAGGGAAAAAAGGATTTCATATGTACTCTTCCCCTTCTCAAGCATCTTTCAACACAGAAGCATATTTATTACAAGTGATGGACTTACATTAGCACATTATCACCCAAAGCCCCGAGCTTACATTAATGCTCACTCTTGGTATCGTACATTCCAGGAGTCTGGACAAATGTGAATAAAAATAATATCATAATTATAAGGGCCACGAATATCTCAGTGGTTCCAGTGCCTACCTTGCAAGAGTAATGTCCCTGGTTCCATCCCTGATAACCACATACAACAATGCCAGGCATGGTGACTCACACCCACCAGCAATCAGCACCACACACCACAGTGCCAGGCATGATGGCTCATGCCTGTCATCCTGGCACTAGGGAGGCAGAGGCAGGAAGATTGCTGAGTTCAAGGCTCACCTGGGGTACATATGAGTTCAGCACCAGCCTGAACTACAAAATGAGACCCTGACTCACAAAAAAAAAAATCATAATCACAGTGTTCCAAAGCCTCTGTTCTACATATGTGTCCTCCCTTCCCTGCAGCATTGGCAGTACTGATCTTTGTACTGTCCCCATAGTTTTGTTTTCTCTGGAGAGGGTCATATCATTACAGTCATACAGTATGCAGCATTTTCATATTGACTTTTTTCCCTTAATAATAATAATAATAATCCTCCATGTTTTCTCATGGCTTGATAGCTCATTTCTTTTTAACACTGAATAATATCCCATTTTCTGGATTTACCACACTTCATTTATTCATTCCTCTGAAACATGTATTAGGGAGTGTCCTTGGGAAGGAGTCTTTCCTGTGAAAGGGAAAGGAATGTCCTTTACAACCAAAGCCTTTTCTCCCCAAGTCAAGGTCCTGTAGTGGCTATGTCAATGACCAAGTATTCTTACTGCAATTATACATCCAGTCACTGAGAAACTGACAGCCATGGGTGTCTGTGGACCACTAGATCCAGTGTGAGCCAAGCCGAGGCCAGTCCTCTGTGTAATACAGGTCCCTATTTGCTGCCATTTTGATGAGAGAAGCCATGATGAAGCCTTGGGTCACCAAGTGTCAATATCAACTTGAGTCATTTATCCAAAAATCTTCCAAGTGTCTGGGTATTCCCCTTCTCCACTGTACAGTTGCCCAAGTAAATGGCCCACAAACTTCTCTGTGGAAGAGCTAGGGAATTCGTTATCACGGACACTTGCTGTGGAGATGGAATGCCCTCCTCGTCCCGGGACTCTCACCGTAATCAGCGGGCTCCACATCAGAGGCTAACTCAGATCTGGAAACTGGGCAAAGGAATATGATGTCCATCGGGGAAGTTGTCCTCAGTCTTCTAATTTATTTGGATTATGTTGACCGTGCAGGTCTCTTGTTTGCTATTCACATATTTCTTCTAAGTCCTGTGTTAATTGTCTCCACAACTCTAGGTGTGTTAGATTGGCTGCTACTCCAACCTGGATATTTAATATGATAATTGCTCTTACAAGTATATGCTGTTCCTCTGCCCTTTCTTATTCTGAAGTATTTGAACCCCATTGCTATTCATGCAGTAGCTGTTTCTCAGGGAAAGGTCTGTACTGAGCCTAGGTCTGTACTGAACTTAGGGAAGCTGGTTGTTCAAGTTTGTATCTAGATGTCCTGTCAAAGCCCCATATACTCATAGGTGGGGCTTTCCGGAGGTGGTGAGATCTAGGTGTGTGGGACTGGGTTAATCCACTAATGGGTTCAGCATCGTTTTGGATGCACCCACCCTTGATATGGGTCACACCATCCAAAAGTCTTGTATCCTGGATGGGATAAAGTACAGAGGCTCACTGCTTGCTTCTTCCAGCCGGCCCTACCATAGACCATCTCTCCTCTGCCATGCTACCCTGCCTTGGAGCCAGCTAACTATGGAGACTGAAACTTCTACAAACTGTGAGCTAAAGTAGACTTTTCCTCTTTTAACTTGTAGGTGTCAAGTATTTTGTCAAAGCAACAAGGGAGTAGAGGAAGTCACCAAGACACCGGCACACCTCCACCAGCCTGTCTTCTATTACATTACAAGTGATGCATCCTCTAGGCCTCAGTAGATAGAACATAGTTGTCTGTTCTTTATAGCACATGTATTCTGTCAACCAGCTTTACTGGGTATTTTATCCCTTACATTCCACTGCCTGACAGAACAGCCCAGATATTTCTTCCTAACTTGGGGTGGGCCATATTTTTTTGAGGCTTCTGGGAGCTAGCCTACCAGTGTATTCAGAACAAGGGCAGGGTCCTTGCAGCTTGTGAAGTCCAGTATCTTGGAAGAGTTTGCTTATGTCCATGATCTCTTTAATCCAAATTTATATCCATGCTGCTCCATGATCCAGCACACCTAGAATCCACTGGGATATGTTCTCATCCAGCTCCTGCCAGTACACATTGGCTATGTCCTGAAGTGCATTCAGAATATCCCCCATCTTCAGGAGGCCTAGCACATTCCCAGCAGAGGGATGCTGGGAACTACCCTAGTTATTAATTACTCCAGTAACCAGGAGGGAAGGTGAAGGCAGATCCTGAGGGAAGATCACGTTGTTTTACAGGAGAAAAGGATGTGAATTATCCCTGAAGGCTACTGGTCAGGGGGAGCAGGCCACTCCCGAAGGGCCAGAGGCCTAGAGGGAATGGGAGAATTTTCCATTTTTTAGGACATCATTGAACATTCCCAACCCATGCCTCAGGGTTCTGTTGTTTGCCAAGCAGGGCCTTGACCTTACGATGGGAGCCCTATCCTGGTTGGGAGTAGGGTGTTCTTTGGAGCTTCTCTCACCACTGAATGCTGATGCCAGCCTTGAGCTTTCCTACCTCCCTGCAGGACAGGAAGCCTGCTGTCTTTTGCACCTAGCTTTCGATAGCTGATTCATCATCCTCAGCCTTCTGCTATCTTTTCCAGAGTGTCAGCTGAGCCAGTGAGATCTCAACGCTGGGCTTTACTCTTTCCTCCATACATTTCAGCTGCTTTGTTTTCCATTGCTGGGACACAACACCTGGCACTCAACTCAAAGGGGGAGAACAGTGTTTGGGTCACAGTTCCATCTCATGGTCATCTGGCTCCAAGCAGGAGGACAAAGGAAAAGGTACTTAAAATGTGGCAGCTGAGAGAGAAGGGAAGGCAAGAAATGCCCATCCAGGCCACACCCTCGGTGACCCACCTCCCTCCACATCTCACCCCAGACAATATTTAACCACTGAGTTGACTGGCGGATGAATCTATTGATGAGTGTAGACCCTCATAATGCAAACACACGGGAACATCTAGATCTAAACCACAGCATGCCTTAACTATCCTGCCCATATATTCTCTCCCATTAGAGAGCCCAGTTCATTGATGACACATCTTTTTAGAGAACTGTGCCGTGGATTTTCAGTGAGGCATCTACCACCAAAGACAGGGTCTCCACAGCCATCCGGGTGGTAGACGATCCAGCCCTAAGCCCCATGTGAGGAACTCCTTTTATGAATGTCTCCTGACACCAACTGTGACAGGCCGGGTCCCTGGGGAGAATTCTGAGACAAGCACACATGGCATTTCTTAGGAAGTATTCTTCAGATTGACAGCGTAGAAGGGAGGAAGAAGCAAGGTTTTCAGTGGCGCAGTCCTCTCCACTGAGCTAATGCTGAGCTCGCGGAGAGCTCAGGGTCCAGGATGGCCTTATGGATTGAGATCATGTCTTTATATTCTTGCATTGATTGATTGTGGAAAGCAGGCTGCTCTCGGAGGTAAACAGGATCTGTCAGTGTGCGCGACTTCCAACAAGGGCTGACAGCTGAGGGATGTTTTCTGGCAGCTGCTGGGGTGATGAATCCTTTATTCCTGGGCCTGGGGATTTAGCTCAATGGTTCCAGTGCCTGCCTTGCAAGTGTGAGGGCCCGGGTTCCATCCCCGGTAACCACATACAATACCAGGCCTGGTGACTCACGCTCACCAGCAGTACCACATTCCACAGTGCAGGGCAAGGTGGCTCACACCTGTAATCCCAGCACTCGGGAGGCAGAGGCAGAGGATTGCTCCTGAAGTGCATCCAAGGCTGAACTCTGGGCCAGCCTGAACTACAAAAGTGAGACCCTACCTATATAAAAAAAAAAAATTTAAAAACAAATCTTTTTCTACCTTGAAGTCATGAAGATGTTCTACTTATCTTCTGATTTTTTATCTTACTTATTTAGATTTAAACTTGAACTGTAATTGTAATGTATCATATAAGATTGGAGGTCATTTTTCTCACATGAATAGGTAAAATGTAAATTAAAAGTCCAATGAGATACTACAATATATACATGAGACGGGCAAAATCTAACAGTACTAAGTGTAAGAAGAATGTAGGGTACCAGGAGTCTCACACACTGCTCTGAAAGTGCAAATTTTACAACACTGTGGAATACAGCTTCTAATTACCTAGGAAAGGAGAAGAAACACGAACGTTCTTTGGCAATTCTACTCACAGGTTAGACCCTAAATACACTGATGCGCATTTGTATCAGCCAGAACACCCAAGAAGTTTCAAAGCACTGTTTTGACAGACTGTCAGCCCGAGCCTTGAACCATCCAAATGTCCTGGGAAAGCAAAGTGAATTGATCAAATGTTGCATATTCATACCGTGAGATGCCAGAAAACAAGAGGAAGTAAATTTGAGTTTCCTGACCGAATTTCACAAATTTGTAGCGCTGAAAAAAGCTAAACACAAAAGAATCCATCCTCTATGCTATTTCTCTAAAGAACACATATATCAAGCCATTCATAATGTATCATCTATGTATATATAAATATGTGTATATATAAAGTTTATAATACATTTTTTAAAGATATCAAAGAAAACCTACTTTGGCAAACAAGCAAGGAAATTATTATCACAAAAATCAAGTAGACCAGCCAGGCATGATATTCATGTCTGTAATCTCAGCACTGTGGAGGCAGAGGCAGGAAGGTTACAGTGAGTTCAAGGGTAGCCTGGGCTACAGAGTGAGCTCAGGACCAGCCTGAACTACAAAGTGAGACCTTGTCTCAAAAAACAAAAAAACCCTAAAATGAACAAACAAACAAATCAGTTAAACCAGCAGAGCTTTCCTGGCCCCCTCACTCCAACGTGGACCAGCTGGAGTTGCACCCTTGACCCTTGACCAACTCTGATCTCTGAATTCTGGGCACTAGCTGTGGCCGCCAGCCAACACCAAGCTGACCCTGTGTATTGTTTCCCATTGCCCAGAGGTGCCAAACAACTAAGCAACCTAACTATGAATAAGGCCGATGCCTGAGGACAGAAGAGGAGGGTCATAGTAAGCCACCGTGTGGTCAGGGCCATCGCCAATTCCAAGCTGGCTCTACATTCTGCTTCCCCTTGGAGGCACAGACTGACCTGACCCTGGATGAAGCCAATGCCGAGAAAAGAGAAGCTGACCCTGAGGGCCAGCAGACAGAGAAAGGACAGACCTGGCTGGCACTTTCAGAGATCCTGGTGTTATTCTTCCAAAGTGACTGGGTGAGAGACAGCCACTGGAGACTGCCACAGAGAGTGTGAGGGCTAGAGGTAAACCCTCTGAGAAGTTTAATCTCAGGCTGGGGAGGAATGTACCCTGCCCTCTATGGTGAGAAACCAGGCCTGGCAAGTGATAGCATTAAATCCACCAACCTGCTTGAACCACCACTTCACAAGCTATTTTCAGCAGAGACCAGAGAGCTGGTTGCTTTCTCCCTCTGCCAGCATGAACAAGGACATGGCTCAGCTTTGACAGTTACCACAGGCCACGGAGAACAGACACAGGAATCTCTGAAGCAGGGAGGTCACTGAACAATCCATGATCTTTAAAGATAGGCGTAGAGAATCGGGACTTGCTGGATCCCAAGACTGAAGTCTTAGGAAGAAACCACTCATTCAAAAACAGAGGGATGTTTTGCAATTTTTTTTTTTCTTTTAGGTTTTTTCAGACAGGGTTTCGCTTTGCAGTTCAGGCTGGCCCTGAGCTCAGCCTCAAACTCATACCACAGCAGTCCTCCTGCCTCTGCCTCCCGAGTGCTGGGATTACAGGCGTGAGCCACCACGCCCGGCACTGTGGTATGTGGTACTGGTTGCTGCTGGGCTTGAGTCTCCACGCCCAGTATTGTGTGTGGTTGCCGGGGATCGAACCCGGGTCCTTGCACTGGCAAGACAGGCGCCGGAACCACTGAGCTAACTCCCCGGCCCCTGTTTTCCAATTTATTAAGAATGTTTTAACTTTTACTATTTTTCTCTTTATATCATAAGTTTTGGAGAGATTGAATGAGTTTTTCTCCCTTTTCTCTCTTTTTTCTTTTCCCTTTGATGTTTTTTTAAAATTCTCTTTATGTCCTGGTTTTTTGCCTTCTGTTTTTTCTTCTTTTTTTGGTTTCTTCATTTCTACCTCCACTTTCTCATGCTATTAATTTCCTTTTGCTCCTCAGTATCTCATTTTTCTTTCCTTCACATCTTCCATTGATTTTTTTAAATTTCACTTTTTCATTCTTCGGTTCCCTATCCTCACTTTTACTAGTATAACTGTTAAGATTCACGAATCTTTAGATATCGGAGGCTTGTTGACTCTGTGCTATGACTGTTGCATACTGTTCTAATGTCAGTGGAAATAAAGTTGTTTCATTTAGTATATATTTACTGTAGGTCAATATTTGGTGTATCTTAGGGTTTTTTGCTATAATTAGATAAGGGTGGTACATTATTGGTTTTTAGGATATGTCAATGTTCAGTTTGTCCTTGACGCTATTAATGTTGCTGATTTTATTACCACAGTCAAGGTGACCTACTCACTTCTGTCAGTTAGTTTTCACTGGATGCTAACATCTGGGTTGTCTTTGTGTCATTAACAATACTGTGGCCTGGACCAGGGATTTAGCTCAGTGGTTCTGGCGCCTGTCTTGCAAGCACAAGGACCTGAGTTCGATTCCTGGTAACCACACATGATGCTGGGCATGGAGACTCACGCCGAGCAGCAACCAGTACCACGTACCACAGTGCTGGGTGTGGTGGCTCACACCTGTAATCCCAGCACTCGGGAGGCAGAGATAGGAGGATTATTGTGATGTGAGTTTGAGGCTGAGCTCAGGGCCAGCTTGAACTACAAAGTGAGACTCTGTCTCAAAAATAACACCAATACTGTGGCCTATTCCTAGAGAACTGGTGCTGGGCCAAAGATGCTACAGCCTCCCTTGCCAAATAGATGAAGGTGGCTGGATCAGGAGACAGAAGCAAAGGCCAGTGGGGAGCCATGCCTGGAGAGTGTCATTGCAGTGCAGACATTAATGGAAGAAGTCCTTGTGGTAGGAGAAAACCTTTCCATCATAATCAACCTTCAAGCCTCAACATGACAATCAAACAAAAAAGAAAACATGAGAAGTCAAGGTGACAGAATGCCCCCAAGAGCTCCCAACTTCCCCACTGATGAGCTATGGAGTGTTAAAGGGAGGAAAGCAAAACCCACAGAACAAAATTATTAGAAAGGATAACAGAGGTAATAACAAAAAAGATTAACAAGGCACGTAGCAAGTTCAAAGAAGATATAACTAAATAGATAATGGGCTCAATGCATAAAAATAATTAGAGAATTTATAGAAGACACTAATAAAAAATTAGTTGAGCTAAACAAAATGATATAAAACATGAATAACCAGCATGGAAAGAAGTTAGAGACTATAAAAAGGTACCAAGCAGAAATTTAAGAGATTAAAAATTCTATAGAAATCATGGGTCGCAGAGGTGAGCAGTGTAAGGACAGAGTGTCAGAGCTAGAAAGTAGGCAGGTTGTTCTACTCCTGATCAATTTTTTTTTTTTTGAGACAAGGTCCACTATTTGTTTCATGCTGGCCTTGAATTTGCTATGTAGTTGAGGCAGGACTCAAACCTGTAGTGATCCTCCTGCCTCAGCCTCCTGAGTGCTGGGATTATAGGTATGCACCACCACAGCTGACTGTTGGTGATCAATTAAGGAGAAATATCTAAAAAAAAAAAAACACATAAAAATGGATCCAACAGCTGCTAGATGATGCAAAGCACGCTAAAATTAACTGGAATTAGTGAAAAAAACAGAAGATAGAACCAAAGCCAAAAAACTGTTTATAGAAATAATAGCTGAGGGGCTGGAGATTTGGTTCAGTGGTTTCAGCCCCTGTCTTGCAAGCGCAAGGACCTGGGTTTGATCCCCAGTAACCACATACAATACTGGGCATGGAGATTTACACCCAACAGCAATCAATCCCAGTACCACAGTGCTGGGCATGGTGGTTCACGCCTGTAATCCCAGCACTCAGGAGGCAGAGGCAGGAGGATTGCTGTAATGTGAGTTGGAGGTTGAGCTCAGGACCAGCCTGAACTACAAAGCGAGACCCTGTCTCAAAAAAAAAAAGAAAAAACTGTACAAGGCTGAGAATTTAGCTCAGTGGTTCCAGCATCCGCTTTGCAAGTGCAAGGGCCTGAATTCAATCCCCAGTAACCATATACAAGAACACTGGGCATAGAGACTCATGCCCAGCAATCAGTATCACATACCACAGTGCTGGGCATGGTGGCTCATTCCTGTAATCCCAGCACTTGGGAGGCAGAGGCAGGAAGATTGCTGGGAGTTCAAGGCTGAGCTCAGAGCCAGCCTGACCTAAAAAAAAGCAAGACACTGTCTCAAAAAAAAAAAACCAAAAAAAAAAGTACTGTACAATGGACCCTGGAATTAGGAATTCAGTTCGTTTGCAGGGGCTGTTTGAAACTCAAGTTGGTCAACTGAAGGCTCAGGCTTTCAGTGTCTGTCTCCTATATACAAGAAGATCTCAGTGTTCTTAAAGAGACATTGGGCTAGGATTTCTCAGTTAACCCCATACAGAAAAGGATACTGTACAGGAACTCTTTGTAGGTTGAATCTTTGTCCGAGACCATCTGGAAGCACAAGCAGCTGGCATTTAACTCATAACTCAATATTTTCTCCCTAAGTTAAAACTAAATTCTGGTCATAACCCAAACTGTTTGTATGTCAGGCTAATTTAAAGGTCTACTGTATATAGGAAACATATTTAATCTGAAAAGAATTCATAGATTAAAAATCATCAGACAAAGTGGACTTCTTGAAAGAGCTGAAGTATCACATTGCAGTGATACGTGCATAGCCATGTTTATAGCTGCCACAATTTATAACAGCTAAATCTTGGAAGCAGCCTATACGTCCATCAGCAGCTGAGTGGATAAAGAAAATGTGATATTTATACACAGTGGAGTACTGATCTGCCATGAAGAAGGATAAACTTGAGTCAGTTTAGGAAAATGGATGAAATTTGAGACTATAAAATTGAGTGAAACAAAATAATCATGTAAGCTTAATTATCACATGGTTTCTCTTAGATGGGAAATCCAAAATATAAATAAAAAGCAAAATAAAGGATAGATAACGGGAAGCAGTAAACGAGACCTTTCTCAAACAAGAGAGGGTGGGAATGGGAGGTGAGGGAGGGGAAGGAGTTGAAAGAGAATAAAAGTGTGTTAGGGCCGGGGTTTTAGCTCAGTGGCACTGCTCCTGCCTTCCAAGCAGAAGGTCCTAAGTTCAGTCCCTGGTAAACCACCCCCTCCAGGATGATGTGTTATACCCAGGTACCAACTCCCTGAAAGAAATTTAATCATTATGTACTGCAAATGGGTGCTAATGCAAATAAAGTATAGACTTATAAAAATATGAGGAAACTAGCCTTGACTTACGGCTAGGCCAGGAGGCTCTGGAGTGCTAGCAGTACTCTCTATCTTGCCATGGAGCTTGTGCATTGGTCACACTTGTATGCATTTTTCTCTGCACATATTTCAAAAGAAAAGGAGACATTTTAAATGTTTTAGATTCATAAAACAGCCCAAAATTTAAAATAATACTATCCATATTCTACCAAAACTCTGTGCCCACTAAATCCAATAATGTATATAGTACTGGATGATTGGTTCCTTGTTTTATGTAAGGATTTAAGGAACTCACGGACAGAATTCTGCAGGTTAAACACCTTTTTTGAAGGCATTTCCTATCTCTGCTCCCACATGGCTCTGGGTTATGTATTTGGAAGCAAAAAGAAGCCTTCTGCTTCATCATCCTCCTTTGGCCTTTTCTTCTGAGATAAAGCAATGTTCTCATTTAAAGTCAAGAGGTACGACCACAAAAATCATGGATATACACATGGATTTCTGGTGTCTATGTGTGTAATTTACTGAATACTGTGCCCTCGGCCTACTGTGACATTTATCTTATAAAAAAATCTTGTGTCTGTACTGTCGACAAGGAAAAGGAGGCAGAAAGTGGTGAAGAAGCTTGTTAAAGTGATCGGGTCTGGTGGGCTACTAACCGGTCCTCCCCACCGGGTTACCCGCTCTACATACTCAGGCACAAGTCCATATACACAGTCACTTCTCCATTTCCGCTGAAGAACTTAAGCAGCATTTGATGGAGCAGGAAAACTATGATTCTAGCTTCTGAAAGATTTTAAACAGAAATACTATGATGGATTGTTTTGTAAAGGGTCAGCTCTCAAGACATCAAACCTGTATATTATAACCCTGGATTGGGTTTAACTTGAAATAAATCCCGTTATTCCTTTGCCATACAGTAGGGGGCGTCTTTCAACTGCTTTTAAAAAGGTGTCTAAATGCTCAATGGGTGTGTTCAATAGCATGAGAAGAAATGGTAAAAATAAAAAACAAAAAATTAAATTCAGTAGTTTTTAAACTACAGGAAATTCAGTAAGGAATGAAAAAGTCGCCAGAAAACCAATTAATTTGGATTCACGAGACATAAGAAAGCCAACAACATTTTAGTGGTGTCCTAACTTGCCTGCATTTATTAGTTCCAAATCTATTTTAGTTTCACTGGTGCACAAAATCATTTTTTGTTGATGTTTTGTTCTTTTCACTTCCACATTTTCTGAATTCATAAGTCGATGCCTGCGGCCCTGTGGAGACTCACCGAGTCCGGGTATCAGTTTACACAGAGCCTTCAGTAAATAATCCTCCAAGGTCCACCCATTGGCCCTTCCCCGCTCCCTCTTCCCAGGGAGAAACCCTCCCTTCTCGGCGAGACCAGCTCTCGGGGCGGAGGGCCTGGAGCTCCAGCGCCGCGTCTCAATCTGGTTTCCTGAAACTTGCTTTCTGCCATCTAACCAGCCATGCTTCGAGTGATTGTGGAATCCGCCAGTAATATCCCTAAAACGAAATTTGGGAAACCAGATCCTATTGTTTCTGTCATTTTTAAGGGTAAGGAAAAGTTTTCTTCTTTTTCTGAAGCCCTGCTTTGGAATGTCAGTTGCTTGAGTCACGTTCTTTAAAAAGTTTGCATTTAGGCGACTGATAAAGCCAGCTTGCCCAGCTTCTTCGGTTACCTGGTGAGCTCAGGGGAGAGGAGCGATCGCCCGGGGTTGGGGGGTGTTGGGAGGTGGGGGCGCCTCACGGTCCCCAGACCCTGAGACACATTGAAAGACCCGACGTGTTTGCTTTAACAGGATTTCTCTGAATCACTGGAGGAAAACATGTCCTTACTAATCCCTTAATTTTAGGTATCAGAAAGGTCTGTGTCTTGGTTCGAGTTGAGAGTCTCAGTAATCTAGTTTGTGTTGTAAAATTTTGTCTATGTCTGAGAAATGAGTAAAAAGAGCAATTAAACTGCTGGAGGCACCAGTACGCTATTAGAGCATCATTACTCTATTGAAATGAACTTTTATTGTTACTGGATTCTGATAGAGAATTACTATTCTGAATTGATTTATTTTCCAGTTATCTGGTTTTTTGAGACTTCATTTTCCTAGATCTCAGTTTTCTTCTTTAGAGGAGGTGAGAAAGATTTAGACTAATTAATCTTTAAGGACTCACTGTAATTCCAAGCAGTTACGTTTTTATGACACTGACTTGTGATTGCACTGGAGGGAAGGAAGTGGCTGAGTGAAGGCTACTCCCAGGCCCGGTAAGGGGGTGTCTGAGTCCGGGCCTGGGGGCTTATCCTGTTTCTCTTTGTCCATGGTGATTGGTAGGATTGTCAGCGCTCTCCTTGGCAGGAAGCAGGGATGAGAGAAGGTGGCAGAGAGGACAGTAACTCTGTAGACACATTTCCTGACCACGCATTGGCATATTTCTCTCTTCCAGGATTCTGGCTATTTCTTCCTAACAGTTTCTGACTAATCTATCCCATTCTCTGATCTTGTGTTCATTTTCTGCTTTACTTCTCTTCTCAGACCTCTCTTTCTTAGGGCAAGCTATAACATGAAGGAAGTGAAATCAAAAGTTGTCAAATGGTTGTTTAGTTTTTAAAAAGAAAAATCTGGACATTAAGATTTGTATTCATAAAAGATAATGTGGTTTAAAAGTCTGGCAAGCGAATATCTGCTAGTCATATTGCCTCAGAGTTCATTTGCATGTATTACTTTTTTTTTCTTTCAAGAAATTGTGCAATAGGGATATAACATGAAGTGCTTGCATCCTTCATCATTGTCTTGTAGAGACTAGTAAAAATATACTGGATTCATTCTGCTGATGAGGCATCATATAAATTATAAGTGAACTGGAATCACACTATTGAAATCTGACTTGTCTGGGTATATAAGCATTAACGAAGACTTTTAAATCATCAAAAAAACATATAAGGGTATGAAGTAAATGCTCAATTGAAACCAAAAATGTAGGTTAAACTGACAAATGTAATCTATCCAACCAATGACATTTACTAGATTATTTGACTTTAGCATCTTCTCCTGATCTCCTTTGGTTGTACAAAGATGGTGAATTCATTCATTCACTCGTTCAACGAATAACTTCACACAAGAAAGAACATGAATTTGGTGTAGGAGTAACTGAACTCTAGCTGGCATTAGCTAAATATCCAATGAGCTTGACTAACCCAGTTTTAAAAACTGGGCTCTCAGATTTCTCAGCTATGGAATTTGAGGGACTGATTCCTTTTGTCTTTTCTGATTCTATAATATTCTGCTTCCATGTGTTGGACATCTGCTGTCATCCAGATAGAGAAGGCAATGCCTTAGAGGCCAGAGGGAATTATATTAAGGAGTATGACATTTTTCCTACTTACGGTCTTTCCCAGTGGCTTAAAATACATGCAACATCAATCCCAGGGGACACAGTTGTTGCCACTATAGCAATTATTTCATTCATATTATGACATCTGTTCCTTCTGCCAGAATTTACTCACGATTTTGCCTTGTGCAGATCTTTTCTTTGTGAAATGGTTACTGCTATGATCCAAATAATTATTAGGCTATTACTTCTTACTGTTTCTTACTGTTTGAGATCACTAGTCTTTCTTTGGGGAAGGACTGTGGAGCACAGACCTACAGATTGCTAGGACTCCTTCCAAATTACCATAACAAACTTGTCAGCTTTGAATGAACCACATCACCCCTAGAATCCTTTTTTCTTCTTTTAAAAAATGTGTCAAGAGGAGCTTATCTGAAAGGGATTAAATTAATAGAGATTCTCAAAGGCTTTGATTTATGCAATAGAGACTTGCTTATTTTTGGCAAGAATCATTTCACTAGTTGTTGTTTTTTTTATTTGGGAACATTAATGGATATATATATATATATATATATGCAAATTGGGTTTTAAATTTTTAAATGACAAATAGTAACTATATATTTATTTATGGGTACAGTATGACATTTCAGTTCATGTATACAGTATATAATGATCAAATCAGTTATTGGCATATCTGTCATCTCAGACATTTTTACCTTGTGTTAGAAACATTCAAAATTTCTAGAATATTTTTAAAAAGTTTGTGTGTCTGATTTTTTTCACTTAACCTTATGGTCTTAAGGTGCACCCATTTTTCTAAAACTGGCTCAAAGATTATCCTTTTTAAGGCAGAATAGCACTCCATTGTGTGTAATACTGTATTATCTTTATCCATCTGTTGATGGACACACAGGCTACCTCCAAGATTCAGTCATTATGAATCATGCGCTATAAACATGGGTATGCATGTGTCACAGTAATATGATGTCTTTATCTCTTTTGAGAAGATCCATAGCTGGGTCAAACAGAATTTCTATTGGTAGTGCTTTGAGGACTCTCGATACTGATTTCGTTAGTGGTTGGACTAGCTTTCATTCCCATAGGTTCTTTTATATGAAAAATTCAAAGTATAAACAAAAGATAAGACAAGAGGAGGTAGAGAGATAGATCTTTTTCAAAGGGAAAGGGATGAAGAGACGGAGGGATGGGAAGGGGAAGGAGAACAGGGGATCAAAAAGGAATTAAGAAGTATCATGTACCAACTCTACATGAGGAATATGAACACTATGTACTGAAAATATGTACTGCAGAGAAGCGGGGGATCAAGAGGTGGATGAGATGGGGAGAGAGGAAAGAGGACGGACAAAGAAATTAATATGTATTGTATAAATGTGTCGACTCCCACAAGGAATGCATAGACCAACAAAGGAAACAGTCTGGACAAAAAAGACTCACTCAAATAAACACAAAACTGTGAGATCCCATTAAAGAACAGGATGGGGAAAATGTCGCCTGGATCTCACTTCCTGTGGTCTGTGAAGGCACCACGTGACCTACATATAGATAACCCTGGTTCACCAGGTGCACCCTAGGCCTAGGCCAGAAGCTTCCCACCAGCTCAGATGATAGTCATGCCCTGTGGGTACACCAGCAGAACCACAGTATTATATTAACAAAAACTCAGAAAGGCACAAGTGTTTAATCTACTGAGTCATTCCCGTCACTTCCGGGAGAACAGGGCCTGGAACTGCTGAAAGACAGCGGCCCCACCCTCCTGAAGCATGGGAACCCTCAAAGGCACACACCCCAGAGGCACATTCTGTGACTCTCTGGCATTTATAAAGCCACAGATGCCTTTCAGAAATCAGTATGCTTTGTTTCTCTTTCTTCCTCTGCAGCATATCTCGTCTACATGCTACCAGCCAGGGGTGTTGTTATTTTTCTGGTTTAGGTTTCTTTTTAGACGTTGGTTTTTCTCCATCCCCTTGGATTTAGCCCTGTCAAGAAACAAGAGATGTTTATGTCTTATGTAACATCTGGCACAGCAGATGTTGAATATACATTTCCAGTGTTGACCACGGAAGCAAAGAGCTGGCTGGAGATTGGAGACCTCTTGGTGCAGTAAAGTCATTGATTCTTAGTCCTAAAGGGACCACAGGAAAATGGTCACTGCCTGTTGTTTAGGTGGAATTTTATTCAGTATTCTCTGAGGAGCTTACTGGCTAAGGCTTGGCAAAGAGCCATGTTCCACATGCTGAACACCTGCTCTGCAGGGGTGAACTGGCGGTAGTTTAGATTGTTTGCATTCTTATTCCTGGCAAGAAAAATGTGAAGCTACCTGTTTTTGTGTTGGAAATTCAACGGTATGTACTACTTAGAACATTGCAGCATGGCAATAATCGCAGTTCTCACTCTACTTCCTATTGGACAGCTGTGCACAGTGAACACAGTTTTCACTCAGAAAGAGTGGAGAATATCTAGTGTATCTTAGGCCTTTTCAGATAACTTCTCATTGATCATTTGGGAACACAAGGCCTGGGCTTCGGAGCTTAGGGTACCTGCCTGAGAATTCCAATCGCCACCTACTACATCCTAATTATTCATGAGCAAAGAAAACCTCCAGCTTCTGTGTTTTTAGTAACAGCCTCTGACTTTGCACATGAGAATCCCTAAAATCATTTCCTTATTTGATAACAGTGATTTTCGAAGAGTCCTACAAAGCAAATCAAGAACAGAGGTTAGAAAAGTACATGTAACAAAGGTTGATCTTCTGGGCTTAGAAGAACTTGTTAGAACATTAGAATAAGCCACAGACGAGAAGACACATGCAAAAACTACAATTCAACAGTAGATAAAAGAGTGGAAAGCTTGACCAAAGTGTTGTTTGATATGATCGTAAAGAGGAAGGAAAAATTAGATAAAAAGAATGGATAGGGGAAAGTAAAGAAGGGAAAGAAAAATTTGATAGTAAAAATTAGGAAGTAAATTCCTTAGGTGGAGGGTTATAAGAAGGGCAAGGTCATGGGAAAAATGAAAATCAACATGTGTCATGTACTGGTACAAACTCTCAGTGTTGAATGTGATCGTAATGTACATATAAAATGTACCAATAAAGTCAATTTTAAAAAAAGAATGGGAGCAAAACCATTCCAGATTTTAGAAAACATGAAGATGAAGGAGCTGTGGGCCGTGTGGTAAGGCGGACAAAGGCTTAGTCTGGTATGCTTAGAGACTACATTTTACTCATAAGCAAATAGGTAGCCCCTAGGTAGTAACACACAGGGCAAGTTAGTACTAGCCAGGGAGACTAGTTAGAAGATTTACTAGTTGAGGCAAATGCTTCCCAGGGTAAAGAGATCTGGTTTCAGGGTTAGAATCAGAAGGAAGGAACTAATTAATGAAGAGACTAAGGAAGAAGCCTGATTTAATTAAATTGTTAAGAAATCCACACTGAGCAGGCTGATTGTGCCACCTTGGTCACACTCCACTGGGAGAGGGAACATCAGACTACAGTCCTCCCAGCCAGAGTGCTTGCTCTGTGGGTAAGTCAGGGCTGGGTGGGGGGCTCTGTAAGAGGTCAACAAGTGGGCATTAGCCATCTGAGATGCAAGGGAGGGAGACCACTAAGAGACAGAACAAAGGCCTAGAAATGGAAAGTGGTATTTGAAAGCAATTTGCTATTTTCCCAAAGTCAAATGGGGAGCATTTCCTCAACCAAGGGAAGATGCAAATCTCATTCACGTAAGATCCTTCTTTTTATACCAGGGTCTGCTCTGGAAGAATAAGGTGTCACGGTTACAAATGCTTTAATTGTAAGGAACAGATACTTATTCAAGCTTGCTCAAGGAACTACTGAGGGAGTTGCTCTAAAACTTGAGAGAATCATCCAGAATCCAAAACTTGGACTTCCTTGGAGTCAGAATCATAGCAGGCAGGGAGATATTTGCCTTTCTCTCTCCCCCGGGGGCTGTGCAGCCTCAGGCCTTCTTCCAGCACACAACAGCCATTTCCTCTCTGTGCCCTGTCTACTGCCGAGACCTCTTGCACAGGCTCTGAGTTACCATCAGGTGACTTACTGCTGACTACATGTAAATACAGCATCAGTGCCTCCTGACGGACAGTCTTTGAGAGAAGACTCTAGTTGGCTCGGTTCAAGTGAGATGTTCACCGTAGGTCCAATCAGCAGGCATGGGAACCTCAGGACAATCAAAGCAGGGAGACCACATGTGTTTGCTGCACAGGCAAACTTCCGCAGGCCTCGAACATGGGCCATGCATCTCCTCTCCTTCCAGTCTCGGGGTGAGACCTGTTCATTCTAATCTTTAACCTGTTATTTGACCTACTTGCTCCCCAACTCCACCCCCATACTGAAAGCCTGTGCGCTGTACAAAACCCCTTGCCCCCTTTTCTAGTTTCTTATTTTGAGACAGTGTCTTGCCAAATCCCTCACTTGCGCAGGCTGCACTCAAATTTAACGATCCCCCTGCCTCAGCCTTCCAGCGTGTTGGGTCTACAGATGTGTGTCACTACCCCTGACTAAAAACCTCTTTAAAATATCAACACAGTACATGGAAAGAGATGGCCCCTGGACTAGGCAGCTTAGTCACTAGGAACCAAATCTCGTTGACCTAGAGCCTTCATTTCCTCATCAACAGCCCATGTCTCACTTATCAGGGAGAGTGCACCTTGCCTCTCAAAAGGCACATAGTAGGCTCTTTATTTTTAATTGTGGTGAAATACATGGAACATTTATCATCATAATCATTTCAAAATGTAAAGTTCCATCACATTCATTGTGTTGTACAACTATCGACACTATCCATCTACAGAACTCTTCATCTCATAAAACTGAAACTCTGCACGACCCCATATCCCTCAGCCCCCAGCGATGGCTGTTCAGCATTCTCTCTCTCATCTGATTACCTTAAATATTTAATGTAAGTAGAATAAAACAGTTTTTGTCCTTTGGTGCCAGATTTATTTTACTTAGCATTATTTCTTCAAAGGTCTATTCATATTCTATTATCTGTTAGAATTGTCTTTCTTTTAATAGAGAATAATATTCCATCACATCTATGGAGCATGTTTGGATTATCTGCTGATGGACTCTTGAGCTGCTACTTTTTTTTTTTTTGAGACAGAGTCTTGCTTTGTAGTTCAGGCTGGCCCTGAATTCACTATGGAGCCCAGGCGAGCCTCAAACTCACAGCAATCCTCCTGCCTCTGCCTCTCGAGGGCTGATTACAGGCATGAGTCATTATGCCTGGCATTGTGGTATGTGGTACTGATTGCTGTTGGGCATGACTCTGCACACCTGCCATTGTGGTATGTGGTTACCAGGGATCGAACTTGGACTTGGCACTTACAAGACAGGCACTGGAACTACTGAGCTAAATCCCCGGCCCAGGTTGGTTCTACTTTTGATGATGGTGAATAATGCTATTATGAACAGTGGTGTACAAGAATCTCTTTGTGTCCCAGTTTCTAATTTTTTAGGGTGTATACCCAAAAGTGGAACTACTGGAAATATCATATTTTTTCTCATTTTCTAAGGAACTGCTCTTCTGTTTTCCAAAATGTCTGTACCATTTTACATTCTTACCAGCAGTGCATAAGAGCTCCAATTTTCCATGTCCTTGACAATACTTGTTAGTAATTGAGTTTTTGATAATAGCTACCCTAACAAATGGGGGCATACTAGGTGCTTAGCAGCTCTCCATTGACTTGGGTTTTCACTCACTCTTGCTTCCTTAGCTTGGAGTAACTGAGGTTATAATGCAGCTCATCTTGCCAGCTCTCTGTGGTAAAGTTGTGGCAGGAACCATAACAGTGCTAAAGTCACGTGGGAAAGAGACTTGGCCCCTGTAGTATCAGGTCTTCTAGTTGGCCTGAGTTTGGGCTGAGCTCCCTGCGACAGGGCTGGGACCAGAAGTCACCTTACGCTGGAGCCACAGATCACCTTGCTCATAAGCACATCTGGGAGGTGAACGTACCCTAAATCAGCCTGACCCAAAATCCTCACTTGGCATCCTGTACCCCTTCATGGTATCTACTCAAAAGAGCAATTGTGTATTTTCTGGCCGTCTGCCTCTTGTGTGGTCCCTTGTGAGGCCCAAGTCTCTTTCCCTGGTACTAACTCAGTGCCTCGTGGACAGTCAATGAACAATAGTTACTGAATGAATTATTCTGGCTCCTCCATGCATTTAGATCAGTGACTCACAAAGTAGAAGAACCGTGTGGGACCAGATCTCTGTGGCCACAGACTACATAACTGGCATTTTATATTTAAGACTTGAAGGTTTCCACACCCTGGTCAGTACCCACGTAATCCCTCCAAGAAAGCGAAGGAGCCCCAAACTGCTGCTGGCCTTCATGTAGGTCATTGCTCTCATGACTGGCAAGAAATCCGTGAATCTCAGCAGTGAAGTGAAAAGTAAGACTTGCTTCTAAAGATTATAAAAATCAAATGAGATGATGTATTTCAAGTGTCTGGACTTAAGAGAGATGTTTATTTTCATCCCATCTCTGCAAGTCTGGCTTTCATTGCACATGGCCAAGTGAAAAAGCAGAGGGCTGGGGGAATGACTAAAGAACTACAAAGTCTGCACATCAGATGAGGACTGCTGATTACAGGGCCACTGATTATAGAATAATTGTTATCAGGACCGCTGATATAGAACCGCTGATTATTGAATAATTGTTATTAAGACCGCTGCTTATAGGACCGCTGATTATAGAATAATTGTTCCTCTGAAAGATAAAGCGGTGAATCTGGAAAATACGCCTCGATGATGTTCCCATTTTATCAAAATAACAAGTCAATTTGATGAAAACAGAACAGATCATTTAACTTAGTTTTTAAACTTTCTGACAAATTTTTGTGTCTTCAGATTATTTAGAGTAGTACTGTCTGTAGAACTTTCAATGATGAAGGAAATAATCAAGATCTACCCTGTTGATTATGTTAGCCACTAAGCACATGTGGATACTGACCACTGAAACGTGGCTGTTGTGACTGAAGGTCTGAAATTCCTTTTTTTTTTTTTTTTTTTTTAGGTTTTTTTGAGACAGGGTCTCGCTTTGTGGTTCAGGCTGGCCCTGAGCTCAGCCTCAAACTCACATCACAGCAATCCTCCTGCCTCTGCCTCCTGAGTGCTGGGATTACAGGCGTGAGCCACCATGCCTGGCACTGTGGTGTGTGGTACTGGTTGCTGCTGGGCGTGAGTCTCCATGCCCAGTATGGTATGTGGTTCCCAGGGAATTGAACCTGGGCCCTTGTGCTTGCAAGACAGGTGCCGGAACCACTGAGCTAACTCCCCGGCCTGAGGATCTGAAATTCTAATATTAATTTTAATTGGTTTAAATGTACAAGATCACATATGGTTCCTGACAGCCTTGTTGGCTAGTGCAGAGAGTGGTAGGCAGCCACAGACTTCCTGCTCCTCACCGTGGGTGGCATGACTGGACCTCAGCAGCCTCTCTTGCAAAGCCAAGTGGAGTGTCCCTGCCACAGGCTATGGTGCAGGGGCTCACTGGACATCAGTGACAGATGCAGAATGGCTTACAAATTAGCTGCTGCTGAGGCGGTCAGTAGATTCTGGCCCAGGTGGACAATAACGCCTTGTCCTGCCACCTTTTATTCAGTTCTTACACTGCAACCCACGTGAGTGTGGTATTTAGTCCTCATTTCCTTCTGAGGAAGGAAGTGTTATTCCTTACTTGCTCCCCTGTAGAGAAACTGAGGCACAAGTGGGGCAGGGCTTATCCCACTGCCTTGTAATACCTGTCCATTCATGGGACACGGTGCAGATGGGGAAGCAGCACCCACCTGGGCTGGGTCACCAAGTCCAGGAAACGCTTCTGCCACTAAATGGATGGAACTGCTCAGTGTGCTGGGCTCATTTGGTGCCAGCCTAAAAGAGGAAGAAAGTGTACTGAGCACAAAAGAATGAGAAAGTGGGGTGAGCTGAGCTTGCCTTAGGCTAATAAAAATCTTCATGACTCAGAAGACCAGAGGTGACATAGTTTAGCAATGAATCAGTTCTACTGATAACAGAGTCTGAGCCCTTTCATTTGAGGGACTCAAACTCTAACTTATATGGTATTAAAAATGTGATTTGACTGGAAAGATGTGTAACCAGGAAGGGTAGGGGAGGAACAACATGAATCTCATGCCTTGTACTTGACAGATATCTTTCTGGCTTTAATTCCCTCTTCTTGCTACGTGCCAGGCTTCACTGGAAAGCAGTAGTTACAACACTCCCATCTCCTACCTCCCAGAGCTCAGCTCCCCAGCGGACAACCCGACTCAAGAGAGTCTGAGGAGCCCAGATCAAAGCCACCTGGAGGATGGGTGACCAAGGGAGTGAATTAAAACTGCTGGCAGTGGTGGCAAATCTCGTCTAAAGAAGACTGTTAATTGCGGAGTGAGAAACGATTAATTACAGGATGCCAGGGTTTGAGGCCTAGAGTAAATTCAGTCAGTCATTTTTTGGCTAGAAGGGATAGAATCTTATTGTCAAGGTTTTGACTCCAAGCTTTGCTTTTGTTTTCAAAATTTTTTTGTGTGCTTATTTTCTTTTCTTTTGATACTCTCCCAGAGGCAGGATGAGCAGAGAGCTGGATCCTCCCAGGGCTGTTCTGAGGAAGCAGCTGCTGATTCTGTCGCTTGCCCATTATGCAGTAATGCCCGTGTCCTGGGCACTTTCATGCTGTGTCCTGGGTCCTTCTGCCACTCTAACATGAGACTTTTTCCTCCCCCTTTTATGAGATGGGAGGCTTTGAGAAGACTTCTGGGTTTCATCTCCTCTGCTGGGCTGGAAGTGGATTTGCTGAAATGAGGGTTAATTCCTTCTGTGGTAAATTATGTCACTGAAACATGCTGGTCAGAGGCGGGAGCAACTAAGGCCCAAGACCCAGAACACCTGTATTCAAACCCTGGCTTTATTTCTTACTAGCAGTGAGCCTGGACAAGCTACTTATTGAGCCTCAGGCTGGGTAGCCTTTGGACCCAGGCCTGGCAGTGTTAATTCCTATATATGGAAGCTATTTTTCTTGGGCATCAGATGCAATTTTTAAATGAAGTCACTGTAGGGAAGATTGAAGGAAGGAGCCCAAGGTTGCAGCGAGTCAGGGTGGAAAAGTCATAAGCTGACTGGGCCTCTCATGCTGAGGCGGTAGCTCAGGGCAAGGTTGGGACAGAAAGTAGACTTGGGACCAAAGCTTGGCTTTTCCACTCACTGACTGTGTGATCTTGGACAAGCAAGTGAAGATCACTGAATCTCAGTTTCCACATCTATAAAGTGGGTAGACAATGGTACTCCCTCCCTCATAAAGATTAGAAGTGGATGTGTTAAAAGTGGACGCTCACACAAAGATCAATACCAAGGCAACAGATTCTAGGCTCCCTCCTTCTGAGTCCTGGTTGTTGGCAAAAGTGACTTGACCACTCCCTGGCCTTGGCTTTCAGAGAGGAGCTTCTGTGTGAGCCCTTCAAAGTTACAGGCCTGGCTGCAGCAATCTTAGAGGATTTGGATTTGACTGGAGACTCGCAGGCCTGAAGGGACATCTGAGAGGCCAGGACTACACATGGGAAAGAAAAGGAGCCAGAACCCTGGCTGCCTTTGCCTGGACTGGGCAGCACTGTCAGCAGTGGCTTCAGCAATGAACAGAACAGCTTTTCTTTATTTTGCAATCACCACTTGGCCCAAATGCTTTTGTCGCTGAAACCTGTTTGGCAACACCCTCCTGGAGTGCTGAGCAGCAGGAACTAGCAGAAAGTCAGAGATGTTCCCCTAGAGAAGACTCCCGATGGGCTCTTCCGGCTCTGCTCAGGTCGGGAGCTGAGAAGTCTACTGCTGACCCTTATCAGAGCCTTCATGGGCCCCTGCTTACTGTGGAGGCCAGGACGACCACCAGGGAGGACAGTCACTGTCCCCATGTCAGCTGCCCAGGAGGCTTCTGGGGCCTGGAGCACAGCCATGTGGAAGAGTCATACTCTCAGGCCTGTTCCCAGCCTCGCAAGTTCCTGTGGTCACCGGAGCCCTGTGCCTCACAGTCTGGGGCTGCTCACCTGTTGCCATAATAAGGAGCGATGCGACGCCTCCTGTTTGGTTACTGTTTCCGGTGTGCAAGCCCAGTGCTGGGCACTTTGTATTCATGTTCTCATTGAAGAATACTTGTGCAAATGAATGAAATCCAATTCCCTCAGATTATTAGTAGAATCACTGCTAGACTTCAAAGAGCCACTGTGTGGTCTCAATTCTCCAGTTTCCAGAAGTACTCTGTGCCTCCGTCTCTCAGGATCTGATTCTCAACTCCACCACTTGCGAGCCGTGTAACTCTTAATATATTGCTGAACTTCTTGGTATCTTGATTTTCTCTGTTATAACTGCGGTGATAATAGAATTTACCTCTTAGTGTTACTGTAAAAATTAAAACAGATAACTCATGAAAATTATTGAGAGTGGTGATTCTTCAGGAATACTTAATAAATGTTAGCCTTGTGTGAAGTGGCTTCGAGAGTCTGTCTAGCTTTAGTCAAGTAGTAGATGAATTTGTGGATGATTATTCATTTCTAGGGAAAAAGAGGACCCATAAAAAATGCAGAAGTATTTTTAAGTGGAGGTCAAGTCTAGGCACACGGCTGAACCTAGAGATCTTATACTGATTGACTTTTCCCAGCAAGAAGTATGATCACCGAGGGAAACTTTGAGAGCACCGTCCCTGCTTCTCAGAAATTTCAGGAGCCCATTATGAAAGACACAGCAATCTAACCATTCAAGATTTCAGGTTGTTTCCTAAAGCTCATGTGCTGCTTGCAGTGGGAGAAAATTTAAAGATTACCTTGCCTGAATTCACCAATTTACACATGAGGACTCTGAGTGGGACAGTTGAGCCTTCTGGAGATAACAGCAAAAAATGGAAAATTCCCGGATATGAAAGTCCAGTCAGAAGAGTTGGACCCTCACCTGACCTTTTCCTTGTGGTTTTATCTGGGTCAGTGAGATGTTGTACATTTGAAAGTGTTTAAAAATGTGTTACTAAGGGAGATGTCCTTATTGCAATGGGCACCGCTATGATTAGTTGGATTAATCAGGTTCCCCTAGAGAAACCGCCAATGAGGGTGGAGAGATTGAAGAGATTGGTCCACAGGGTGTGGCGACTGGGAGGTAAAAGGTGTGCGAGGCAGGGCACTTGGCACAGGTGTGGTAGGCTAGTTTTAGGAATCCTACGGTCCTGCAAGTCTTTTCAACAAGGGTTTGGCACACTGTGTGTAGGTGACCAGCAAAGGAAGTAGTTCTGTGAAGGAGGAGGGAGCTCTTCAGTCCTGGGGAACTTTGTGGGGTGGCTGTTGGGTTAAGGACTGCAGTGGTGACCTTCACAGAACTGAGGAAAAGGGAGGGATAGCTAATCAAAAAACAGGAAGCATTACAAATAACGCCTTCAGTCCAAAGTGTTCTGCATTTGAGTCAGTTGTTTTGTTCTAGGCTAGAAGTATTTAATTCCTTTCCGTAGGAATCATTTTAATAAGTGAGGTGGCAGCAGGGAGGAGAAGGAGGAGGTAACATGGAGCTGGGAGGAGTTTCCTGTAATTTTTTCAGGTGTTTAGTGCCTGAGACTTTACCCTTTAAAAAAAAATCAGTAGGCTCAAATAATTGAACAATATCAATATTAAACTCTGATTGCTGATAGAAAAGAATTTATCTCCTTTTTTTGGCTGACATATTTATGTGTGAGTATAGGGTTTCAATAAAGTGTAATGTATTCACATTTTGTATACAAATCAGAGCCACCTCCTTGAGAAGAGACTGAGCTGGGTTTCTTTCTTTTCCCATATTTTCCAAAGAAAGTGTAAGATGTAAGGCCCTGGAATCAGAGTAGACTGCTTCGAGGGCTTCTTCCTAGCTCTGGGATCTCGGGCCAGTTACCTAACCATTCTGGACTCATTTTGTCTACTTGCAAACCAGGTGAAAAGGCAGTACCTCCCTCATATGCTAGCCAGAGGGATAGATGGGATGCCGCAGGTAGCAGGCTTACCCACACCTGGCTGGCAGAGAGCACCTCTCGGGGCGTCACCCCGAACGCATCGTGTGCTTGGGGCTGGGAGCTGCAGGAAGGTGCCGGAACCGCTCTTCCTGGTCTGTGGTGAACCGGTTCTTGTTCGGATTCAGCGGCTCTCTTTTGTTCTTAGCACACAACTGAACCATTCATCGGAAGAGCTGCGGAGCAACTTGGCTTTATTCATTGGATTATAAACTTAAATCCAGTTTCTAATATCTTCCTCTTTTAAGTGGCTCATATCAGCCATATGAACTTTAGCCTGGTACTCCAAGACTCCTGGTCTGACCATACCCTTCCCGCACAGCCCTTTACCGGCTTCTGTGCCCCTTGGTTCCAGCCAGTTGGCTGTGCAGAGTCTGAGACATGGCCCCTGCTCCGAGGTTGACCTACTCACCTCACTGCCTCTGCCTTTTCTTCTCAGCTCCATGTTAGCGATTCCTCCTGCTCATTCAGCCTCCCGTTCCACCTCTGTTCCCTGTGTGGGCATGCATCGTACTACCAACTGGTGAAGTCATCTGTCTTCCCTGGGCCTTTGCATTTCCATCTGTATCCCTGTGATGCCGACTGAAATCCTTGCTCCTTCAGTCCTACATCTGTCTCCTGGAAGCAGGAACCACATCGTGGGTATTTTTGCATCTCTCACAGAGTGCAGTTCAGTGCCTGCCAAACAGTACTTTAAAAATATTTGTTGGGTACAGAATGAAGAAGGTGATTAATGCTTGTGGGAGAACTCACTTTGTGGGCCATTTCTGTAGGCTAAGCTGTGAAGTCCCTGCTGGCTACTCATTATTCCCATCTTTTCCTCTTACAAAATGGCAACACAGAAAGGGAAGCCAGCTGGACTATGTGGTGCCCACTCAAGTGGAAAAGTTAATGCTTAGTGGAGTCAGAGCCATGACTCACGGCCTTGCTATGCTGAGGTCTTAGAAGAATGAGGTGGCTATTGCACAGCTGGCTCTGTGCTAGGAGCAGAAGCAATGTGACTTTGGTCAAACAAAACCCTCCACCTCCCACATTCCACTGCAGCAAAGGGGAAGAAAGGCTGAGGTTGTTCAAAGGGTGGCTGCCAAACTAAAACTGCCTGGGCTCAGAGCCTCAGCCTGCCACTTTTTGACTGGGTGGCTTTAGATACATTACTCCTCAGCTTCCTTAGCTGTGAAAGGAGGATGACGACAGAAATATATACCATTTCTAAGGATATAATGCTTACACAGTATTCAGTACTCAAAGATCGGCTTTTATTTTAGTAATCATTTGGGGACAGGGACCCAAGAAGAGCCCTGCTCTGAGGACTTTGCTGCAGGGAAACTTGAGGCATTGGCTGGATTGACTCCTTGGCTCCTTTAGACAGGTGGACCATGCAGGCTCAGACAGAGGCAAAAGATCTTGGGTCTTCAGAAAATGTGGGCCACCATGGTGATTTAGCTCATTGGTTCAAGTGCCTGACTTGAAAGCCCAAGGGCCCGGGTTAAATTGCCAGTAACCACATACAACAATGCTGCCTCAAAAAGCTTTTTTAAAAATGTGAGCCATGAGTTACAGTGGGCTGGTCCTGCGTAGTGCCCCTCTCCTAATTCCCTTCTCCAGGGCCTCTGGGAAAGAGTTCAACTTCTCCTTTTCTATGTCCTGGTTTTAACAAACTTGGAGGCAGCACAGACTAAAGACCTGAAATTCCAGGTTTCTGTCCGGGGTCCATTGCCACATATGCACTCAGACTCATTTCACATCTTTGAATCTTGACAGTCTTATCTATAAGATGGTGTACCAGCACCTCAAGGTGCCTCAAGGTACACCTCAAAGAAAGTTTACCAGCCAGGGATGTAGTTCAGTGGCACCGCCACCGGCCTTGCAAATGCAAGGTCATGAGCTTGGTGTCCACTACTGTAAAAAATAAATAAGTGAATGGATAAATAAAAAACAATGTGCCAGCACTTTCATCAGCAGGCGGGAAACACAGAGGACCTGGGGGAGAGAGAGGTGAGCATGACAGCATTTCCATGACCTTGAACCTCAGCCCTTAACTTCTGGTAAACCCAAGGATGGAGAAAATGCTGTAGCCCAGCATGTTCCATCTGGTTGGGAAAAGCTGGATTCTAGTGGTCCACACCGTAAGCTGGTGTGTGGGGCAATAAGAGTAATGTTCTCTGAAAGAGTGAATGAATTTTACATCCTCTTTATCTTTAGCTGATTGCATCTCTTATTTTTTATTTGCAGATGAGAAAAAGAAAACAAAGAAAATTGACAGTGAACTCAATCCTGTCTGGAATGAGGTGACTTCATTGTTTTCTCAACTTATTTTTATTAGCTAAGCTGTATGTGGTTGTCTTTGTTGGTTCAGAGGTTGACTCTTCTTGGTGGGAAGGGGGTTTCTGTGTTTGACCCCCCTCCCCTCCATCTCACTGTTCCACAGAAGAGCAGAGCAGTTTGAGGAAAGGGACACACTGATGAGCATCTCTATAGAGCAGTGGCATGTTGAGCGGAGCCAGGGCAGCAGGGGGGAGACTATGGATTTTGTATAGTCGGTAGCAGCCCACTGTGTGGCCTTGGTCCACGTATCTTGGGAACATATGTCTAAGGAACACCTGTAGAGCAAGGGGAGGGATTACATCATCTTGAGCATCTCAAAAGGGAAATTTCACAATTAAGGACATATCTAGGATTAGAGATGGCTCTCAGTGGTCCAGTAATTTCCTAACTGTGTGTGAGGCCCTAGTTCAATCTGTTGTAAGGGAGAAAAACCCACAAAAGAAAGCAAAGCAACTAAAGAGCAATATCCAAAGTCATACGACTAAGTGTGATGAATTAACAACATAGTACGCGACACTTCTAATTGAGTGAAGACCTTTTTTTGTTTTTATATTGATAAAAGTGACGTATACTAAACATAGAAATTTTGAAAATTTTAGGTAAGTGCTATCAAAGAAATTTTGATCCCATTCTCTAGACACATTTACTAATATTTATTAAACAATTAATAAAACATGATGTCAGAAATATACACCAGTGTCAAATAGCAAATACAATTTCCTATCTTACTTTTTATTACTATTGCATCTTAAGCCTAAACCCACATCATTCAATTAAAAATATGTTAATGATTATATAATATTCTATTGAAAGAATGTGATATAATTGTTGAATTTGTATCTATTTTACAACTAGATCCATGTCTAATATTTTCATAGATAATTGAAAATTTTAGTTCTTCCCACTAAATAGGATTGTCATACTCTAATTAATTATTTAAAAGTTGATGACTGGGGATTGAGGATTTAGCTCAGTGGTTCTGGCACCTGCCTTGCAAGTCCAAGTCCCTGGGTTTGATCCCCAATAACCACATACAACAATACTAGGCATGGAGACTCAGCCCACCAGCAATCAGTACCACATACCACAGTGCTGAGTGTGATGGCTCACACCTGTAATCCCAGCACTCAGGAGGCAGAAGCAGGAGGATTGCTGTGAGTTCAAGGCTGAGCTCAGGGCCAGCCTGAACTACAAAAGCGAGAGCCTGTCTAAAAAAAAAAAAAGTAGATGACCGGGCCCACTGCTTATTTCAAAGACTGGTCAGAGCTCTGTGGATGAGGGCAGTAACTCATATCTTTGTTGTTTCCACTGAGTCATCGGGCTGTGAAGATGTCCCTTCTCCCCAGTGCAAGTCCTTACCTCTCAAATAGTTTCAAATCTCTGTAAGATAAGGGCTGGATTTTACCTTGGAATGAGAGCGAATGAAGAGAAGATAAAAAGCCTCTTATTGCCTCTGAAAAGTCCAGCTGGTCTCATGCAGGTCATGAGGAAGTTCACTCTTTTGTAATTTCACTGGAACCCAGAGCAGCCAGCTGGACCCAACACCATGAGAACAGGAGTCCTGACTGCTCGGCCGCTGTCTATTCCTCGCACCTGACACAGTTCCAAGAATAAAACATGGAAAAGTACATTGATTCTGCATGTTTCTGTAAGTCCAGGTTTAGAGCCGTTTGGACACATACTCTCTGTTCGGCAGTGAATGTGCTTTTGTGTGAGCCGGCATGCCTTCTGCAGGGCTTCAGATTCCATTTTGTTCCCAGTATGGTTTGTTTCTGTCACCACAAATGTATTTATCTCAACTGCCATTCTATAATTGAGAACAAATCTGAATGAATTATACCTCCCAACCACTGGGATTAGTGAATGTGCTCTTATATGAGCTATGAGATAAGTTTTCTTTCCATTCCAAACCTCCTATGAGGAGCCTCAAAACACTGCTTGATTTATTTAATTCATTTATTATCCAATAAGTCACAGTTTTTAATGGTGTGATTTTTCTCCCCATTATTACTGGAAAGCAATTTACTGCATTAAAATGAGAAACTCGGAAAGATCAGTTCAGTACAACATTAACCACAGTGGAGCTGGAAATAGCGGGCTGATGTATTTTAGGAATATTTGGTTAGATTATTCATCTTCTTTGTTTTATAGTAATTGGACTAAGAAGAGCAAACAATTTTAAAATACACATTGAAGAAGCATTTTCACAATATACTTCATTTTATTCTTGCAACAGTCGAGGTAGGCATTGAGTAGATTTCTCTGACTGCGAGTCAGAGGTTTGGTGACCTATGGAAAGCCACTGAACCCTGAAAATGGGAAGCCAGGCGTTGCTCATATGTGCTTTGAGTCCAAGTCTGCCTGGTTTGCTTTCTCATAGCGCTAAGCTGCCTTCAGGTTTAGTATTTAATAATTTCTGTCTAACTATATGATCGAGCAATTCAATAATTGTCATTGGTAAAGACAATACTCCAACATGGAACAGTGGTGCTTCTGAATTATGTCCCAGAATCCACTTAACAGCCTTTTTGTATTCATGACCTTTTTATGAACAGATTTTGGAATTTGACCTGAGGGGGATACCGCTGGACTTCTCCTCTTCCCTTGACATCATTGTGAAAGATTTTGAGACAATTGGACAAAATAAGTGAGTTACTTTCAGTCGTCTTTCTCATTTTACATCTCATCCTACAATATTTCATTAAAGAACACATGTTTAATAATGAAAAAGTTTGAATATACTAGTGCTTTAATTCCATGACCTATTGCCTGATGACCAGTATCAGCTGTAGCTAATCAGTTACAGCACTTCTTTCTAGTAACTGTAGCTTGCCAAGAAATAAAAACCCCAAACCACCACTAGTCTACTGGCACCTTCTTTGTTAATTACACAGCCACTTCTGAGCTCTAGTGATGTATCTGAACTGTAGCTGTTGTAGACACAGCCATCACCTTTTCTTCTGACTAGGTGTGGCTGGTATACATCTCATTCAAGTTCACCTTCCATCACCAATTTCATTTTATTGTCTTCTTCACCTTTTAATCTCATTGCACCCAAACCGTTTTATTACTTCTTCCGGTCTCAAAAGGGCCCAGGTCACAGTGGTGTCCATGCTCAGGTGAGGCTGGTCATTTGGGTAAAACTGGAAGAAGGGAACTTCAAACAGATTTCCATGAGGCAGAATGAACTCCCTACATTCACTCCAGCCCTGAATCTGGGCTTTGGTCTTATAGACTCAGAACTCATTCTTGGGTTACCAGTTAAACTAACTAATTTAGTGAGAGACTATAGCTTAAAACCAAAATTCCTACTTGCTGTTTTCCATTACAAAACAACTGCTTGGTGAGCATTCTTCCTTTTAGACCCATGAACTTTCCTTCAAGTCAGGCCATCAGGAAGCCGGATTACTCTGTGTTCTTGACTGTAAGATATCATTGTTCATAAAGTGTACTATTAAATTAATAACACTGAGGGGGAAAAGGAAGCCTCCATCAATTATAAGCATCTTAGTTTTAAAGTAATATTTAGTACATTTAAAAATATATGTCTTAAATCAAGCATATTTGGTACAATAAGAAGGCTGCAGTGGGATCAGTAAATGGGGATGAATTGGTTGAGGCAGGGTGAGCACGTACCCTGATTTGCTCGGGACAGTCCTAGTATAATGATTAAATAGTGTCCCCAGTTACTATACCAGCACCATGGTTAATAATCATTAATGCCTGGGTCAACACGATCACAGGCATCTCCTGTTCACCGGTGTCAGAGTCAGCCTGGACAGACATCTACTCCCTGTACTACTCCCCGAAGTGACCTTTGATAGCTGTCATGATAGTTTTTTCCATGCTGCTTTGCTAACCAGTATCCCTTGTAACTGAAGCAGTTTTTTTCTTAAACTGTGTAAATATAATCCAGAAATTCCTAGTCCGAGTGAGACTGAAAACCAAGCCAGCCTTTTAAGATTATGTTGCTTATCTCAGCCTTGAGCCATTATATGATTATTTCTTCCTCACCCTAACTTCCAGATGACTTTATTTCCTGTGCTTCAAAGTCCTAGGGAAGTGGGCGGTAGAGTCTTCCAGTAGCCTTTGGTTGTCACAAATAATAGTAATTTCTCTCCTTTCCATTCCTCTTCCTGCGAATGAAAACCCCGCTGATATTCCAGACCAGGCTTCTCAAGACAAATATAGTGCAAGGTGCATATGCAACTTACATTTTTCTAGTAGCCACATTAGCAAAGTAAAAAGAAACAGATGAATTCAATCTTAATATCTTTAGTCCATAATATTCAAAATGTTATTTCAACATATAATCAATATTTTTAAATCAACAAGGTAATATACATGCATCTTTTCAAGTCTCTGAAATCTGAAATGCATTTTATACTCCCAGAACATCTCAGTGCAGACACACCACGTTTCACACATTTCTGAAGACTTTTGATGTGTAGTCTATTTGAAGGTAGTCATTTTTCCTTGTTCTTTCTGGCCTTGTTACAGAGGTCCTTTTAAAGTCTGAAGGTCCATGCATCTTTCGGAGATATGTTACAGTTGGTGTTTTGATGCTTGCTAAATATAAAAAACAAATGAGCTTGTTGTTGCTATGGTAGTATGATGATAGAAGATGATTAAGGCATAATTGAAGAAAAATAAACTCCAGGCCGAATACGAAGCTGGTCTTTCTCACCTTTCTCCCGCTGATTTTCCCAGGCACCCAGGGTCCCTGCATTCCAGGGCTTCCATTTGGAGGCCACCTGGACCTGCCCAGAGCCACGTGCTGCACTCTGCTAATTCTCTCTCCCCCAATAAAATGTACCTGCCCTGCAGCTCAGCCCTCCAAAGTCAGGCTTTCCAATGTCCCCTGAGAAACTAACCTGAGTGAGGGCAAGACTGCTACTAACTGTTCACTCAGTGCTCTTCCCAGAAACCCTAACTTGGGCCCCGGGGCCAGTGACCCACCTCAAGGAGTGAGCAAAAGGCCTTGTCGACCCTAGGGCAGAATCACCAGGACAATCGCTTTCATTTTTGACTGAGATTGCTGACCTGCCCCGTAGACTTCTCTGCAGGGTAATTTATTGTCTTGTGGTCCACCTGGAGCCAGATCTGTAAGGATTATGATAATATATCTGCATCACCTCTGTCCTTACTGTACATGCGTGTACTTGAATGTTTCCACATTACCAGTGAGGAATCATGGCTGCAGGTTTTGTTTCTATCAACTAAACAATAGTTGGTCAAATTACTTGTACATTCTAGAGGGAAAATCTGGGAATAAGCTCTTTATTTGAATGAAGTAAATGTACTCTACTCTTTTCCTCTAGGGATCTGGGTTGGGGGACCTTCATGCACCTGAAGGCACAGGGAGGGGCAGAGGGCAGAGGATTGCTCTACCTGGTTAAGGAATGTCCCGCCCTGCTGACTTGCCTGTCGCCATGGAGACAGGCCATGCAAACACTGCTCTCTCCAGTCTACTGCCCTGGCCTGTCAGCAAACAGCGCCCTGGGCTGGTGCATGAGCAGAGGCCCATCCCGAAGACTGGCCAGCCGTTCCTGCGCACACCTCAGCGTCCCACCTCTCCCTGGGAGCGGTCTGGGGAGCTCGAAGGCTTTCCTGTCTTTGTCCTCATGCAGCCAGTCACCCAGAGTTAATGAAGGTGGTGGAAGACCAGAGAAGCCTCTTGGTTACGCCATGCAAGTGAAATTGTATTTCTAACTGCAAACCTGTGTGAGAGAATTTTCTCCACGGCACTGGCTGTCCCTCTGGCCTAAGGGTTCTCAGCGTTCCACCTTATCCTCAGACGATGGGCGAGGCAGCCTCTTTTTCCTCAGAGAGGTTTAGAAATCTGTTCAAAATTGTTCAGCATGCACAGTATCATAGTCAGCCATTTGTATGCAGGCTTGTCTTCTGGCCATAACCTCCAGAAGTCTGGAGGGTTGAGGCTGGGACGTGACAGCCGAGTGTCCTGACCCTTCTGTCCTCCGCTTGCGTTCCTAGGGGAGAACCACCTGCAGAAGCCTGGGTGGGGGTGTTCTCAAGTTTTCAGAGCTCTCGGTGTGTGCGCACATGCACAGCAAACAAGCCTGGGAACAAAAAGAGATGCCAGGGAGGACTTCTGCTCTTGCTGCCCCTCCTGTGAATGCACGCTTTGTCCGGAGCTGCAGTAGATGTACAGCCTTGCGCTGGCCGAGTCTCTGATCGCCCAAAGTATAGCAGCTTCTCCCAGCTACTTTCTCACTCATCACCATGGTTGATTTCTGCAGAGCCTCTCAGGTTACAAAGCTTTGACACGTGATAAGAGTGATAGGCAGGTCTAGAGGCCAGGTAGACATTAGTACTTTACATGTACGTGTTTTGCCATATGTAGCTCAGCATTCACCACCAAGGGCGGTGTTTTATCTAGGTACCAATCCATCTGCCTCCCTTCATCTGTCTTATTCAGTCCTGTAACACCGACAACTGGGCACACTGCCTGCCATAGGCTTCTCAACAAATGTTTGTTGAATGAATGAGCGAACAAGTGAGTTTAAGATGTCACTGCATGAATGACACTTAATATTTGCACATGTCCTTGTGGCTGTCATGTTAACCTGCTAACCATGGGGCATTCATGTGAACTCTGTCCATCTCAGCTGTGTGGAACAAGGGAGGTAGGAGCTTAGACTAAACTGTAAAAGGCTCAGGACAGGGCCGGGGATTTAGCTCAGTGGTTACAGTGCCTGCCTTGCAAGCGCAAGGGTCCAGGTTCGATCCCCATTAACCCCATACAATAATGCTGAGCGTGGAGACTGCAAGAATCTCCTGTAGAAATAATAGGAAGGAGAGGAAGAAAGGGGCAGAGACATAGACACAGAGACAGACAGAGCCTCAAAGTCAGAGACACAGGAGGCAGAGGGAGGGAGAACATCCAGAGCTCAGCAGAGTCCCCTGGTCTCTTGGGTTCTCACAGGTTCTCACTGTGGCCTTAATCACTCTGTAGCCCAGGCCGGCCTCAGATGTGTGGAGTCCTCTGCCTCAGCCTCCCAGATGCGGGGTTACAGAGTGCACCCCCATACTCAGCTTCTCTTGACTCACCAGCCGAGTGTGAGTTGATGCAGGGGGAGCTGCCCAGAGGAAGCAGACAGGACAGTCTTCAGCACGTGAGACTGTCAACAGTTTACATTCCCACCAGCCCGAACAGGAAAACCTTGAAATTCAGAGAAGTCTGTGAAATTCAATGAAAACTGACCCAAAAATGGTATTATTAGTAGATGTGGACAGTAAAATAGGTATTATAGTTATATTATAGTATCTAGAAAGTAGAAGCATGCTGGAACATGTAAAGTAGAGCCATCCATGGCTGATATAAAAAAAAGACTTAAATGGAACTGTTAGAGATGAAAATTACAATGTCTGAGCAAGAATGACCATAATTATCTCTAAGATCTTTCATTTCTAGTATTCTTTCCTGCTTGTGTTTGTGAATCTACAGGCACGACCATCAGGCACTAACACGAAGCCAAGCAAGTTAGCAACAACATCTGCATGTGTGCGCTGTAGTGGCTGCACGAGGCAGCTGTTTCATGCATGAGAAAGAGACAGAACTCCAATGATGCACTTAAAGGGAAAGTTATCATGCTCTTGTGTAAAAGTTGTGAGCGAGTGTCCACCTGTATGATCATAAGATTGATAGGGATTTTGGTTCTGCCACTTACTTGGCAAGTGTCTTTATCTTTATAATGGGAACTGGAATACTTCCTCAATAAATGCTAGACTGGGGGCAGATTAGGATAACATTAATTTCCTGAAAAAGAACATAATAGCTAATGTATTTGGTGCATTTAATGAGCACAGGGCTTGTGCAAAAAACTATTCTACACATAACTGTATTTAATCTTTATGACAATCCCTAGTCAGACAGTTTGTATCCTCAACTGACAGATGTGAAAAATGTGGCTTAGAAAGTTTCACCAAATGGCTTACAGGCACCAGCGTTTTAGGAGAAAGCATGTGGAACATGGTAAGTACATTTAAATCCTCATACAGTCTCCAGGCCTTCCACGGTTTTTCTCTCTCTGCCCCCCACCCCCTGTGTGTGTGTCTTTCTGTCTCTCTGTGTCTCTTTCTCTGTCTTTTTTTGTGTGTTTTTCTCTTTGTGTCTCCAGGTCCCTTTCTCTTTTCTATCTCTCTCTCTCTACCTTCCTGGGTCTCCATCTCTCTCTCCCTGTGTCTGCCATTGCTCCTAGTTCGGACACTCCATCTGGGATTTCTTTGGGTTCCCTTTCTTCTGGGTCTGGTTACCACCAAATCAGGACTGTGCACTGCATGAGCTTTTCCAGCTCCAGGGGCTTCATAGTCTGCATGAAAATCTGAAGCAGAAGCAGATGTCAGTGTGCAGCAGAGAAGTTCTGATTTCTTACGATTCCGTATTCTCAGCAGAGGAATAAGCCTTTGAAAAGATGAGTCTGTTAGGGCTGCTTCTGGATTCTGAAGCGGCACAAAGGCCCCTTGGTTGGATGCCGAGGCACCAACCATATGATTTATGGCACCAAAATCATAATAAAAGATGACATTCATTCATCCATTCATGTAACTGGGGCTGGACTTGAACTCACTATATAACCTAGGCTGGCCTCGAACCCAAAAGGTGGCTTGTAAAGATGCCCCACCATCCTCTTAACCCCTATAACAATCCTATTAGGTAGCAGCAGTTTTTGGCCCTGTTTACAAAGTAGGAAACTGAGACTCTGAAACGCTAACCTGTCCACAGCCCATAGAACAAGTCCGAACTGGCCAGTTCTCCATGTTCCTAGTCAACATGTATAAAGTTAAAGCACATGAGTGAAGGAAAGAGTGAATGAATGAATGAATGAATGAATGAATGAATGAAAAACTGCTATTCTGATCCTGAAAGTTGAGGGACTCAGAGCCAAAGCCTGGGCACCCCTCTGATCACTCAGGAAAGTGCAGTTTCAGACTCTGGAGCACTTAAGTGAACACTGGAAATGGTCACGTGAAAATAGCAAACTAATGGAGTACAGTCATTTTATTTATGAAGTTGTGTTGTTTTCCACCTGCCAGGCGATGGACTAGTTCACTGCCCCAAAAGCCGCAGAATCAGTGACAGAGGAACAGATGACTCACTCGGGGGAGGGTCCCCTCAGCTTTTCCAGGTCATCAAGGGAGACTTACTACCTATGGCTTGAAGGGCTTGGGGAAGAGCAGACTGTGCCGCAGTGAAGGGCACAGATTCTACTACCCACATCAGTGAATCTCAGATGAGAATAAGCCATTCGTAAAAGTCCAGAGGAAGCTTGTACACAGCAGGCTTGGGGACATGGTCAAGGATCAGTGCTACTCTGTTATTGGTGGTGGGATTTTTGCTTGGCTTGGTTTGGGGTGGCAGCACGGGTGACAGTCCAGGCCTTCACACTGAGATGTACCCCTGCCTGAAGGTTGTTGTTTTAGACGGTGTCTGGGCCATTCCCTGACTTGCCTCATTCAGGGTCAGGCACACAACCCTCATGCCTCAGCCTTCCAAAGTGCTGAGATTACGAGTGGCGCCACCGTACCTGGCTCATGGCTTTGTTTTCCAAAGCTCATGTCACCTTTGGTTGAATAGGAAAAAGATACAGATGATCCTCATGTGGCATGAGAAGGGGAAGATGGGAGGGCGCGGGGTGGCAGCCTGCTGAGGAGATGCCGGTGGAGTTCTATGGACTATGGTCTGTGCTGCTGGATAATCAGTTCTCTATGCATACTTCCAGGTGTGAGCTTGTATCATTTTGTGTAGCTTTAGCACTTCATTTGCTCCCCTTTCTCTATCCTGCCTTGTCAGCCCCACCCCCAGCCCTCCGTCCAGTTTCCTCCCCCCTCGAGCTTCCATTGAGAGTAACTGTTTTTCTCCCACTTCCTGGGTTTATGAACCAGCTAAAGAAAAAGTCTCACTCAGGTCCTGGAATCCCCTCTTCCCCCATGATTCTGATGAAGAATGTCCTGAGGGGCCACCTTCCAAGAAGCAGTTTGGGAGATAATCCAGGGGCTACTGAGAGCGGGCAGAGTGGGAGTTCCCCGTGCAGGGCCCACCCCAGCCAGGGATTCCCGTGATGTGAACTGCTGTCATGGCTCAGTTAATGAGAAGTCTTGACCAGCGCCACTGCCGTAGGCAGAGAAATCACTGCCATCTGGTCCTGCAGTGGGAGAGGGGAGCAAATACCACATACACGTGCATGGGCAGGCTGAAATTTACGGGGCAGGGTGGGAATCAGTGGATGGAAAAACCCAAAGAGGACAAGGGGGATTCTGGCTCAACTGACCCAGCAGGATTCCTGCTGAGGGCAGGCTGGTGTGGTCAGACCTCAGTTGAGGAATGAGGAATCTGATCAGATAAGACAGGTGATTAGATAAAGGGGACTAGGACATGTCTTGCTAAATCAGCTGGGCTCTTTGTTAAAACAGGGCTTTATAAGGAAGTGTATAACTTACTTAAGAGAAGGTTCAAGAGACTAATTTAACTTTGGTTGATTAAAGAACATTTGCGAGCTACCACGCCTCTCCTGCCAGTCTGGTTATTGTCAGGCAACGCTTGGCTCTCCCACATGTTGGCTTGGGACCAGGGAGGAGCTCGGGGAGTACGCCCGAGGAAAGGATCAGTGTGGGGAAGGGAGGTGGGTCCCAAGCTGGAACCCCGTGACTGTCCGTTCCTGGCCAAAATGACGAGGCTCAGCCAGCTAAGGGGTCACCCCTGTGTCTCAAGGGACAGGAGGTCATAGTCTCCACTGCGGCCCCCACTGGGGACCTGACAGAATCCCAGCTGCAGATTGTGAGCCCCCAGGAATGATGCACTGAGACTCTGCTTCAGTCCCCAGAAACAGAAACACTGAAACATGCTTTTCTTTCAGCCTCCAACATGTTTTTCCTTTCTTTCCTGGAGGAGTTTCCAGAAGCCCTCTTCCAGGAATCCATGTGGGCTGTGTCCCGGCTGCGGAGACTCCAGCTCTTGCTTCAGAGCCCAGCAGCAGAGCCCTCACCACAGAGGCATGCAGCTGTTACACAGCACCGGGTTAAAAGGGAGAACATTTTCCATTCCTTTTTTAAAAAACAAACTGCATTCTTTAAGACAGACAAAGCAGTTAAAGAGGTTCTTAACTGGTACTTGCATAACTAAGCTGACCACCATTAAATTCTGATTCCCCAGTCACGGTTTCTGCCGAGTAGTGATTGTCATGTAGACACCCGGCTCACAGCGGTGTAACATTCATGGACTGAGAGAAAAAAGAGCATGACTGGTTTCATGTTTTCATTTTAAAACACATATGCAGCTTGTTAATTTCAAGTAGGGCAGGAAAGCCAAAGGCCTTTGCGATGCTTCTGTACAGTGTTTTTCTGAGATTGAGGCTCATCTGTTTTAGTGTTGGGTGGATTCCAAAGGGAGACTTATTTTTCCATGAAATACAGGGCAGTTTCCTCATTACTGTCGCACCATCATTCTGGCCTACTTGTAGCATTAGTAATATGAAGGAAAGATTGTAAAGGAAACTGTCTTGTGGTCACACTGAGCTGTTCTGATGTCCTGAGACGGAGGCCAAGTCACCTTCCCCAGTTTTCCAGTGTTCTGTATCCAGGCAACATCACAGCAAACAGCCAGGCCAGAGCAGCCTGGGAGTCACTGCGCAGCTCAGACGAACCCACAGGCCGACCTTCCTTCCACTCAGCCCTTAGGAACTCCAGGACATTGTTAACTGTTTCCATTTTTCCTCAACTCTGCATAGTTGTAAAAATAACTTTGGGATTATAATCATCTAAACACTATTTTTACTTTGAGGGGGATATGTCCAGGCTCCTACATGCCCCCCACTAGCAAAAGCATCAGAATTATCATGAGGAGGTAAATCTTACAAATAGGACTAAAAGTTTCCAAAAGAAGGGATTGAGGTTAGACTTTCTAGTTGTCTTTTTTTAACTCTACTCCATTTCCAGTCAGCAAACCTCTCACAGGGCAGGGGAATCAGCAAATATTGCCTGAGTTAAAATGGAGGTTATAAAACCATTTCAGATCATAAAAAGTAAGCAGATGGGCTGTGTGTTGTCAGAAGTTAGCCTCAAGCCCCACCATTCCCTATTGTGTGACGTAGCACACCCTTTCCCCAGATATACTGCATGAATTAATTCTGGCCCATGACTCTTAGGCCAGTACCCTAAGAGAACAAAACCTCTGCCCATCTTTTTGAATTTTCCAATACAAACATGTTCTAGACATCTATTCCTACAAGTTAGAGGGCAATAAATTTAAGAAAAAAGAAATATTTAATATGATACAGTTTTATAAAATAGACATAAAGAAAACATAACGTATACAAGCTTAGAAGTAGAACTTTAGAGCTGAAAAGGGTCTGTGGAACTACTTAATTCCATTCATTTGTTAGCTAACAGTGAAGTAGACTCAGAGAGTAGGGCAACATAGCCTAGGCCTCAAAGAACATCAGGACATGGGTTAGGGTCAGAGTAGGAAGTGGCTCAGGCTGGGGCAGATAACTGGCAATGTGTGGAGATATACTTGGTGATCACAGCTGGGAGGCTGCTATAGGCCTCCCCCCGCCCCCCAGTGGGTAGAGACTGAGATGCTGCCAAACCTCTGACAGGACACAGGACGGCCCCTCGCAACAGAGAATTAATGGGATCAAAATCTTCAGAAGCAGAGAGGTTGACACATGCTGGTCAGGCCTCTTCAGATTTCCCTACTGTCTCAGCATGGTGCACCGGTACTTCTCAGATTTATTTACTGCAGACAGAGGCTCTGACTTGAACAAAAACAAATCCGCACATGTCTAAGTGCACAATGTTATTATCTTAATCAGGGTTAGGCTATGAATCATGGAACTCTGAGAAATAAAGTCTCATTTATTTCCATGTCTTTCAAAGCAAGGATCTTATTATGAAATTTAATACCAGTCAGATGACTTTAAAAACATACCTTTTCACATTTTGTTCTTTTTAAAAACTCAACTAGTCAACCCCATAGCTAACCATTCTATGTTTAAAATATGGTAAAAAAATTTTCTCAGGCAGCCTGTGGGCTAAAGGAGAAGCGGGGAAATTTTAGAATTCTCACTTTGTGTTGAAACGTTACTGTTTTGTGTGGTGGAGATGGAATGAAATATAGACCCCTGCCCTCAGCATATTGAGGAAATAGAAATCTGGCACAGTAGAAAAATACTCTCATAGGTATGTTGTACAGACATATTTGTCTAAACAATATTCTGTAAAGTTTACATCAATTTTCAGCCTTGATTGGTAGATCTAGTTTTGTACTGACGTGAAGGGGGTGAAAAGTTCAGTCATCTTTGGGGGTAAATTTTTATTTTCCATTACCAGTTAGAGACTGTTCATGATGTTAAGAAAAATGAGACCATCATGATTTTGGAGCATTGTGTGTAGTGCTCTGCAAGAGAATTGCACTCTTCCAAGAAACCATGTGCAAACCATCCATATCTCTGAATAAACAGAGTTGAGCAGGGTGCTCCCACAATTTCCTGGTCTTGTGCAATATTTCTATTCATAGAGGAGTCACTGACATGCATGTTTGAACTATAGACTCTAGTTCTATAGTCTAGTCCTGTTTCTGAGGTTTGAGTGGTGGAGAAGAATATGAATATAGATTAATCAGTTAAAAAGTGATAAGCCTGCACTGACATCAACTTTTCCTGATTTTTAAGGAAACTTTGCTAAATTTTAGATAAAAAATAATTTCTCTGCAAAATGCACCTTCCTAATTATTATTTCTGCCCTCAAACTCAGTATATTCAAGTATAGTCTTCTTACTTGATTGTTTTGATATACTATAAGCAATCTCTTCTATGACTTTAAGGGCTTGGTTAGTTTTCTATTCTAATGCTACTAATTTTCTGTTCTGTCACATCTGCCCCATGTTAATATAAGTGGCTGCAACTGTAGGCAAAATATAAGTAATATTAAATCATACTCACTACTTTTCTTTTTCTTTTTCATCATCCCTACTGAGACCAAAGCAGCCCCTGGGATTTTCTGCCTTTGTGATTCCATTTCACAAAGAGAACTTGCTCTCATTCAGGGTGTATGATCCATTCCCCATGTTACAGATTGTTTTCCATGGATTACATTCTTCTACTGACTCACTCCCTAAAGGTGTGTGTTTTATAATTATTTTTTATTATTTTCCTTAACTAAAAACCTGTCTTAGACACTCATCTCAAAATCCATAGATTTATTATTCTTCCCTTCCTTCAGTGGATATCCTTTAAGTCCCTGGAGTGTTTCAGGCTCAGAGGACATAGAAACGGACAGCAGGATCGTGCTATGCCCCGGGGGTCCTCGCTCTAGTGTGAGGGACACAAGCATGCTTCTGTACCTTGTGCTTCTGTCATGTGCAACAGGAGGCAGATAGATAGTGGTGCACACAAGCTACATGCACAGGGCCTAAGAGGAAGTAATGGTGCACACACCTTAATTTGAATCAGAATATATAGGGGAGCAAGTTAGCCCCATCGATAACCTAATAACCTGTTCTCCAAGTGAACGCTTTGAGAAGGCATCCGTGGTAAGATCTTTCACAGAGCAAGATTTTATATGTCCTTTTAACATTCCCATCATGGAGAATGCCATTCTTTCTGAGTTTTGTCCTATTTCTTCCTTTGCTTGGATTCCGGAGAGTGGGCCCCTTTTTGTCTTTCTTTCTCACTTTTGTAATAGTTGGAGTCCGTAGTTTAACTATGACCACCTATCATGGAAAAGTAGTGGCAGGAGGGTCACGTTTACTGCAGGAATGTCCAAGCCCACTGCTTGTTCTTAGTGACTTTGAGGATAACAGACACATCTCCCGGTACTGGGAGGCCTGCGAGACGATGGGTGAGATGCCCCTCTTAGGCTGCTGTCTTTTCTGTTTCTCCTGCAGATTAATTGGCACCGCGATTGTTGCGCTGAAGGACCTCACAGGGAACCAGAGCAGGTCACTGCCCTACAAACTCATCCCCCTGCTGAATGAGAAGGGACAAGACACTGGGGTGAGCACTTTCCTTCCTGTGGAAGTGACAGGGAGGTGAGACGGTTCAACACAAGTTCATTTACAGAAGAGTTTGGACTGATAATCAGCTCGCTGCATAAAAAAGCAGAGACCTGGCTCTGAGGTAGATGGGTCTGTGTCCCTGTGATATGGGCCTTATTCTATACTGTCAGTCACAGACCGAGCAAATGTGAGATTTGATTTTCTATCACCGAATTCTGCAGAGTGAGCGGAAGCACTCAGGGCAGCTGTGCACTTGCTCATGTGGGGCTGACATTTGTGTAGAGCTCTGTGAACTGGGTTCTTCCTTATGAGAATTACTCTGAATATCAAGAGGTCAATATTATATCTTTATCTTTGCATTGGCAAGTGTATGTTTTCTAATCCACACTATCTACAAATAAATAAGTACATCTTGTCTGACACAAGATGGGAATTCAAATATGCTTTTTAAAATTCAACTCAAGCTTCTGAGGTCCATATTGATATGACTTATCCACAAACACCTCTGAAGTTACCATGGATGGCCCATAGCTTTTAGCTGCTTCAGAACCTGGACAAAGGGAGAGAAATTTATATTTAAAAAGAGCACAGGTTAGGCTTCTTAGTGTCGTCGAGGGAGTGCCATTTATCTGACCTAGTTTCTAAACTATCAATTTGTTATGAATCAGTGTTCTGATTATAAAACATAAATTTTAAATGTCATTTATTATTTACCCAATACCCAAATGTGAGAAAAGATGGTCTGTATGTATTTTTTCTGATTGCCACTCTTTTAAAATGCAGAAGAAAGCATGTGTAGAAGCCTAACGTGGCAGAGGTGTTATGACTGAGTGCACTAAGAACAGTAAAGGCCCCGTGCTGTGCTGCTGCAACTTGCCCCACCCCATGGGACCCCTCAGGGTTTCTGGGCACAGTGTGTGAAAACCACTGACCCACATGGCTGTCTAGGCTTCTGGAGTTTGATTGTCCGGTAAATTTAGCAGCCCTGGTCAGATAAATGTAGCCTTGGTCTTGGGTCCTACAGCTGCCTGTAAGATGTTGTTTTTACAGTCCTTTATATGCTTGGACCATGGGTGGGGTGTTCCCTCACCGGTCACTGTCTCCCAGAGCAACTGTTCTGTCAGCCAGCAACTGTGCTGACCCAGTGGGGAGTCTTCACTAGTGAGCAGACAAAAGAAAAGACAGGTGTAACTCCGTATGTGTGTGTCCATGGATGTGGTGTTAGCGGGAAGCAGATGTAACAAAGTAGCAAACAAAAGTAAATTTCAAGTGAACAATATACTAGCTTTGGGTTTATGTGTATCCTAAATAGTAAGTCCCTTATTCTCTCTATTAATGTGGTGTGTGTGTATGTGTGTGTGCGCCTTTGTGCCCACATGCCAAGGTCTCTCCTTGAGGTTTGTCTTTCCTCATTTTTTTTTAGGTTTTTTTTTTGAGACAGGGTCTCGCTTTTGTGGTTTAGGCTGGCCCTGAGCTCAGCCTCAAACTCACATCACAATCCTCCTGCCTCTGCCTCCCGAGTGCTGGGATTACAGGCGTGAGCCACCACGCCCGGCACTGTGCTATGTGGTACTGGTTGCTGCTGAGTGTGGGTCTCCACACCCAGTATTGTTATGTGGTTACCGGGGAATCGAACCCGGGCCCTTGCGCTTGCAAGACAGGCGCCGGCACCACTGAGCTAACTCCCCAGCCTCTTTCCTCATTTTAAAAAAATTTTTTGAGATAGAGTCGTGCTTTGTAGCTCAGGCTGGTCCTGAACTCAGCCTTGAACTCACAGCAATCCTTCTGCCTCTGCCTTCCAAATCCTGGGATTACAGGTGTGAACCACCACACTTGGCACTGTGGTATGTGGTTACCAGGGATCGAACCTGGGCCCTTGTGCTTGCAAGCCAGGCACCAGAACCACTGGGCTAAATTCCCAGCCCTGTCTTTCCTCATTTTTGATATTAAAATGCTCTTCTCTGTGAAGCAGTTATAATAAACGGTAGATGTGGGGATGTATTTGGCCAAAAAAGTTAGCAACTCTTGCTGATCTTTTCTAGGAAGCTGTTTTGAAATTATATTGTTGGTTCATGAAAATAAATTTCTGTCTAAAAATAATACCCTATGTGAAAACTTTATCTAAAAATTTATAAATAGGAATGTCTGTTTCACTTGTAAGAAACTATTATGCTTCCTTTTTCCTGGTAACAAAGATTTCATAACATCTTTGTCTCCTTTTTCCCTTTGGCTGCTCAGCATCCTGGGACCACAATTTATGCAAGAGGCAGGGCTGTTATGTTAACTTTATGATTTGCATATTTATTTCGTCTTTGGTGTTTCACTTTCTCTTTTTAATTGTATTTTCTGAGTCATTACTATATACATTTTTGTTGAAACTATTTTTTAGAGGAAAAACATGCAATTGTAATCAGTTAAGTCAATGAGTAACAAATCAAGCATTAAAATAAGCACATGTGATCATCATCCTGTAAGAAGAGGCTGTGAGGCAGAAGCTAGCTACCGGTCACCCCTGCTCGTTACAGCTGTACTCCTAGGGTTGCCCAACAGCAAGGATTCACTTTGCAGCCCGGGGTGAGCAGCTCCTCTCATGCTCCACCAGGGCTCACCTGTGGGGAGACAGACACAGTCCCCCCCTTGTCCTCGGTCCCTTCACGTCCAGTCGCGCTTTCCTACTGTTTGTTCATCCCTTCTCCGAATTTTCCTGCTGCTGAAATACTTTGCATTGAACCTGCAGTATTCCAGTGCTCCACCTTAATGCTTTCTACAATGAACTGTTTCCACACAGGCCACCATTGACTTGGTGATTGGCTATGAGCCACCTTTGACTCCTCCTCCAAATGACACAAGTGGGACCAACGTGCCGGGCACGGGAGGTAAGCCGACCCTTCTGAAGGCCCAGCCCAAGCTGAGGGCTGTGCCGGAACATCAGGTGAGCTTTCTGGCGAGGTCCAGCCAGTGCACCACCGGTTGTTCTCCACCCACCAGAAGGGCTCTGCAAGGCGGGTGAAACAGGATGAAACGGGACTCTGCGATTGCTTAGGAAATGTGCTTCAAGGCAGAGGGGAAGTGAAAGAAGCCTTTGCTAAACAACCCCCCAGGGAGCCCCCAGCGCTCATAGGCTCCAACAGAGTACCCCAAGCACACCCTCACTTTAGCTTCATAGCTACCACCACCTATAGCACCCGGGTCATTAGGGTCATGGAGTGGCTGTTCTACTTTCCTCCAGGTGTTTGCTTACCTCCCAAACGTGTGACTACTAGGCTGTGCCCAGGGCTACCAGCCTCACAGTCAGTGCTCTTGGACTTGATCTTTCCTCCTCTCTCTCCTTCGGTCCCCCTCACTCCATCCCCAAACAGCCCCTCAGTTGTTTGACCAATGGCTTCCCTTCAATATAACCCACTTCTTCTTTTCTTGGTTGTCTCATGAGGGTTGTGAGTCTCTTAGGGACATCTAGAGCCACTCTAGATGGGGTATGAGCTGGGTGGGAAGCAGGAGAGGGCTTTAATTACCACATGGAAAGAATGTCTACAAAAGAACTTTTCACAAAGCTGAGGTTGACCTTCACTTAATGTATTTCCACAGTGATGTTGTGCTAAGTGTCTCTGATCCTTCCGCTGCCTGAGACCGGTCACCAAATGCCTCTTCTGTTAGCCCAGATGTGGCCTGTTCCTCAAGAAGGGAGAAACTTGGCCTCCGGCCACACTTCCCTGCTGCCTTGGAGTTCTGCCTGCAGGAGGAACCCCTGGACCTTGGTCCTTCCAGGCTCTTTTCCCTGTTTCTCCTGCTTTTGATCTAGGATCTCTGGTCACCTATGTGGGTACCCTGGCACATGCCCTCCAACTCCTAACTCACAGTGTCTCACCACTTTCCTGCCTGAGTTTTTGTCTTGCTGAGCCTCATCCCAGTCCCTAGACAAGCTTGTCCATCTAGTCTTATGTTTTGGCCCATTTCTTGTTCAAGAAGTCACGGGTTTCCAGTGTGGGTTAGTCACCCCCTCTTACGTGGTGACAGTTGGGACTGACTCAGTCCCAGCATATCAGCAGTGTGCTCTGTATGTTACCCTCTGCCAAGTCATACCATGAACATGCTATGGATGCTTGAACACATGACCTTATATGATCCTTATGGTGGCCCAAGAATATCTATGGTTCTCTTTAACATTATTCTAGGAGTCAAAATATTAAGTGCATCTTTTTGCCCTTCAGCCAAGCCTGTAGCATAAAAATAACACTGCGGTATAGTCAAAGAGTGAACTCATAGAGGTTTACACTCGAGGTTACTCATGTAGAAGTGCCATTCCATGTTAGTGCATATGGAGTAAAAACAAGGGCTGTGGGCGACAAGTGCTTTGGGACACAGCTCCTGGCTGTGTCAACAACTTTTAGGCCGGGTTTCATGACAAGACTCTTTTTTACCCAGGAGGTATAATGATATGGATAAGAGGAAGGGCTTTGGGGCCAGCCTGGCCTTGGCCGGATTCTGTGTCTATTGTTAGTTAGCTCTGTGATCTTGGGTTAGTAACTTAACCACTCCAAATCTCCACTTTCTTACTGGAAAGCAAGAGTGATAGCAGCACTTACATCATGGATTTGCTATAAGGTTGAAAGAGAAACTGTATAGAAAGTATTTAGCCTAGTGCCTGGTACACTCAATCTCTATATTAGTGGTAGCTACTATTTTTATTATTATTGTTGCTACTATTACAAAAACAATTCTAGATGGCTTGTAACCATAGCCAGTTGAGTAGCACAGATTGTATGGCATTTAAGTTATTTCTTCTAAAAGCAGAAATTTGAAAAAAAGAGTAACTTGGTTTGGCTCAGAGACAAGTTGAGAAATGCTTTCATTATAAACATCTTTAAAAATACTTTGTCTCTGTGGAGCATAAAGTTTTTGAAAATAGCAGTTCATTCAGCTATTCAGAAGCAGAGTAAGAGGGTCTTATGTCCTCTGTGCTGGATCCTTATGAGCCCAAACCTAGAAACTCTGGTACTGCAAGCATGATTTCCCTGAAGCAAATGTCTGCCTCCTTAGAAATGTCAAAACACCAGTCTTAAACATTTAACCCCACTAATGAGAAAACCCTTGCCATCTGAGAGCTTCACCTGTGCTCCTTCTCCTCCCTGCTTGGCCTCAGAGCCCCAAGGGTCCAGCATGGCTGGAGAAGCAGATTCCCAGCAAGCACCGGGGCAGGCCACTGGGTACGCACAGTGAAGGCCTTTCTCATAAGTTCTTAGAATCCTTGCTACTGCTGGCTTGAGATGGAAATGAACCTGAATTAGGGTTCCTTCCCCTTGGATTTCAAACAAAGAATACTACCAGTACTGGTCTGCAAATGAACCGGCTGTTTTTTGCAGGATGATGTAAGGTTTAATTGGGAGATGACAGAATAAAATTTTTTCATTAAAAAGAAAAACAAATAAGGTTCTTTGATCTGGAAGTGCTCTTTATCCTACCAAGGCTGGGTCAAAGGTGAAAACTGGCAGTACATTCATATGAAAAGAAACTGCTTTGTGGACCAAACCCATGCTAAAGATGATACCAAAATAAGTAAAATAAATAAAAGAAGATTGCTTGGGGGGAGATAAGATCCATAATTATAAGACAAAGAAGTAAAGTATGTCTTAATGGCATCTGGCCCAGAATTTGTTCTCTTCTCTTTGACTAGGCCAAAAAATCTACTATTTTATATTAAAGAAACTTTCATGTTTTCAAATTTTTGAAATTTTAGCTTGCTTTTTGAATACAAAAGAATTTTCTGATTACTAAAATGTAAACGTCACAAAAAGAACATCATAAAATATGGGAAAGAAATCTTTCACTGTCCCATCTCCCTGACATAATCACTGTCACTGACTACTAATACTGATTTTAAAGGTTACCATTTACAAAGTGGTTCTTGCCAAGGAGATATGTGAAATATTAATGAGAAAACACAGAGCTGAAGATTTTTAGGAAAATCAACCACTGTACTTTAAAGAAACTAGTAATTAGTTTAGATCAAGAAACTTAATATCTCAGGTTATTTTTAATTTTGGAGGGGGTTATTTTTAAAGAATTCTTTGTTAGAACCCTTTTGTAAGATGACAACAGATATAGCATGTGGGCACTGGTGGCTGATGGAAAGCTGGTGACATTGACCTCTGACCCTCTTGGTGCCTGATCTCATAACAGAGGGATGAACAGACCCAGGCGATAGTCTTGACTTCCTGAAAACTTGTTACTATGGTGACCGATTCACCAGCTGCCAGTCATCTTGTCCAGAGCCTACATTTCTATAGCAAATATGTTATTTTTAAAATCTCACATCTATTTTCTAAGAGCCATCTGTTAAAGATGTTCTTCATCCAACTTTAGAAATGAAAAGCCCCATTCGTAGCCAGATTCCCTTGCTTCAAACGTGTTTTATTCCATAAACACCAAGGTACTTTTTGCTTGAAATTAAATTTAATCTGTTTTGTACAATGCACCTGTTTATGCCAGACACAGTGGTGAGAAAGGCATTGTTTGGCCACCAAGGGATTTCTACTTGATAGGAAGACAGGATATAAATGTGAATGATAATTGCCTAGAACCGAATGTCATAAATTCCTGCAGAGAGGACCAAGCAAATTATTACCTGTTCCCATGGTTATCACAAATTGCCCAGAATCAGCAGGGCTCGTAGGTGGTGCTTTTTAGACTAGGTCACAACCTTGTGTCCCTAGAGACAGGTGCTGCCTGCATGGCCTGCGAGCTCTTCTGAGGTACCCACTTCTGGTCACGTAGCACAGCCTTGCTGAGGGCACAAGGAGAGCTGTTTGTACAAGAGTTGGGGTGAGGTACGGCGATTGCTTCCAGTCAGACACAAGCATTTATTTGTTTAACTTCTAACATTTTAGAAACACATGAGAGTTATAATTCCACATTCCATGCAAGTCATGTTATATCCAAAACATCATGTTTTCTTGCTTCAAAACTTAATCCTTCCTGTTTTGTGTTGTGCCTTTTAATTTACCATGAAGATAATATTGTACTAGTCCTTTGTTCTGAATTCACAGTGACCTTTGGCCCAAAGTAATAAAATTCTGCCTCGACCAGTCCCACCAGCTGACAAGGCTCCATCATGAGAACCAGAGTGCTTGTCCCAGGCAGGGAGAGGCATTTCTCGGCCCTAGAAAAACAGGGTGGCCTGGGCCAATAGCAAATACTGACCAAAAGAAAAACAAATAAGATATTCCAGAAAGAGTCTCTTGAGGTAGGAATGGAAAGGATTAGGTGGATGGTGGAGAGCGTTTGGATAAAAGGGTCTTCTGACAAGTGGGCGTCCTGGGTTCTAGTCCACAAAGAAGCCTCTGATGACTCTGGACAAAAATTCCTTCCGTCACCATGTCTATAAGTCACCTTTGCTGGGAATTCCTATCAGGCTGGTTCTTGCTGGCACAGTGCAGACAGATGCAAACGATGGAGGGAGGGGAAGGATGGTCTGCAGACCTGAAGACAACCATACCATACTCTCCTCCCCTCAGAAGGGGGGAGTACTGGAAGAGAAGAGAACAGGAGCCTGGAAGAAGAAGAAAAGTTGATATCCATGTAAGAGAGGTGGAATTGATTGTATAAGGTCTTGAGCTCCATAGTGGGCAAACAGAAGCTACATAGGAAAGTCACTGTCACAACCAACTCTGCACAGAGACAGTTTTCAGACATATCTCTGTGGAACTTCTGGAGGGATTCAGGAATTGAGAAGACTTGTTTTGTTAAATTGTTGGAGTGCGATGGAGAACTATTCCTAAGTGCTAAGTGGAGTGTGAGTTATCACCACACAGGGGTCACCTAAGGAGGGACTGGCACTCAGGAAGAGGACAGATCTGTGTTGGGATGGTCAAACTTGGTAGGGTTCAGAAAAGTAACACTGAAAGTTATGGGGAAGCAGCATGGCACTTGAACGAGGAAAATGTGAAGTTTGTCACAACCACAGATGACCACACGGACCCTCAGCTGTGGCGAGTCAGCAGATCTGAATTTGAGCATTGGTTTCAGCAACCAGCTATTTGTTCTCTAATCTCTCTACTCCTCAAATTCCAAACTTGAAACATTAGGGGATTGTATTAAACAAAGTGTAAGCTCCCCTCCAACTCTAAAGTTCTATGACCCTATTAAAATGTCCTGCTAAAGCCAAAGTTCATGCACAAGTAAGTAGGTGGGGAGACAGAAGTTCCTGAGAGTAGTTGCATTACAGGTGCTGGGATGATCCACTGGCTTAGTAATCTGAAGCCAAGAGCAGGAAGTATTTCAGGGATCATATAAAAAAAATGCAACAGTGGGTTAGAGTAAGAGAACTTGAGACTAGACAAGTGAATTTATCGATGCCTTTGGTGACTTTAATGAGGATAGTTTTGGTGAAGAGGTGGGATGAGGACCTGAATAGTGGTGGGAAAAAATGAAGTATCAACTGTAGGGGCCACTGTAGAGTCAAGGAAAGTGTGTGTGTGTGTGTGTGTGTGTGTGTGCAGAAAGAGAAAGAGAGAGAAGAATTAAAAGAAGTATTTTGGCATATTTATGTTTTGGGAAATGGTCCAGTTGAAAGGAGAAGACTTGATTATGTACAGAAACAAATATTTTTATGTTTATTTTTATTTTTATTCAAGATCTCTGAATAATGAAGGAGACTCTTAGTGAGTAGTTGGTCCCAAGGCAAAGAACACAGATTTAGCATGTGTGGAATCAGAGCAATTTGGAGGTGGTTGCTCTGGGATTAGAAGGATGTAGAAGTTCTCATCTGAACTTCTGTTACCTCAACGATATAAGAAGTATAGTCATTAGATAATGAGAAGATAAAGAGAATGTTAGACATTTTCAGGGTTAGAAAATCGATGGGAGTTGGGAGAGATGAAGTGATTAGACCTTGTTGGCTATCGTTGGCCATCTCAGGCTAGGACCCAGGAGAACTTTGAGACAGGTGCCTTAGAGCTGTGGTAGGAAGACTGAGCACTCCCGAGCCCACTCCAAGTGGGCGGCTGTATAACTAAACAGACCTGTCAAGAAGGTGCGCCTTCCCAGTGAGTTCAGCTGCTTAGGTGCAAAGGTGGGTAAATGGGGAGTTGAATGAACAAGGGGATATAGTGAAGTGGGAGAAAGGAGGGGATGGAAGGGCTGTGAGGAGCAATCCCAGCGTTGAACTATGGGATGTTAAGTAGGAATGAAGGAGGCAGGGCGGGAGATCTGCGCTCAGTGGGCTGAGGCTGCCTGTGTGGCTAGGGTATGTGTGCAAACTGTAAAGTTCTCAAACACTCAGAAAATGGCCTGAATGAAAATGGCTGAATAATGTCGCTTAAAAATTCATGGAACCTCAGAATACGACCTTATTTGGAAACAGGATCTTTGCATATGTAATCAGCTAAGATGAGGTTAAATACTATATTAGGACAGGCTTTCATTTTGTGACTGGCATAGAAGAGCCAAGGGCACACAGACAGACAGAAAGAGCATGCCACTACAGAGACAGATCTGAGTAATACAGGATATAGCTACTAACAAGGAGTGCTACAGATTGCCAGAAACTGTCAGCTGGGAAGACACAAGGGAGGGATTGATCCCTGGGGGCTTCAGAGGGAGTGTGTCCCATGTTCCTGCCTTTGTTTTGGACTCTAGAATTTGCAACTGCCAGAGAAGAAGTTGTTTTTAGCCCATCAGTTTGCAGGATTTGCTACACCGGCCCTAGAAAGCTTGTCTAACCAGTCAATTCCTATTCAGTCAGTGGCTCCCAGCTTACAGATGCCTTCTGTGTTCCTGAGTCATTCTTTGTAGATCCACTTGGCTGGGGACCAGCTTCTCTTGGCTGTCTTGCACAGGGCATGCCAGCACAGCCCCTGACGATCTGGTAATGCCACAACTTATACAGAAGAGTGTGCTCTGTAGGACCTTGAGGCCTCTCATTCTGTGTGGGTCACTTAGTGTCGCAGTGTTTGATCCTGAGCAGTTGTTCTCACGTAAAGAGGGATTTCCTGTGCAAATATCTTCGTGCTGTGAAGCAGAGATTCTGGCTGTGGGTAGAGCACATGCTGGTTTCCCCCACTCAGCTTTTCAGCTAATGTCTTCATAGCCGCAGTGTCTGCAGAAGCAGTGGGGTCTTCATGACCTGCAGTCAGTTTCTAGGGCATCCACTGGGTAGAATGAATGCTCCCCTAGAACTGGCCCTGCAGAAGGGCAGGATTTAGCCCCGCTTTCCTCCTGTCTGCTGCCCTCTGCAGCCACTAGCCTCAAGTAGAACAATCCAGGGCAGGGAGGAAGTGGGCGCAGGGTAACTGAAGAGTGTTTCTCTTACCTGCTTGGAGGACCCCGCGGTCTATCTATGTCAGCCACTGCCCAGTCTGGGAGAAGTTTCAGAAGGGGAGCTGGCCCTCGAGGCTCTCCTAAGGCTGGTTCTAGGGTTGGGAGGAGCAGCCATTAGCTGTCTGCATGCTCCTTCCTGAGAAATGTGTGGTGACTGTCCAGTCTGTAAGGCCCGGGGTAGTGACCAGGAAGGACAGCCAAGTGTCTGCTTTTGAACATCTGGGAATGGGTGGGGCATGCAGACCAGACAGCAAATGCACGACTGTGGTGAGGACCAGGAGGACACTGGGTGGTGGGCAGACAGAGTGAGGGAGGTGGGGAGGCCTGCTGGGCTGACACCTGAGGTCTGAGGGAGGAGAGGATCGTGTCTCTTGAGGGCTGACCCTGTTTTCCTCTCCCTCTCCGTGGGGTTTCTGGTCTCTCTCCATCTCTCTGAAGGCAGCCTGAGCAAGTGTCTCAACACGTCCTGGGTGCATTTCTAAAGAAACTATAGCTGAGCACCAAGTCCCAGTTCAATATCCCATGAGCATCCCCTTCACCTTGGGGACATTGTCAGTAACAGCAAGCAGGAAACTAGAGGATTCAGACAGACAGACAGACGACCATCTCTAACTGGATTCTCTCTCATGTGTCAGGAGAAGAGGAAGAAAACTATGGCAATGAAGACAGTACAGTCCAAAGCCCTGGGCCCAAGAGGCCAGCTGGGACGGTGTCAGAAGCCCAGCTCGCTCGGAGGGTCACCAAGGGAAAGAGCAGCCGGCGGATGCTGTCCAACAAGCCACAGGACTTCCAGGTAGAAACAGCTCGGGGCTCTGCACTGTGTAGTCACAGGTGGCCTGTCTTCCCACAGGTGCAGCCGTGCCATGGTGCACCTGTTCTGGGCAGTGGATCATCTAGTAGAAAGGGATGGCCAGAAACAGACCCCACAAAAGTCCTCCCCACTTTTTCTTCTGCATGCAGGAGTAGGTTTATTCAGATGACGAATAAAACTAAAACTTTCATTCCCTTTGGAGGTAATCAAAGAACAGAACCACCGGTGCTGCATTTTTCATAGCTCTGGGGAGCACTGCCTTAAACTTGAGAGATGGCCCTACGGTAATCAGGAAGACCAGATAAAGGGCTAGAGGTGGATCAGTACGTCAGCCTTGTCCTGCCTTCCCCAGGCCAGCTGGGAACTGTCTCAGTCCTCTAGCTGCTCCAGAAACCTTAGCTCCCATCTTAAGAGTGGTCTTGTCTTGAGCACCAGTCTGCTACCCAGCAGCCTCCGCCTGCTTTCAGCCATCTTTGCTGGAGTGACACCTGAGGACACGTTTATATCTCCCGCTGAGGAAGGTCAGTCACAGCACTCCTTCTGCCCTTGCAGATCCGCATCAGAGTGATTGAGGGCCGACAGTTATGTGGCAACAACATAAAGCCTGTAGTGAAAGTCCATGTCTGCGGCCAGACTCATCGAACAAGAATCAAGAAAGGGAACAACCCATTTTTTGATGAGGTAAGGACAGAGGAAACACATTCCACTCTGGGGTTCTGTACTGCTCATGCCCAGCTCCCCTCACCTCTGCCTGTTTGTGAGCAAACAACTGGCAGAGACAGTGAAGAGTTCCAGCGTCAAACATACGGAGTGAGAGCCACTGAGCCTTATCACCAGTGCCGTTGCCACTGATTCTCAGAGTGCTCTGTGTCTTTTTGATGTTTTCAGAAAAACTCCCCACAGTTCCCTCCATACCAGTGGAAGAGCACGTGATGTCACTAATGTCTCCTTCTCTGTCTATAGAATATCTCTGGGGTACAACTCTGTATGACTGGGGGATATATTTTTAAGAGGTATTAAAACTGACCTGCTATAGAAAATGTGCTAAAGAAAAGCAACTTTGAGCAAACAAGTCTTTTCCCCCCACACTGCAAAGACAGCCTGAGTCTGTTGGCTCGTCTGTGACATTCCTCAAAAAATATGTAATACCTTAACAGCTATCTCAGATGTCACAAAGCTATTGATTGGATTGTGGAGGAGTGACAAGCATGGGAAGTGGTTCTGGGTCTGGCCTTTCTCTTCCCAGAGGACACATCTCTGAGACTCCCCGGGCCTCGGGCTCATACTGCGTTCTATGAGTCCAAGCTTTTCTTCTCACAGTCTCTTCCTTCAGCTTCTAATCCCAGCTCTGTTTGTTGTTTTTGTTTTTGGGTTTTTTTTGTTGTTTTTTTTTTTTTGTTTTTTAGTTTTTTTGAGACAGGGTCTCACTTTGTAGTTCAGGCTGGCCCTGAGCTCAGCCTCCAACTCACATCACAGCAATCCTCCTGCCTCTGCCTCCCGAGTGCTGGGATTACAGGTGTGAGCCACCATGCCCGGCACTGTGGTATGTGGTTCTGATTGCTGCTGGGCGTGAGTCTCCATGCCCAGTATGGTATATGGTCACTAAGGGTCAAACCCGGGTCCCTGAGCTTGCAAGACAGGTGCTGGAACCACTGAGCCAAATCCCCAGCCCCTAGCTCTATTTTTTGGTCTTGTTTTTCTTTCTCCTTTCACAAAAGAAACTGGTTCTTTCTGTTCTATGTTCCTGTTTCTTGTGCTTTGTGAGGTCCTGTTGTCTTCTCACCTCTACTTCTCCTTAAATAAATGGCAGGCAACAGCATACACTCAGATCATAGGAAAGCTTGGACAACAGTCAGGAGCTGCACTGAGCTGGGTGCCTTGAGGGAAGACTGAGGAAGGTCACACTGGAGGACAAGATGCCAGATGACTCGGGCTCTGTGGCTTGAGAGTGGTCAGGGAACACAGTTATGATGCATGCTCTGTGGTTACCCTGTGGGCAGAGAAAGCATCTCCACCTTCCTCAGAATTGTCCCATTTTAATGAATTATTTTGACATTGTATCACTTAGCAAAAGGAGAAATCAAACTTTTGAAATTCTAAACAGACCAATTCATAAACTACTAAAAGAAAGTTACTGAAAAAATTCCTAGTTTATATTCATCTTCGTCCTCAAGGAGTGGAACATGATATCATCAGTAATGAGATGAGATAATGAGGGTGTGTTGATGTGACATCGTGGAAGTCATCAGCGTGACAGTGTATCATATGCTGTCACATGGCCACCTTGTGTCATCAGGAAACATTCACACATATCCAGAGTGTGGGATGCTTTATAAAGCACCTAGTTTCCATAGGAAAACCAAGAAAAAAGCAAACAAAAGTCAGTAGTGCTATTCTAGATAACAGGAAATGTATAGATACAACAAAATCCTAGATTTTTTTCTTCATGAATCCTAAACCTTTTTCAGAAAAGAATGCTCAAGAGCCTTTTTGTGGAACAAAGAGAGAAATTTGTTTGTTTGTTTGTTTTAGACAGGGTCTCACTTTGTAGTTTAGACTGGCTTGGGTTTTTTTTGTTTTTTTTTTAGGTTTTTTTTTAAGACAGGGTCTCGTTTTGTAGTTCAGGCTGGCCCTGAGCTCAGCCTCAAACTCATCACAGCAGTCCTCCTGCCTCTGCCTCCCGAGTGCTGGGATTACAGGCGTGAGCCACCATGCCCGGCACTGTGGTATGTGGTACTGGTTGCTGCTGGTCTTGAGTCTCCACACCCAGTATAGTATGTGGTTACCGGGGATCGAACCCAGGTCCTTGCGCTTGCAAGACAGGCGCCGGAACCATTGAGCTAAAACCCCGGCCCGAGTTTAGACTGGCTTTGAACTCACTATGTAGCCCAGGCAGCAATCCTCCTGCCTCTGCCTCCCTAGTGCTGGGATTACAGGCATGAGCCACCGTGCCTGGCATTGTGGTGTGTGGTACTGGGTATCAAACTTGGGACCTTATGCTTGCCAGACAGTTGCTAGAACCACTGATCTAAACTGCCAGCCTGAGGAACACGTAGAGAAGTTTAAAAATTGACTATACATAACTATAGGTCAAGGTCCTTTGGTACCCTACAGTATTGCAACTATAAAGGAAGATGTCTTTAATTTTAGAGATATATGCAAATATATTTTTGTTTTTGTTGTTGTTGTTGTTGTTGTTGTTGAGACAGAGTCTAGCTTTGTAGTTCAGGCTGGCCCTGAGCTCAGCCTCAAACTCACATCACAGCAATCCTCCTGCCTCTGCCTCCCAAGTGCTGGGATTACAGGCGTGAGCCACCATGCCCGACACTGTGGTATGTGGTACTGATTGCTGCTGGTCGTAAGTCACCACGCCCAGTACGGTATGTGATTACTGAACCTGGGCCCTTGCACTTGCAAGACAGGCACCGGAACCACTAAGCTAAATCCCTGGCCCTCGTGTAATGTGTTATAATTGACTCTGGAACCATTAACATCCTCTAGTGGACAAAATTTTCCTTTAAGCTGCTTTGTTTGAAAAAGTAAAATTGGAGTCACTAGAAAAGATGATAGAGCTAAACATGTTATTGAATTAAATGAATACTTGGATCATATCAGGCCTAAGGACCTATTTAAGTAAAAGTAGTAACATGAAATGACCTTAGATTCTTTCTTCACTTAGCTAACAAATATCTAATTTCAAGCAACTCTAGTTAAATAAATACAATATATATTACCTCTCTCTTCTTCCTTTTTCTAACATGCAAAAGTGAGTTTAACAGGCAGTTTAAGCATTAGGCCCTTTTATTAGAACTTGCAATTATTTCATGATCAAACCTGTTTGGATTTGTTTTGTATTTTTTTGTTTTGTTTTGTTTTTATTTTTAAGATAGAGACTCACTGTGTAGGTCAGGCTGGACTTGAAGACATTACCTAGCCCAGTTTGGCCTTGAACTCACTGCAGTCATCCTGTTTCAGCCCCTGAGTGCTGGGATAACAGTTGTGCACCCCCACAGCCAGCTTGTTCTGCTTTTGTTGTGTGGTGTTGTTTTGTTTTGTTTTACAAGACTCTCCCAATATTGTGACACCAGATTCCCATTAACCTTGAACCCTCTGCTAACATTTAAACATTTTCTTTACTATTTTCATAGTTATTTTTCTACAATGTCCACATAACCCCTTCTGAACTAATGGATGAAACCATCAGCATCCGGGTAAGAGGGGCAGGAGTGGGAAATGATGGCTCCTTAACTGCCAGGCAGAGATCATCAACCTTTCCTTATTTTTCTTCCTTTCAGGTTTATAACTCCCATTCTTTACGGGCAGATTGTCTGATGGGAGAGTTTAAGGTACGTGACAACAACTGGCTTCGTTCAACTTACATAGAGACCAGATTCTTCTAAATAAGAAACTGATTCCTGCCCAGGTCGAGGAGCAGATCTCCTGGTGACATCTCAGGGTTATTTGTAAGGGGTCAACACCATGATTCTGGCACAGGGCTATTTTCTCTTATCGTCTACAATATCACACCAAAGCACAATGCCCCACAGCCACTGCCAGCCTTTCCTTTATGAAGAGAATCAAGCCTACTGCTGCAAAGGGAAGGGGTGCCCAGTTGGCAAGAAATCCGCCAGTGAGTTCCACGTACTGGAGGGGTCAGAGCTCTTTCTATAAATCCAGTTGTTATAAATCCAGAGTATGGAAGGGAAGCCAAACAAGGAAAAAGAGGCAGCACACTCTGCTGGGAAACTCACACTGAATTAACAGACAAATAGACTTGGTTGACTTGCGACTATAAAGTTCTCCAGAGAATGAGCTGCTGCCTCTTGAAGGAAGAAAATTCAGTCATAAAAGTCCTGAAGGATGATCTGTCAGGTAGATCTGTGCATGGGAAAAAACCTAGCCCAGCACCCGGCACTTTGAGAGGCCTAATCAGTGGCTATAGTAACCTTAGCATTAGCAGTAGTTGGAGGAGTGGGAGAATTGAGTAGGAAACTGAGCCACGTGAGTTTCCGTAGGAGGTTAAGCGTCACAGTTTATTCAGGACGTTTGGTGCTAAAACTAAGAAGAACTCAGGCAAACTGAGACTAGTTGGTCCCCCTACTTATATGCTCTGCTTGAGTTCTGAGGCGAGGTCATTCACCCTGCAGTGACTGAGTGAGGCCTTCCATGTTCCACGCATCAGGCAAAGCACTGCAGATGCAGAGGGCAGGATGGAAATTCAAATTTAGCTGAAGAGATTTAAGTCTAGTCAAGAGCACTGTTTAAATACAATATGATACTTTAAATATAATAATGATATTTTCTTTAACACAGTGGGACTAATTTAAAAATCTACTTACACCGTTTTAATTTTCCCAGATTGACGTTGGATTTGTTTACGATGAACCTGGTAAGTAATGTTCTCCCCCATCAGTTTGAAATCTCAAGTTCTTTCCTTCTTATCCTGATTCTAGGAGTCAAGAAAATTTTGGAGGTCAAGGGATCAAGTCAAAGAAAAGGACAAATATTTTCTTGTTGGAAGAGAATACTTGGTTAAAATGAGTAACAGTAGCTCTAATGTGATGTCTGTTTTATATTGATATTTGTAGATAAGTTATTTTTGCATATTGTAAGCATAGTTTTTACCTTATCAAGAAGTGATTATAAAGTCAGTAAAGCTTAAGACTTTTTGTTTGAAAGACTTTTGTCATACTGGAACCAGAGGGTGGGACAGGGAGGGGAGGAGAATACAGAACAGATGTGTTCACACAGCGACTGGCTGGGGAGTTTGACCTGTCACTGTGAAGCTTGCGGGAAGTCACAGCCTCACAAGCGCAGTGTGTCTGGAGTGTGTCTGTCCTTTTGCTCTGTTATTGTAGGTCATGCTGTCATGAGAAAATGGCTTCTTCTCAGTGACCCTGAAGATACTAACTCAGGCGCTAAAGGTTACATGAAAGTCAGCATGTTTGTCCTGGGAACTGGAGATGAGCCTCCTGTGAGTCCCTAAATCTTGTACTTTTTACTCTTCATGGAAAAAGGAACCAGGAATTAAGCAAGTGGGCACCAGAGTTGTGAAGGAGGAACAGCTTCCTCCTGCTCATTCACCCTCAGCCCTCCTGTTCCTCCCAGTCTCAAACACAAGTTCTTTCCTTCATCATAGACCGTCATTCTCGCCCACTGGCTTCGTGCTGTGTATGAGTGAGCGATACAGAAAGCGTGTGTGTGCTAATGACTTCGTGTGTTCTTAGAAGCACCAACTCTATCCACAGAGCATGGTTTACTTGCAGAATCAGGCGCTGTTACCTAAAGGGTTCATGATTACCCTGAGAATTTGGGCAGTGAACAGAAATAATAAGTGCCCAGAGAGAAACTGGAAACAAATCAAGATGCCCCCCTACCTCCTATTTGATACTCATAAGACTACAGAAGGACACAGAAACATCTAAGCGCGAACTTTGCCCAATAGTTTTGAAGTTGAAGGAAATTCTTAAGCTCCAAACACAGCAAATCATAATGGAAGGAGTTTCAATTGCTTTCATTTTGCAAGCGTCAGTTAGGTCTTTTTTTTCCTCAAGGGCTCCTTTCGTACATGTATAATTTTAATCATGTGTCTCCAATAGCCTGAGAACCGAGATCGTGACAATGACAATGATGATGTGGAGAGCAATTTGCTACTTCCTGCTGGCATAGCCCTCCGGTGGGTGACCTTCATGCTAAAGATCTACCGGGCTGAGGATATCCCCCAGAGTACGTACTGATTTCATTGAGATTATCGGTTATCTGCTTGACAGGACATGTTAAGGTCGTACTCTGATGCTCCTGCTGTAAGTTTTTCTTGTGAAAGGACCTCATGGACTTTTTTCTCCTCACCTGGCTCCGCAGGAAGCTTCCTGAGTGGGCTCAGGGGAGCCAGCTGATTGCTGGCCTTGTTCCTTGTTGAGTCCCTCCAAGCCTCTGGCCCTTCTGCTCTATCTTCTCTTCCACCAGTGTACTATGTTTTCTTCTTCTAAAGAATATTAAAGAGAGGTGAGCAGTCAGCGCTTCCAATCATCAACACTTCCAAATTGGAAGTGCTCCTTGTGCCAAACGAAAATGTAAAATTTTGTCATCATATAAATGTGATTGCTATTAGACTATTAAAAATAACCATGCAAAGGACAATGAAGTCCCAGTACTAGACGTTTATTTACAGTCTCACAATACAATCCCTGTGGTGGTATAAGGTATTTTTAGCAAGAGACTAGACACTTTGGAGGGAGTGCCCTGCAGCTATTCCTTGTAAAGGGACCAATTTAGCCACTTCCTTGTCCGTGCCCATGGCCCAGCATTGCGTCTGCCTGCCTGGGCCTCTGCTTCCAGCTGGACCTTCCACTATGTCCCCAGAAGCAGTCCCCGCCACAAACTGTGGAACTTTTCAAGATTTGTTGCTATTGCTCAGAAAACTTCTCTGTCTTTTTCAAGACCCAGAATGCCTCACCATACTGTGTTTCCCTTAGAAATACCATTCATAAAGTAAATTAAACTTCATATTTTGCTTCTTATATTGACTTGTTCAACTGATCTCTGTCTACTTTTGAATTTGGTAAAGCAAAGAGGCCTATGTTTGTAGTGGATTCAGTGTGTTCCAATTATGTTATACATGAGTATGCCTCATTTTCTTGAATTTCTCTAAAATGTGGGACTATTTGATTTTGTCCTGAGGCTAATTTTCCAAATTGAAACCGCACTTAAACTTGAGAATTGCCTTTGACTCTGACTGAATGGTCTTTTAAAATTCTACTTTCTTCTTCCACTAATGATCAGATATGAACATAACAATTTCTTGGTTTAGTTTTGAAGATGTTACTATAGATTTCAAATCTTTGCAAGGAAAAAGCATTTTTTTCTCTCAAGTAGGACAAAAAATAATTTTGCCTGCTATCACTTGCTGCCCTAGATAACAATTCTTGTTTACTTGCTCTCATGTATAGAAGACAGTTTTAAACTTTGCTGAATATCTTCCATTCTTCTAAGAAAACTGAATTTCATTTTTTGTGACATTCATGCTTTGTGACATATCGCTTTCCAGTGGATGATGCTTTCTCACAGACGGTAAAGGAAATATTTGGGGGCACTGCGGATAAGAAAAACCTTGTGGACCCTTTTGTAGAAGTTTCCTTTGCTGGAAAAAAGGTTTGTATGTGATCTAAATGCTGACACTTCTTGAACTAAATCCTTACTGCTCTGTGCCTTCTGTGGAGCAAATTTTTGTTCAGACAGCCCCCTAACGAGCAGGCTGCTCTACAGGAGCATGTATTATGAATGCACCAGTCTTCTCCCGAGATTTACTTTAGAAAATTATGCAGGTTTCAAATTAGAAAATTTAGTCTTTTGAAAGATTCATAGTAAGAGCTACCACTAAATTGATAGGATCATTTCCCATGGTCAAACATTACCTTAGTCTTAGGCAAGCCAGACATGAACATCCCGGCCGAGTGTAATAGGGTGCACACCCCACTCCACTCTGACGAGTTCCAGCTGCTCCTGCTGGCATGATTCCCATCAGCCTTGCCCCGGAGAGCAGTTGAAACTGGAGAGTTGGGCAAAGATGCCTCAGCCGGTCTCCTGGGACAAGCTGGGAGAGTATTGGTGTAGGGACACCATGGCCACCAGGAAGATGGCCAGAGTGGGGAGTTTGATGCCGCAAAAGCAGAGCATACCATTGGATAGCTGTAGCCCCAAAGAGCTAATCTCCATGCGTTTGGGCCATTTCCTTATGGAAGCAGGATTTAACCAATCATACACACATTACCAGATGCTGTGCCCTAGGATGGCCACTCCACATGGGTGGAAAGTCTCCACCTCTGGGACGGGGCCTCTGACTTAAACTCAGACCTCTCTTCACAGATAAGCAGACATATTCCTTACCTTCTGAATTTCCACTGCCTAAACTTCAACTCTGAGTAGTGCCAACCTTGTAGGGTTTTTAAGAGGATGAATTAACTTGAGAAGAAATTACTATCAGCCTACTAAGTACCACACATGGCCCAGTGTACTGGGAATGTGGAAATGAACACATAAGACAGCCATTGTCCTCTAAAGGTTCACATGGACCTAGATGACTTAGTCCAGCTTCTGTCGCTACAACAGAATACCTGAAAGTGGGTTATTTGTAAACAATAAAAGTTTCTTTGGCTCATGTCTCTGGAGAATGGGAAATCCAAGACCACGGCACTGGCCTCTGTGTGGCCGCGGGTGAGTGCCATCTCCCTGAACCTTAGGGCTAAGGCATCACACGGGGAGACAGAGCCGACAGTAGCTCAGGTCTCTCTTCCACTTCTAGTAGGCCACCACTGCCATCATCTGAAAGGGAGTCCCCTCCTCTCAGTTTCACTCAATCCTAATTATCTCCCAAAAGTAACATATGAGCTTAGGGGTTAAGTCTCCATCACATGAACATTTGGAGAACATACTGAAACCACATCACCAATAACAAAGGAACAAGAAATTGAATAATTTCAAACAATGCACATGGAAAATAAAGCCAGTGCTATGACGTGCCTGGTGTAGGGAGGTGTGGTTAATGGAATCATTGGATGGGACACTTTTCTGGAAGTGGCATTTAATCAGAGGCCTTGATGTACAGAGATTTGGTACAGGGGCCTTAGGTGAAGAGAAGAGCTGGGCAGGAGCTTCCTTTGCAGCACAGAAATACCTGTATGGCTGGGCAGGAGAAAGTGGGGGAAATGAAGAGACCAGGTCCCGGTCAGAGAGATGGGGAGGGGTAGGCAGGGACCTGGGTGTTACTCTGCGTGTGCTTGGTGAGTTCACTGACAAAGTTGTGCAGCTCAGTGATGTGAAATCCAGACAGCAAGAAGGGGAATGGGGATTCTTATAGGAGCCAACTGCAGGCGCCGAGCAAGAAACGTTTCAGTGTCTTGCGAAGACACAAGTGTTAGGATTTACCCCCGGACTGGATGTGGAATGAGAGAGGCAGAAGGATGCTGCGCTGACTCTGGTTCTAGGCCCAGGAAGTTTTGTAAATGGAGTTGGAAACGCTGGGATAAGAACTCTGAGGTAGGGGCGGGTTGGCGGGCAGCATTCAGAGGTCCATTTGGATGCAGTAAGGACGGGAGGCTTGTCAGGCAGTTAACCCTCGATAAACTTCAACTCTTGTTCTGTCGCCTTGATGTAATATTGGACATCTGGCAATTAGAAACTGATGAAGATACAGATTTTAAGAAGCATTTGATGCATAGAATAGAGATCAATATTAAACCCATGTCGTATTATCATATTAAGGAAAATAGTTGGGGCCCAGCAGTGAGTTTACAGCCTAGTGCTGGAGCACATGCTTTGCGTGGTTAGTGCCCTGAGTTCAGCCTCAAACAGAATTTAAAAGAGAAAAAAAAAGAAAGAGTAACAGAATTTAAACAGGTTACTAAGTATATAATCAATAAATAAACTGATAAAGTCACTATCATTCTGCATATATTGTGAATGGGTAGAAATTAGAAACTTGAGCATTTATAATTTTGCTTTTGTAACTGCAGGTTTGCACAAATATAATTGAGAAAAATGCAAATCCTGAGTGGAATCAAGTTGTCAATCTTCAGATCAAGGTTTGACTTTCTTTTCTTTCAGAAAAAAAATAAGACTACTTTAGTACTTACTGAATAAATTGAGAAGTAATTACTTTTTTCTGTTTCCTTTTAACAGTTTCCTTCAATGTGTGAAAAAATAAAATTAACTGTATTTGACTGGTAAGTTGAAAATAGATGTCTAATTCTACACTAAAGAATTAATCATTTGGGTATTTTGAACATTGTTCTAGCTAATCTCTTACTTTTTTAGTGCATTTGTTTTGCTTTCACAGGAAGAAATTACTTCATTCCAATAAACTGCTCCTGGAACAGCACAGAGGGAGGGGTTTCTTAAATAATAATGATGATAGAAATGGTTTGGATAGCTTGGTTCAATTTCTCATAATCAAAAGATATGATCAAAAATCAAAAGATCTGCAAATGCACAAAGATAAGAAGCCACATATTTAAACATTACTGGGCTGTCCAAAATAGACCAGAAATAGAATTATTTCTCGGGGAAGAGAAACTAAACATTCTGAGAGCAATTCTCTGTTATTACTAAGAAGAAAGACAGATAAAACCACCTAACAGACAGCAAAGAAAACTGAAGTGTTCTCATGAAATACTAGACAAAGATAGCAGCCCTGATTGGCCATAAGAAGATGGTGCTTAGAATATTGCAGTTGAATAGAGTATTCATTCACCTAACAGAACTTGGCTCTCTGAGAGTAAAAATATGCAAATTCAGCACCATCATTGTCATCACCATCAGTGCTTATTATACTAGCTTTCATTTTTACGCACTACCAAGTGCCTGGCCCTGTGACATTGCTGGCCTATGTTGCTCCATTTAGTTTAACCTTGTGAAGTAGAAACCGTTAGCTTCATTTTACAGAGGAGGATGCTGGGGCTGAAAGAAGTCAAGTAACTTTCCCAGAGTCACCTTGATGGTTTAGAGAGCCAGTAGGCTCTCACACTGCCTAGCTGTCTCCATAGCTTCTCCGTTGGCCTGTCCCGTTAGTACCCTGTTGGTGTTATGGCAAGAGGACGTGTTGGGAGAAGGATGAGTCTCATTTTGTTCGTATCACTATTAATTAAGAAATGTAGTTGGGGCCGGGGAGTTAGCTCAGTGGTTCCAGCGCCTGTCTTGCAAGCGCAAGGGCCCGGGTTCGATTCCCCGGTAACCACATAACAATACTGGGTGTGGAGACCCACACCCAGCAGCAACCAGTACCACATACCACAATGCCGGGCGTGGTGGCTCACGCCTGTAATCCCAGCACTCGGGAGGCAGAGGCAGGAGGATT